>JANHMN010000013.1:7071303-7092908 GCA_030674055.1 Rhabdomys pumilio
TCCTGCATTGCTCCCCATGCCTCCTGCACAGCTCCCCATGCCTCCTGTACTGCTCCCCATCCACGCCTCCTGCACAGCTCCCCACGCCTCCTGCACTGCTGCTCTCCACGCCTCCTATTCTTTGCCTTGGGTCCCTGGTGCACCTCTGCCTTGAAGCCCCTGAGAAGCTGGAGAATATGTTTCTGCTGCATCCTGGGGGAGCTCTGAGCACTACTCAGAGACTTAAAAACAGGAACAATGCTACAGGAAGTGGTTAGCTTTATGACCAGGGAGGCAGAAGTGGGCGAGAAATAAAATCTTGTTAACAGATGGTCCCTGTCTTGTGGACACTATCATTTCCATTTTACTGATATGAAATTGGAGGCTTCTGGGGTCATCAGTGAAATATTTGGTTTATATTTATACAGTGGAACTGGACTCTTTACCTAGGAGAAAGATAATCTCTATGCTTTGGGAAGAGTGATGGTGGATGCAAACAAGCCTTCTAGAAGTATCTGTAGAATGAATACATTTTATATCAAAGCAATAAAAGGAAATCTTTTCCCAGTATGCAGTGAAGATGAAGGCTGTGTGAGACAGCCTGATCAATAGCTGCATTTTCTCCAGCCTGTATTAATTACCTTACTAGAAACGGCATCTGTGCTATGTGTGCACCTGTGTGTTCATCTGAATAAAGACCAGTGGACGACCTTGGGCAGTGGTCCTTGGGTTTTATCTTCTAACGTCTTTCACTGGCCAAGAGGTCACCAGGCAGGTTGGACTGGGCAGTTGGCAAGCTTGAAGGACCCTTATGTCTTTCCTCTCCAGCACTGGGGTTGCAAGTATGTACCATTGTGACTGACTGTTTTCTACAAGCATTCTGGAGATCAGACTAAGGCCTTTGTGCATGTGAGGTGCATGCCTTACCAATGGAGCCACCTTCCTGGACCCCAGTTTCATTTTTATTCCATATGTGGGAAGCTGACAGAAGGTGGCTACCATCTTTGCAGCCATCTTGAGCCATATACCTTGACAAGAGACTTGTTTACAACAGCCTACAACAGCTGTGTACACTCTGATAACATCTTGTTTTAGATACTTAGGATCTTCCCTTGGTTGTGTGAGACTTAAAGGTGTGACTTAGAGACAAGACTTAAAGGCGTGACTTAGAAGTGAGACATATAAAAGGGAGAGGCAAACAGAAGAAAGTACTTGAGACTTGAGAACTTAGAACTTGGAAGGTAACTTGGGACTGGAACTCAGGACTTGGAGAGAAGAGAGACTGAAGAATAAATGGGATTGAATCACACTCTGTCTGGTCTCCATTCTTTGTGTCTGTCCTCACTCTCTCTCTCTTGCTGAACCCTGACCCACAGACCGGAGCAGCTTGGGGCAGTGTGGGCTCTAACAACTTAGCCCCCAAGGCTTTTGGCAATGCCAGTTTCAACATTGATAGAGTGGTCCCCTACACTTTGGCCCCCAAACATGGGGTAGTGCGGTCCACAACATTTTGGCCCCCAAGCGTGGGGCAGAGCGGTCCACGACACCATATTCTCACACAATGAGTTGAAAGGACCCTGAGGTGTTTTGAGAGAACAGCAAGGAAGACTTGCCTCAATGGTCTGAAAGAAATCCTCTGCCTCTTTGCAGACATTCTGCTTGGATTTAAAGGAATGGAAAGACACTGCTGTAAGTCCATCCTTATGGGTCACTACTACTAGCTACATGTAACTTACTTCTACATTGGCCACTGGGTAACTAGGAGCCAGGTTAAACTTGCCAAGTGAAGTGTGCCCCTGACACTCCGGAAACAAGCACTGTTTAATCTGGGGCTGAGTGTGGAGTACATCATGGTTTTCAAAGAGTAAAAACCAAACATCAAATACTACAGGGCTTCTCTGAGCACCCACCCTCACACCCTGTTCATCTTGTGACTTCAAGAAGTTCCTGATCCAAACACTTGACCATCTCACGGAAAATCCCCCAACAAGTGAATTACAGAGTCCCCGGGCTGAGAGACAAAGACACTCATGCCCTGACCCTCCAGGATCGTGATGCACAGAGACAGTTGCAGAAACAGGAAAGAAGCCGAGCATGCTGGTACAGGCCTATCATCGCTGCTTACAGGAGTCACAGGTACAAGGAGAGCACCAGGAGTTTGAGGCTAGCTTGGTCTACATAGTCACACATCGTCTCAAGAAAGGAAGAAAGAAAGGAAGAGAAAAGGAGAAAGATTTGGGGACCTTGAACATTGAAGACTGTCAACATTCTCATTGTAAATGTGAGCTGCTCTGCCTGGCACACAGAAGCCTGGGGAAGCTATGGCTTCCTCTCTACTGAAAAAGGGAGAACCTCTGAGGTGCCTTGAGGTCTGTGATGCCTAAGAGAGCTGAGGGAGAATGAGGGTTAACATGGCACCAATCCACACAAACATCTCTTAATGAGTCAGTGGCTGGTGCTGATTGTCCTTGGTGTCCAGGCTTTTCCAAAGGACCTGGACCTATGGCCTCGAGTGTGACCAAGTGGTTTGAGCTCCCTTGTAGCTCTCCTTCTGTGTGATCGTGGTCATGGTCAGGTTGCTCGCACTGGGACTGTCTACTCTCTACAGGCTCTTCCTTGGAGTCCACGGGTAGCTCCCCTTCTCCATGTGATCCTGGATAGTTTTACACACACACACACACACACACACACACACACACACACACACACAGAGAGAGAGAGAGAGAGAGAGAGAGAGAGAGAGAGAGAGAGAAAGAGAGAGAGATTGAAGATGTGATAGGGTCCCTGTATCCCTGAAACAACTGAGCAGACAATCTCTGTACCATTCCTCCAGAGGAGAAGCTGGGTGACAGATATGGCTGAATCCATACCCACTCTGTAGCTCTTTTTCTTTCAGCCAGATCCAAAGAATGATGCCGTGTAGAAGCTTGGCCCACCAGTCAATCCTGTGGAAGACAACTCTAAGTCTCCTAACTGCACTGAAAAATTCAAAGTCCTTCTGCCATTAGCTTCCCATGAAACACCAGAGGGAGATACCATGGAGCCTCCTCCCTTCTGCCACAGTAGTGGCCGACCTTCCCCGTGACTGGCCAGTGCCAGTACAGACAAGTGACATCCCTGCAGTGCGGTTTTGAGCCTTGAGTGGGGACAGTCACTGGGGCTGGGGGTCTGTGGCAAGTGAGTGTGTGTGGCAAGTGAGTTCACCACGGTGAGAGAGTGAGTGTGTACCAAATCCTGCCACGCTGGGGTGGGAGCTGCACTCTCAGGAAAGAGATGACTTCACTAATAGGATTTCCTTAGAGGGAAATACCATTATGGATTTATTTATTAATAAATACCATCATCTCCAAGACTCCCCAGGGAAGTGCTTGCCTCTCTTAGGGAAACAGCAGGTCTGGGAGGGGACAACTGCTGGGCTTGCCTTCAGTATGTTTGGATCTAAAGGAAGATTCCAGGAAAACAAATGGAACCTGAAGGCATGTTCTGTTCACTTCAACGAATTTCAATGAAAAGTTTTAGCTAGAGGGAAGCCTTAAAAGAGATAATAAAAGACAAACAAAATCCTCCAAGCTTGGAAGAGAGATGTGCTTTCCTAGTTAAGCTGTGGTTAGTTTGTGAGCAACTGTAGCCATGAATAACAGTGGCCAGTTGTCAACATAACGGTCCATTCTGATTCTAATGTCCGTGTAAGTCTCAGCAAGTTACCCAGGGCTCATTTGCTGATAGACACCAGCATCTCAGTCTTGTTCTTTGTATCCACAATGGACACCAAAGAAACTGCTGCCTAACAGTTGCCCTGGCTCAGTTAACAGTTTAAATAGTCAGGAGATCACTTGCCAGGATGCCCAAACAACCTGAGACTGTGGCCATGGCTGTTCTCTCGAGGGACTAGCATCCAGATATATTCTCTGCAGCTATGTGTGAGACAGGATGTGCTGTGGGTAGTGCCAAGCCTGACTTAGCTGTTGAGTGGCTGGAGCTGTCTCCGGGGTCTGTGTACAGGGCAGTGAGGTTGGGAGTAACGATTACCAACAGTTTTCTGAATAAGTGCCATGTAATCCTCAGGGGATACATGGGAGTGCCGGCTTTGGGGGTGAAGTAGGCAAAGAACGAGCATGGAACGAGAGGAGAGCAAGGAGCATCTGCTGAGTCCCAGGATGGCAAGGCAAACCTCTTCCATCCTGATGTTTTATTTCTCACATGTGTAAAACGTTGACAGGAACATACCCCTGAAAGAAGAGACACCCATTCCCTTAAGGATCCTTCTGGGAAACCAGCGACATCCCCGCTCACACGCTGGTGATGGCCCACACAGTGCATTTGTATAAGCCCAAGAGTAAACTGGAAAAGTGTGACCTTCTTACAGGACACAAAAGTCCAGTGACAAACTCAGACAACGGTGAAATGGTGTGAAACAGTCCCGTTTGCCGGTGATGACCAAACTTGGGTGCTTCTGAGTTAAGATCAGACCCAAGACACTTAACATACTCAGAGGGACCGTGGCGCTGGGCACAAGATGTCTGGGATGGGCCTTGTGCAGGGAGGCTCTCAGCATTCCTGGGCTGCAGGCACCGCACATCACTCCCCAACTGGCCATAGCCCATCACATCTGCTATTTGTGCCTGGGAGACTGTACCCCTCTTTGTTCTCGCTACTGCTCCCGTCCTATTGTGGCTCTGCTGACCCTGAGTGACTCGGGGGCATTTCTAAGGTGGGGCTCTCTAGCACAGGCTTTCTAAGCCCTTGAGGCACAGACAGCCCTGGCTGCTCTGTGGGAGTCAGATTGCACAGCCCTGGGCTCCCTGGAACTGTTACTCAACCCCTCCCCTCCTCTTCCTCCTACCTGGAATGGCATCGCTATGATCCAGGTGCCACCTGGAAATTTTCAGCTCCCAGTGAGATGTGCTTAGCAAATGGAAAAAGGGCAGTGTCCCTGGATATCGTCCCTGGATACAGAGGGAGATACTCTGGAGCCTCCTCCCTCCTGCAACAGTAGTGGCCGACCTTTCCTGTGCCAGTTAAAGGCCAGTACCAGTACAGACAAGTGACATCCCTGTAGTGTGGTTTTAAGCCTTGACACACACACACACACACACACACACACACACACACACACACACACTCACATTTGTATGCACATGCTGCACATGTGCACACACCCATAGGCACATGCCAAACCCACGTATGTGTGCATTGGTTCGCACTCACCATACACATGCACACCACACATGCACACACAATAGCCTAGGCACTAAGAGATATAGAATGGGAATTCGGTAGATTTCAGAAGTCTACAGAGGCTGTGCCCAAGGGAGGAGATGTCTGACAGAGGAGGTGTCAGAGGGAGGGGAGCAGAGAGCAGAGGGTAGAGTTGGGCCCTCCTACTATGCTCTCAGTATTGAAAAAGCTTCTCCTAGTAGGGAAGGCATTGTGGCACATGCCTTTAATCCCAGTACTTGGGAAGCATAGGCAGGCAGATTTCTGTGAGATTGAGACTAGCCTCGTCTACATAGTAAGTTCTAGGTTAGCTAGGGCCAAGGCTACAGAGAAACTCTGTCTCGAAAATGAGAAGAGAAGAGAGGAGAGGAGGAGAGGGGAGGGGAGGGGAAGGGAGGGGAGGGAAGAGGAGGGGAGGGAAAGGGATGGGGGGAAGGAAGGGAGAGGAGAGGTGAGGAGAGGAGGAGAAGGGAGGGGAGGGGAGAGGAGAGGTAAGGAGCTGCCCTGAAACTTTAATCCTGTTTTGAGATTTAATAGTGCACACACTGATGGTTGTTCTCTGTCTTCCAGGGGCTTACGATCTATATTGGGCAAGGACCAAGCAACCAATAAGAAGAGACAGTGCCCACAGGGCACAGTGCCCACATTCTGTGCCTCTCTTCCTGGTGCCTTGTATGGAAGAGGGACTGTCTGACACTTCTGGTCAGAGGACCAGGAAGGAAGTGATGGATGCCACCTTGCCTGGCAGTAGTGCCTCCAGCTGACGTGCCACCTTTCCTCTCTCTTCCCAGACAATCTGTTCTTCCCTCTGAGCTGGAACACAGAGGCAGCTGGGGTTCTGAGCCTCTAAGGTTTGAGTCCTGACAGGTTGTGTCTCAGTTCAGACTGGTCACCAAGAAGGGACATTGAGCAGAGACTCGCAGGGGCTCACCTTGTGGGTGCTAGTGTTAAGAAGGAGGTTAGCCTGCTTGTATAGTGCCCTCTAGAGGGACGCTTACACAAGTTCAGGCACCAAGACACTCAAGTCACGTCCTGTAGTGGAGCTGCAGTGAGTAGGGCAGGTGAAGGCTTGAGGTGGAGACAGAGCATGCAGAATGTAAGGGTGAAAAGATCATGGAGGGGTTTCTAAGGAACACCTAGGAGTGTTCTAAGGAACAGCCAGTGTGTGGCAGGGACAGGCCCCCCACAGGAGGTCCCCTGAAAGCTGGAGCCAGGAAAGTATGAGGATGAATTGAAAGATACAGCAAGGACCCCACGAAGTTAGAGTACCAAGAAAAGTATCGTATCTTCTGAGAAAAGGCACAGGCAGTGAGCCCAAGAGGGAGGCCAGGTGGGCTGCCAACAGCAAGGACACCAGGCTGAGGATCCCAAAGCCCGTTGGTCATGGCGCTGCTGGGCATAGCTCACTTGTCCTAATGTCAGTGCGCTTTTAACCTGGCAAAGGTAACTGTGAGGGTGGCACTGGGTGGATGGGTACAGGGGATGCTGGAGCCTGCCTCAGGGATATCTGAGGAGCAGGCTTCAGGAGGAGCCATGCTCACCCATCACTTGCCCCGTGTGTTACTCGTAGCTCAGCCAGGGCCGTGTCTGTGCTGCTGGGGTTCCATATTGCTTCAGTCTGGTCCTTCCTTGCTGTTTCCTGGCATTTCTTTTTTTGTAGTAGAGGGGTCGGGTGGGATGGATTTAGTTCATCAATTCAAGAACAGAAGAATTATTATCATCTAAGGGATTAAATTGTGGATGAGCCTTATAGGCGGCTAAAGTCACTGGACCGTAAAGGTCATGGGAATCTCTTAAAAGAAGTTTTAAAGATTAAAGTCTTAAAGTCACAAACTCAAAGGCTTATAGGATTGAGTTTAATCTCATGAGACCTTGGAGACCGTGGTACTGGGCACCCAGCAAATGCAGTTACACCAGAAACCAGCTATTTCTGGGTCTTTAATGTTTTCAGAGGGTCTGGAGTTTTACACTCTCAAATTCAACCACATAGGAGAGTGAGCAATTTTCAAGAGAGTATTCATCGGGACCATTGCAGCCTTACACAGCGTCAACACGTTAAACAGGTCAGAACACAAAATAGCCTGTCAGTTGGAGTATATCCTCTAACCCATCGATTAATTTAATTTCTTTAATCTATTAAATATACATATGTAAAGGAGTGAATTAAATGCAGCACAATATTTATTTTTAAAATATGGGGAAAGTAAGACAGAAAACCCTGCATACGGAGTGCGTACTCCAGTCTTGGGAAGTTCTGGGCAAGTCCACACGGACACCAAGACTCTACTTAGAAGCTGGTTAAAATAACACATGATCAAGACCTCAGATGAGAAAAGCCCAGAGTAGGGCAGGAGGCCCACACGCATGCAAGAAAGATTTCACACCTGTAAACCCAACTAAATTTGTCCTCACTAATAAGGCGAATTAAGTAGCTGAGTCAGCTAAGTTGGCCTGCGGTGGGGGTGCTCTAGGACTCCCTCTCAGGAACCCACGCTGACTGTGTAAGAAGAGCCCGGCTCTGTCAGCTGGAGAGACAACTTTCTCCTCCTCATCTCCTGTCCTGATCGTTCAGTCAGAGATTTGTCTTCTCCTGGAAGAAATACCTCCCGTGGACATGCTAGTGGTCAGGTACTTGGTCAAGGCACAGTACCTTTCTTCCCATCTCTCTTTGCCAAGGCTTCCTGGCTTCTGGGCATCCTCATGCCGGGGCAGCCTCTCAACAACAGAATACTAAAAAGCAAAATCTTGAAAAGCAAAAACAGCAAAAAATACCTTTGCTTTTCACGTGTCAAATTGTGATAAAATATCCCCTTCCGTTCCTCTGTTGTTTCCTCTGACCCCTGACCCCCCTGACCCCTGACCCCTTGGGTCCCATCCTAGAATATTGTAAGCCCATTGGAAGGACTCAAGTACTATGTTTATCTTATTTACTGGTGTGGTGAGGGTACGATGGAGCAGCTGGACTCACATCACCGAGCCGTATCTCCGAGACTCAAAGCTGCATTCACAGCGTTTGTCATAGATGACATTTTTATTATGGTGTTCTGGGTGTCACTGACTAATGAGTTACTAGTGGCAAAGCTCCTAAATTCTTCTCCAGCCCATGAGTGGCACAAGATGGGCACTCATCCCCAGTTATGTGTGACGGAGAGCATCAGAAATGCCGGCGGACCTGTGACATGCCTAAACATGACTGAGCTCTAGGTCTGTGATGTGCTTGTGTGCAGGCACAATTCTTACTGCCTCTGCCTCCCAAGTACCAGGATTATGGGTGTGTCCATGACGATCAGATTGCCTACCCGTTCTTTCACTGATGCTGTTGGTGTCGGGATGGAAGTGGGCACCTCTGACAGAAGGAGAGTGGGAACAGTGTAAAGTGTAAGGTGGTGAAGTGTACACTGGCTAGTGAACCAGGTAACGCCTCTCTGCTCTTGTGCAACCTTCTCTTATCTCTTTCCTGTAGCCCACCACCCACCTCTAGTTGGACAGGGAATGAGGGGCTTCAGCTTCTGGGAGCACTGACTCCCTAACTCTGTTTTTTTTCCTAGCTTGAGAACCTGTATCACTATGCCATACCCATCCAAGTCCCGGCTCAGCAAAGTTCAGCTTGGTCTGTCTAGCTCTCTGTTTTTGGGTCAGATCAGGTCTGTTGACAGAAGGCTGTTCCAATAAAGAAGCCATTCGACATGACAGTTTGTGGTCCATGACCACCATGTAACTGTCATCTCTAATAAAAATGTAAGCTGGAAAATTTTTAAAATTTGTTAGACACAACTTTGCATCCTTTAAAATAGCTGTGTAAACTCTGTAGGAATGGCTATGGTTGCATGGTACACACCAAGAAGCCCAGCTGTTGGGAGGATGAAGCTGGCGGATTGTAGTGAGTTCTTGGTTATCCTGGGCAACAGAGGAAGATCTTGTCTTAAAACCCAAATAAATAGGGCTGGAAAGATGGCTCAGTGGTTAGGATACTTGTTGCTCTTGTAGAGGACCTGAGGTTTGGTTCCCAGCACCCACATGGTGGCTTGCAACCAACCATAACTGCAGTTCCAGGGGCTCCTAGGTTCTCTTCTGACCTCCCCAGACACCAGGCATGTACATGGTGCACATATACATATGCAGGCAAATACCCATACGCATAAAATAAATAAAACTAAAAATGTCAGAAACCTAAACAAAGAAAGAAATAAAAATAGCTGACACTGCCACAGACTCCCGCCTGTGTGCACGTGGACACTTTACCATTCACAGAGGTTCTGTCTGCCCCCTCCTCACATCTGAGGAGCCAAAGAAGCAGAAGGCCAAAAAATTTGCACAGTTCTGCCACATTCCGAGTGACACGAGACATCTGACTTCCATGCAGGTGACCAAATCTCATGTTTAGCAATCATGGTCATCACAGTTGAATTTTATGTGATCTAGACACTTCATACTCTTTGGTAATCTATTACTTCCTGTGTGCCCCCTTACTGTAGACTGACTCGAGCCGTGGGCAACAGAGACAAGTGCGTGTAAACATTTCTGACGAATATTCCATCAACACTGAATACCTGCAGGTCCGTCTCCATCACCTGCACTTCCTTGTAACTTTCCACAAGATTTGACCTCACCTGTGTACCTGACAGACAGGTGAAATAGGACAGCAGCGGAAGGAAGATGTGACCCTGCTCTTCAGCCATCCTTGCCTGCACCACCTGTCAAGTTTGGGCAGCTTGTGCACATGTAGAGTCTCAGTCCTGGACTGGCTAGAAGGAACCAGTCACTCCTGCAGAGCAGCAGCGCCCTCTTCTGGTCAATGGTATATGTTACTAGAGCTGTTCATCTCATGGAGGACCAGTTGGGGAGCAGCCCTGTTTTGAGAGCTTGAAGAAAGTGGGTGGGGCATGTTGCCTTTCTTCTCCGTGTCTTTCAAATGATAGGATGGTATGAGCAGTGTGTGTGTGTGTGTGTGTACGCGCGCGTGTGTGTGACAAAGTTTAAAAACTGGCCAGCTGAAAAATAGCCTGGTTCCTCAAAATGGGGTCAACAAGGTTCCCTAGGCTACGGTGCCCTGTACCATTTCCTTCCTCCTGTGTATCCAGGCAACTAGGCCTGAGGTGTAACCACAGTGCTGACACAGGAAGAGGACAGAGAGACTTAACACTGTGCCTGTTGAGACACTCCCCTGAGACTGAGGCAACCTTTCAGTGGCACTTTATCCATTAACATAAGGTCTCAAAGCTCGTGTGCAGCTGCTTACTCAAGGACTGCCTCTGGCCTGGAAAAGGCACAGAGGAAGGGAGTCTGGATTCGGTTGATTGGCTTAGCGTGGGCCTTAGAGCCATCGGATGTAGCACTTGTGCCCAGTCGACCCCTGCCTGCAAACTTCTCTCTGGCTGTCCAGTTCATCCCATCCAAGAGCGTTTTCTTAATGGAAGTAGTACCCCGCTTCTGACTGCACGATGTCCAATATTCTAGGGGTATTGTGTCCTGTAATAACGTATTGAGTACAGGAGACAGTTCTTACTACATTTTATATCCTTCACCTGTCCTCTGACACAGAAACAAAATGAGAGCTGAGAGTTTAGAGCTGATCACAGTAGGGCTGAAGTTGACTCCATGTTCACAAAAGGCAGTGAATGTCAAGGGGACTTGCTTTTCTGGAATGCTATGAGCCCCCTGGATGGTCAGAGAAGCCCTTATGAAGTGGAGGGGGTGGTTTCATTTGGAACCACGTCTGAGTCTATTCCCTAGGTTCTATGATCCACATTCAGGATGGAGAGAAGGCTCAGTTGGTCACAGTCAATGCAAAGTCTGACAGCCTGAGTTCGATCCCTGGGACCCACATGTTGGAAAAGAGATTCAGCTTCCAAAAATTGTCCTCCTCTGACCTACACCACGGGGTATGTACACACACCACCACCATCACCACCACCACCACCACCACCGACAACAATAAAACAGCAACAAAACCAAAAAAAGCCCCAACCAAACTAACCCAAACCAAACAAAACAGAAAACCCAGCCAGGGTTACCCAGGGTCACCTAAGTTTTCTTTCCTCATTTGTCATTTTTCATCTTTAGCCTGGAACCCATGTATATCCCAGAGGGGGCCAAGAGGCAAGGTTGACAAGTTCAAAGGCAGGGCTTCTCCAGCTCCCCATATCTCTGGTCTGCATTACTGAGGATTACTGAAGAGTACTCGGGGCCCAGCCTCTCTGACTCAGGGTTGAGTGATCCTAGGCCATCTGCAGGCAGCAGGTTCCTCACACACCCCTGGGCTCTGACTCAGCCAGCGCCAGCATGAGCTGTACATGTGTGAGTGTGACTCGGATCCTACTGCGTCTACACTGCAAGAGCTCTGAGATGCCTTCATGCCACAGGGTGAGTATATTCGTGTCCTAGGTCAGGAACAACCACCAGCCATTGTGTGGTGGAGAGACCTGCGTCTTCTGCCTTGCTCTGCCTTCCAGTCAGGGTGAAGAAGGCTTCAGGGGAGACAGCTTCAGGAATCAGAGTGTTTATACAATTCAAGGAGGAGGCTCACAGGGGCCTCTCGTGAGACATAGTTTGTACATTACATACATTTTGTATGTGTACACACACACACACACACATGCACACAACACTACACGAAGGCTGCCATCATTACAAGTAAACCAAAGAGCGGTTAATTGGAACTAGGACGGCAGCTCAGTGGTAAAGCTTCCAACTCTGAACTCAATCCCTAGCATGACAAAAAAACCAAAACAAAACAAAACAAAAAAACCAAAAAACAAAAAACCCCAAACCAACAACAACAAAAACAAAAACAAAAACACAACTAATACTCAAAATGACATTTGCTTAAAGGAAAGGCAAACCTGGGCATACATATTATGCCTTTTCTTTGGCACCCTAATGCCCCTCTGTGTATATAGATGTGTGTTACTTCTATGTACATACTTAGAAAATACAAGTGAAGAATCCCGGCAGACTCTGAACCATCCTAAGCACAGTACAGGTAGCCATTATGCTCTGTGCCCCGTGCCCTGCCCTGAATATTTTAAACCGTGCACCGTGTTGTCAGGCAGTCACACCACTGTCTTCTACTCTTCCCTCCGCCACTAAAAAATGAACACCCCACTTCCTAAAGACAGGAATGCCCCCCGAAAATTCCCGTGGAAATGGACACAGCCAAAGAAACCAGAGAGCCCCTCCCCCACTGGCCTGCCCACCCACCATACTTCCAGTCTCGACCCACAGTTTTCAGTCATTGGGGTCACATTGATCTCAGAGGCTTTTCAGCCACAGATACTTGCTCAAGAAGGACAAGGCACAGAAGAAAGACATTCTGAAGAACCATGTTACTAAGAACAAACAGCAGGGTAGATGGTGCTGCCTAGTGGGGGGAGGTATAAAGAGAGGTCTTTGCATAGGTGAGTGGGTGTGTGGGGTGTGGCTAAGGGCACTGAATTTGAGTGATTGAAACCCAGGCTGCACGAGCTGGGCCATGGTCCCTGCAGTGGCAGGGCCTGGCTGCTGTGTCATCGTCTTGGGACAGTGGGTTCTTACCACACAGGCTGGCTCTCTGTCACACTTCCCTTCTCACGGTTCCCTAAGTGGGAGACAAGAGATAGCCGTGCCCCTGGTTCTAGATAACCACATTCCTCAAAAAAAATCAGATGTGGATGTTTGTCCTCTCTGAGAAATAGGAAGAAACAAAACCCGTGTTCAGGGTGGTGTGTGCCTGGGGGACATCAGAATGGAACATTTTGTAGACCAGTTATTCCCAACAACAGCTGAGTCACTGTTTGCAGCCAGCCGGAGTACACAGGCTTTGGCAAGCTTGCTTCCCCATCAGGATGCTTTCAACACTGTGGGGCTTGCTGATGTTCCCACAGATTGCAGAGAGGGAGACTTCGAGGAGCCTTAGGGCTACAGGGAGCAAAAATGAACACAAAAGGAGAGAGCCCCAGGTCACGTGGGGGAGGGTATGCAGGAGGGCAGTGTTTGCCACACCACTGCCCAAGTGTGTTTACAAATGAAGACAGAGGTGGGAAGATAGACCATTGGGTAGAATAACTTGTTACACACATGTGAGGTCATGGGTTTGGCTCCCTAGAATCTATGTAAAACCAAGAGCAGCAGGGCACATGTGTAATTCCAGAGCTAAGAGGAGGAGATGGAAGTGGAGACTGCTCTCTGGAAGCTCAGAGATGAGTTAGCCTGACTTACGCAATAGTGAACAAGGTACTTTGTTTTATACAAGGCAGGAGGTGAAGACTCACACTCAGGATGTCCTCTGACTTTTGTACAGGCACCATGCCACATGCAAGCTTGTGTTCACATAGGGAAACACACACACACACACATACACACACACACACACACACACACACACACACACCAAACAAAACGAAACCAGAAGCAACAATAACAAAACTCCACAATGACATGGATGGACCCATGCCCCTGAAATACAACTTCCCCAGTGAGAATGCGTGGGCTCACAGTCCAAGGGTGACGGGGGCTTTCCCATCTCGGCTGCTACATACCAAACACATCACTGTCTTCTGAGGCTGTCTGCGAAAGCTTGGCCACACTCCTCTTTTTCTCAGCCTCTCCTCGGTGAATCTCACCATCCTGAAAAAAATAACAACACGGTTAGACACATTCAGACACATTTGGATACATTGTCTTCAAGTTGTTAGAATCGCAGCTCTTCCAGACAGATCACACTGGGCCAGCACAGTTCCACGGGAGAGAGGTGGGGGGAAAGGGACAAATGGGGTGAAAAAGAAGAAGGAAAGAGAGAGCAGATCAGAGGGCTCTGCCTTTTATTTAGGCCATGATGTAACCACACGCACTGTTGAGTGCAGGTGAGGGCAGGTGGACACTGGGAATATATGGTGATTGCCATGGCAACGGATGGGCGGGTTCCTGTTGACTATGGGTGATGTCATCACTGGATTTGGAGACTCGCTTCTGATGCCAACACTTTGGGCCTCAGCCCTGGGGACTCCTTTGCTCTGGCTCCACACGGATGGTTTCACACTGAAAAGGTGTCAGTGCCAGCTTGGATAGAATATAGTAGCCAGGCAATTCCGGCCTACAGACAGGCTGCCTGTCACTCTTAGATTTCAAATGGCTTACAGAAGCAGATTTGACATGAGATCACACTTCTTTGAATTCTTTTTTTTATTGGATATTTTATTTACATTTCAGATGCCACCCCCTTTCCCCCTTTCCCCTCCCTAGAAAACCCCTATCCCGTGCCCCCTTTTCCATTTTGCTTTTATACAATTTTTTTAAAATGTTAATCAAAGGCTTTACAAGTATGGTAATGCTCAGTCAGAAGTGTAACCCAATACCCAACCTAGATATATAAACTATCTTTGACTGGTGGAGACATGTGAACTTCTGCCTCCATGCCCCCTCTTTCTTTCTCTCTCTTTCTCTCTCTTCATCACCTAGCTTCTCCGCTACTTCATCTTCTCCTCTCCTTACTCCATCTTTTCCTCTCGGTGCTCTTTCCCCCTTAGCTCCTCCTACATATCACCCCTCCTGTTAAAATAAAACTTTTCTCTCAAAATACAATTAGAGCATAATTATTCCTATTTGTACCAGTGAGGTACAATTTCTTTGAATTCTAACTAAGGCTATTCAGAAGCCAATCAGGACTCTGGGGACAATACCAATGCTAACACTTAGCAATGCCTTATTGAGGTAATAATTAATCTCAATCAAGGGGTCTCTACCCCACCTTAGGTCATTCAGTTCCCAGATAAAGCCTTTGTATTTATGATAAGCCTTTAAAGCACTAGAGCCGGGCACATATCTGCCCTGTAAGCTCTTAGTGCCTACTTCCCCATCAATAACCCTGAGATAGGACTTGGCATCTTCCACCCGGGATGCTCTTATTCCAGTCGTCCAGCCCTCAAGGCCATGTTTTCAAGATTCACCAACCCCATAGCGTCTTCTCCTTTCTCTCCCTTCTCTCTTTTCTCTTCCTGTGGTCCTGCCTCAGACTCCAAGACTGGGAACTGACTGACACCCTGCCTACCTCTGTTCTGCCCAGCCATAGGCTGTGGGCATGTTTATTCAACCAATAGCAAGGTTCTATAGCATCACTTGATATGAGATCTCCTTATTCCTAGAGCAACCAGACTTGGGGCTTAGCTGGTATTTTGTATACAATAAGTAGCAAAAGACCAAACCTCAACATAATGTTCCTGTGAGAGACGGGATCGCCCACTGTGGGAGAGTTGGGCTGTTCCCCACTAGGTGCCTGGTACCTAGTACTCCTAGGGGACTCTGTGATGAGAGGAAGGGAATGTTCCTGCCTGCTCGTTTGGGCTTCTGCTGAAAATAAAGCACGGTTAAAAGCTTTATTTTATTTTATTTTATGTGTGCATGCAGGGGTGTACATGCATGCATATGAGGTTCAGAGAATACCTTTGGGCATTCTTCTTTAGGAAGCATTTACCTCGCTCCCTGAGACAGGATTTCTTACTGACTGGAAGCTTGCTGATTAAGCTAGGTCCCCTGGGCAGCAAGCCCTAGGTATCCACTGTCCTACCTCTCTAGCACAGAGATTACAAGCAGGTGCCACCATTACTTGCTGCTGCTGCTGTTGCTGCTGTTTCTTCCTCTTCCTCCTCCTCCTCCTCCTCCCCCTCCTCCTCACTTTCTTTCTTTCTTTCTTTCTTTCTTTCTTTCTTTCTTTCTTTCTTTCCTTCCTTCTTTCATTATTTTGAGACAAAGTTTCACTCTACAGCTGACTGGACTGGAACTTGCCAAGCAAGTCTTCAGCTTGTGGACTCCTCCCACCTCCGCCCCTCAAGTGTCAGATCATAGAGGCACACCACCATGCATGGTTTCTGATTTTTTGTGTTTGAGTTTAAATGTTTAGCGTATAGTTAATTCACAAGTGTAGGGCGCAGATAGTGTTCTGTTTCCTTAGATGCATGTAATCATCTCATTGGTTAATTTTAATGCATCATATACACAAACCATATCATATTCAGACCCAGCCTGGTGCTGCTGTGGTACTGAATCCTTCCCCCACTCCCGACTCCCTGCAGTCCTCAGAAAGTGAATCCGTGTGATGATTTCCCCCAGCCTAGAATCACTTCTGTGGCCCTGGTCCATCACAATGATGGTCCAGACCCAGCACCGCTGGCTCCTGTGTGATTGTCATCTACCCCCCAAAGCACAGCACCTGTGCCTCCACACCAGTTTGCACCACTCGGCAGCCCCTCCTTTCCTTAGAGCCTTCAGCCCAGGTCAGATACACAGTTTCATTTTTCTTTCTTTGCATGGGTCGCTGGGAGGTGAAGGGGCAGGCAGCAATTGAGAGAACAAGCCCCGGTTGTCGGAGCCTAGGTGTATAGTGACTTAGACATCTTGGTGTATAGTTAATTCACAAATGTAGAGAGCATGCTATCCTGGGAATGGACTTATTAACCTCTCTGCACCTCAATTCCCTTTTCTATGAAGAAGAAACGAATTCTCTGTTAACGGAGATGGAAAAGGGGTCTTTCAGATATACCAGCTCCTGGTCCCTGTGATGCTCTCAGCTTGGCTCCCTGTCTTTTTTTCTTGGTGTATGCATATGGGATGTTGTTGCCTGGCTGCCCTTTCTTGGGGTTCTCTTCTTTTGCTCTAGCCATGTTCTGTGAGGATACTCTGAATCCATGGGGCCAGAAAGCAGGTCCAAGAACAGCTCCCACTTTCAAAAGGCCACACAACCCAGTCATCTGTGCACCCTCGATTCAGAATGCATGGGGCTGCTGCCTAGAGACGCGAACGGGGCTGCAGAGGCAGAGAAGGGCTCCCGGGTCGTCCCGGGTTGGGCTGTGTCTGAGTGATGGCTGGTAGAGTATGTGATGTTTCCTGTCACTGGAACTCCCCCACCCCACCCCGTCCCACCCCACCCCACCTACACAGATCTCTTAGTAGCGGGAGTCAAGTCTGATGTCTGCAGAGAAGATTGGCTTGACAACTATGTGGGATTCAGACTCGGAGTGCGCCACCAGTTGTGATAGGAGTGTGCATGTACTTGGGGGTGGGTGGTGGTCCATGGGCCATGTGACAGGATGCTAACATCCCATGGCATACAGGTATCTCATTTATGGAGAACCCAGCTGCAGCATCTGACTGGCTGTGGATGAGAGTCACAGCCAGGGAGCCCTTAGCAAATAGGTTCTGGGTGATTACAGCATCAATTACACAGAGGGCACCTGTAAGACTCTGCAAAGCAACTACTGCCAATGTGGTGTTGTCTATGTGGTTAACCTGCATTCTAGATGCCAGGGTTCACATGTGACTGTAGAGGCTGGTGCTAGCAGATGCATTAAGCTTCCAACCGATAATCATATCCGTTATGTGTGTTTCCTCTTTTTTGTTTTTCAACAAACTTTATTCCGAGGGTCTCTGCTCTCTGTTACCTTTCCCAAATCTCCCCAACTTTGCTAGCTGCTGATCTTCACTCCCCTCTATGGGTTCCCTGTCCCTAAAATATGTCTGTGAACATCTGTTGTCTGGGGCTCTGACCTTGTATGGAAATAAGGTCCTCACAGAAGTAATAAAGTTAAGGGAGATTAGTGTGGGCTTAGGATTGTGAATGGAACTCTTATCACAGGGAAAGCACACTTAGTCATGAGGAAACATGGTGGTGACACAGACAAAAGCCAGGACACAGGAAGGACATTGGGGCCACCTAGAGCCAGGAAAGGCAGGGAGACACCCCTCTGACCTTTCAGAATATGGGAGAAGCTCCTTAACACTTCAGTAACATCAAAGTCTGGCCGTGTAGATTTCTGATATATGTGACTGTTATTGAAGCCAGCCTCAGACAAATGCTGGCACACACACAGCCAAAGATGGCGGAGAAAGGAAAGAGGTGACTTTGGTGCTAAGGAATTTCTGTGATTCTAACTTATCAGGAGCCAGTAATCCATCTTATCTTCTCTGAGAAAAACATGAAAAAGAAACTCCAACAGCCTTTGACCCTCAAATGTCAGGGAACAGCTTCCCATGGGCTGAGGGAGCCTTGCATGAGGCCTGGAAAAAGAGGCCTAGGTGCTTCAAGCTTCATCCTCATCCATCGTCTTCTTTGTCCTCCTCAGACCTGCTGCACATGGTGGGCCTTCTTGAGACCCCAGATTGGAGCTGCCAAGCCAGATTTAGGCTGAATACAGTGGAGGAATCCTGGTGTGACTCAGGACCAGGCACCCAGTGATGTCCTCCTAAGTAACCAGTGTCCAGGCACCTGGGTGACACACTGCCCCAGAGGAGTGTCACCTGCCATTCAGTCCTTCTCCTAGTGGACATAGCCATTAGCATGCTATGCAGGTATGCACATAGGCACACATACCTGTGCACATACAGTCACGATCCACTCACACATACCTGTGCACATACAGTCACGATCCACTCACACATACCTGTGCACATATAGTCATGGTCCACTCACTCACAGCGGTGGTTCTAGGTCTACTCACAAGCAGCAGGTTGTTTATCTGGCATTTCTGGAGGATTAATAGCCTGGTGGTGACAAGCACCCAGGATTTGAATGACCAGAAGATATGTTAATACGGATTATATAAAGTTCTGGAAGGCAGCAGAAGAGGCTCTGGGAGAGGGAGATGTTACAAGACCACTTAGGAGAACAGAGGTGTCGAGACGCGTCACAGAGCACACGACAGAACCAGTTGTATGTTAAACTCTGAACCATGGCCACAGACTATCTAACTCAGAAAGCACACGTAAGAATAGTGTTTGAGAGTTTTTGAATCCCTTAAAACCCAATGGGTCAATAAGGAACAGGTTATAGGCAGAAGTTAAGCCCTCGCCTGTCATCTAGGATGCCTGAGACCTTGGCTGCCCTGAAGCATCTATGTCTAATTCCTAAGACCCAAAGCAACAGGTAGCGTTCAAGTCAGAGGTGTTCATTTAGAGACCTTGGTGTCTGGACAGAGGACCACACACCTGCAGCCAGCAGACAAGCCTAGCTTGGGTACATGTCTTGGCAATGCTACTTCAGAGAGAAACAGCTGGAGGGCTGGAAATGTAGTTCAGTTGGTAGAGTGACTGTCTCCCATGCATGAAGCCCTGTGTTTGATCTGCAGCCCCACACAGACGGAGTGTGGTGGTACATATGTGTAGTCTTAGACTGAGGAGGTAAAGAAAGGAGGGCCAAAAATTTAATGGTTAAATATGCAGCGAGTTCAGGGTTGCATGACATCCTCTGTAAACAATGTACAAAACAGACATGAGTGTCTAAAAAATTTTTTTTCAGGGGGGCAGGGAGGAGAATAAACATTAAGGTATAAGAAGACTGTTTGCCAGAACTTATGAGCTTTGTACCCCTCCTCTTTACATCTGGGATAAGGGGCATGTGGATGCCGTCCTCCGGCAAGTATTTATAAGCAGGGACCATCTGCTGGCCCCGGGTAAAAAGGGCGTGGCACTCACTCCTCTTTCCCTCTCCTGCTGTCTAGAATGTTCTGCTTGTCAGATCCTATCATCTCTACTCCAGTGGTCAGTTGCTAGCTCGACTGGAGCTAGGGGTGGGTTGTAGCCCTCAAGCACACACCCCATCCCAGGCCTCTCGGCTTGTGGTCTTCCCTGTGGCTGAGAGCTAGGGACTCTGACACATACTCAGGCCACGGGGCTGTGGAACCTGGGCCATGCCAGGGCACCCTGCCACGGTCTTCCCAGAAAGGCAACTCTGTGAGTCTACAGGTGATTCAGAGGCCCAGGGCCATCGCTGAAACCTGCAGGGCTACAGATTTGGAACCCAATGCCTAAGGAGCGCACACACTACGCAGCCCAGCCCTGGAGGACACCTGCCATTCCTGACTCTCAGTCCAGGCTTCAGTGGGGGAATCAGCAGAGGTGTCCAAAGTGATCAGGCAAGACATCATAGACAAATGACAATGACCTAGTGCTCAGCTGAGAAGAAATGTCATCAAAGAGCTGCCACCCCGGGGCTCTCAGGTTGAAGGGCAGCTGAGCTGCTATGGGTAAGCCTATGACAAAGTCTGGGAATGGAGGTATCAGTAATAATGACACAGCAGAGCAGGCAGGCTAAGGCCACATTCGTATCCACTGGGGTGAACACACTTTAGTGTCCACTATCAGTGCCTGGGATCAGAGACCAGGAAGCTGAACCAACCCTTCCTCACTTCCGCCATGGAGGTCCAGTGAAGTGTGGCTTTTCTTGCCCTCTCTGCCTTTCTCCTTCACACACACAATCCAAATTCTCTCTCCAGTCCTTGAAGGCACCTCTGGGCCTCAGATGCTTAAGATTCCAGAAGGAAGCAGCTCTTTGAGCCCCATCTGACACCGACTAGGTGCAGCACCTCCCACAATGTACACACACTTGCCAGGGTATTATGTGATGGAAAGACTCCTGTATATTTTAAAATTTAAAGCTGGTGACAATGTGGCTGAAATCATTAAAGTGCTGAAGAATCAGTACAAGAAGAGGTCCTGTGTGTGCTAATCAAAAACCACAAAAAAACCACAAAAAAGTTTGAATTTATATTGTCCACCTCCTCTTCCTTCTTTCTTGACAGGGTCCCATGTATTCCAGGCTGCCTTCAAAGGCCGTGTTTAGCTGAGGAAAACCTGGAGCTCTTGCTGCTCGCAGATCCACAAAATGCCAACATTCCAAGCTTGTGCCACCAGACCAGACTTTATTTTCTCTAGAGCAGATTCTACACCTTTGAGTTAGGGTGAGTAACGGAGGTACTGGCTAGGTAGGGGCTAGTGAGTAGGCTCAGACAACAGGATTTGATTTCTGGATTCCAGGATGGAAGGGGAGGCCTGCATCCTGAAAAATTTCCCTCTGACTTCTGCTTGTGTGTCATGGCACATGGTACCCTCAAACACACACACACACACACACACACACACACACACACACACACTCACATTCACACACACACACATGCATACATACATTGACATACATATACACACATACACACATATACCACACACACAAACACACATACACACACATACACCACTCCATATTACAAGAAAGTAAAAGAAAATGCATATACTGGGAAAACTACTTGGAAATCTTTTATCTGATGTGTGCTGGGTATTTACAGTGTAACAAACTCTCATAGGCCAACAACAAACACGAAGTCTAACTTAAAAGACGGCAGAGGGCATTTTTCAGAGAAGGTATATAGTGGCCAGTAGACTATAAAACGATGTTCAGTGTTCTTACCTCTGCAGTGTGCACAGCAAAGCCACAGTGAGACCCTGTCTCACACACCAGGAAGGCTGTGACTGTGTGCTGAAACTTCAGCCCCAGACCTAGCTGGTGGGCGTCTCAGATGGGACCCTCAGAACCAGCTGTGGGCACGTATGATGGGGCCCTTAGCTATAAATGGTGCACATGTCAAACGGTACAATCAGCACCGGCT
>JANHMN010000013.1:7092918-7112301 GCA_030674055.1 Rhabdomys pumilio
ATTAGAGGAAAAATGTCCCACACCCATAAGACTGTTTGCAGGTTTGCCAAAAGTGAGAGCTTTGGTGTACTGTGCAAAGCAGTCTGGTCTCATGCAGCTCTGAAGCCATTTTCCTGTGGAACCACCTCAATCAGCTTAGTCCTCTAACATCTCAGCTTTAAAGTACAGCAGTCGGGGGATCTCTTTGGGATGTGATTAATGGTGCAGAGGTCTTTAAATAAAGAATGCAAAGAAATGTGCCGGGGATTTTGTTTAAGCACCGGCTTTGGGAAGTCACAGCAGGGTAAACATTACTCAGTGTGGCACTGAAACTGCTTATTGAGGTGTGTTACGCAACTGGACAAACTGGCTTCTATTTTAGGAGCACAGATACCTTGCCGTTTATTCCTGGTTGCTACTGCTACCCGAGCTGTCCCAGTAAGTGGGAAGGATGGACCCTTCAAGGGGGCAGAAGAGAAAGGAATGTATCTGCTCAGCCTGGTGCTGTCCACGGCAGTTTAATGTTCAGTGAGTTTCATGACTACGAAGAATCTACAACAACTCATCACTAAGTGAATTGAGTCAGCCTCAGAGAAACAACCACCACACACATCCTCTCTTTTGTGGGCCCTGTATTTAATGTAGATACACAGAATCATACGATGACATGAAGCAGAAGCAAGACACTTTAGAAAGTGAGACAGATGAATGGAAGAGGGCTGGTGACACACTAGAGAACGGGGGCTCAAAGTATTTTATACACTTGTGTGACAATGCCCTTATGTAATCCAGACTGGTAATTAACAAAATAAGTTACAGAAGGATATTTATTTAATTAAAAAATAGGCACATTTTAGAAACAGAATAAGGTGACAGAAACCTTTGATCTCTTTTGGAAGGCAAAGGCTTAGTTTTGTGTAATACATAACTGTGTTGGTTATTTTCCTATAGAATAGCACCCTATGTTTCTGGGTGGTCCCTTATTCAGCTTTAAGTCAAGTCCTGTCTTTGAGATAAGGCTTATTTCTGCTAAAAACAAAACAAAACAAAACAAAACAAAACAAAACAAAACAAAACAAAACACCACTAATATATCAGGAGTGCAGATGTCTCCCTGAATATATATGGATCTCCAAAATGCAGAATCTTCCAGGGTTCTTCCCTCTTGCTAGGCAGGCAGGTCACATGGGCAAACCCAGTACAGTCAAGGTAGGCACCATTGTAAGATATCCACGGCTACTGCCTCCTCACTGTTTCTGAACTAGCAAATCTTTGGAAAGATGACAATAAAAGCTGCTGAGGGAAGATCAGAAAGATACAGAGAGAAGGTATCAATGCAACAAGTTTTGCAACAATGCAACAGGAGAAACTTCCTGGATTCTGTCACTGAAGCAGCACTCTGCCCCTTTGCCTCAAAGAACCACACCCAGGCTGTGAAATGGATTTCTCCTTTCTGTCTCGGTAGTGCATCCTTCAAAGCCATCCCTGTGGTCCTGTGGCCTCGGGGCAAGTCGTGGGGAGTAGCAAGCCTTCTTTAGCTTGCTGGGAGGGCTGGGGTAACACACCCGGCTGGCACCGTGTCCACACGATCCACGGCACAGTCAATCACTAGAGCTTTGGAAAGGACAGACTGTGGGTGGAGAATATGCTGCACACAGCATGGAGCTGCCGATCACTAAAAACAATTAAGGCCAGCTCTTCACTTGCCAGCCATCTGAGTGTGGAGTTATTTGCAAAAAATGCACTCAGAGGAAGGTGCCTGTGCCTCAGATGTCTCTTGGTTTGCACGTGGTGATAAAAATCAAACCACAGTGTGGTTACCAGAAGATCCAAGTTGTAAAGGTATTATGAAAAACCTCCTAGTGCTTTCTACTCCTGTGCTCAGGTCACGTGACGACTCAGGAAGCTTGCACATGGGTTTTTCTGAGGCTTTTAAGCACTAAGAGGAACAGGACTTTAAAGACGTTACACTTGTCCCCTCCATGTGGTTTGACCCTAGGTGCTGCGTGCTCTGGAGCTGTCTTGTAAATGTTGGGGTGTTGACTGGGAGGGCAGGAGCTGGGTCATCCCTCCTCAGAGTGGTGAGATAATGTAGATTCCAGCATGGAAGCAGAAAATCTCATGTATGGAAGGCCTTGTCAAAAGCAGCACCCTCTCCGGAGAGTCTTCGGCCCTAGGCCGTATTTTTTTTTGAAACACACCAAATAATCTACTTCAAAAGCATCGAACATGGTCTCCAATTGTTTTAATTCACGTTACCTGAAAAACTTAAATATAAACGCTCTCTCGGTCACTGAGGCCTTTTGCTAATTAAACAAAACAAAAGGAGTCACGACTGATGTAAGTAAATGGTAAAGGCTGAAAGTGTGACCTGGAGCCATGACAAGACCTTCTCCCAGTGGAGGAGAGGCAGGATGAGGAACAGCACCCTGTCTATACCACTGAGTGTGTGTCATGGGATCCTCAGCCTGTGGGAGGGTGGGTGCGCCTGCTAGCCTACTCTGTGCTCCGAACCCCCTACCATTTCTCTGTCATCTCTTCCCACCCTGGGATGAACCCAGAGAGAGGCCACTGTGTTTTATATTATGGAGTGCCACTACCCAGTGTAGCCAGGGGGCCCCCAGCACAGGGCAAAGTTCAGGTAGCAAGCAACAAGAAGCTCTTGGGACCAGAGCTCAACTCCAGGCGATAGGGGAGAGAGAGCTCAGAGTAGCTCTTTTCTCTCCTCCTGGGGATTGTCAGAGAGGAAATGGCCTCTCAACACTTCCTAACACGGCCTTACCCTGCCACCATTCGCCTGTAAGGTTCTCGGTCGGTCACGTGCCTAAGTACAGTTATGAGCTGGTACAAGGTGAATAATCTGTGTGGCAAGGATCCTGTATCACCACAGGCTGTTTGCACAGTTGGGGCTGCCTTGTTTGTTTACTGAGGCGTGTTTGGTCTCTTAGGGCTTACGGAGTATAATTAGGAGACATTAAATAATGAGGATTCTGTTCCAAGTTTCAGAGGCAGAAGCATAAAGCTGAACTTTCTCCACAATTCTCTGATGATTACGTCTTAAAACATAATCTTAGATTATGTTAAGAATCTTAGATTCTTAGATTAACAAAGGCATCAAGTTGCAATAGGTAGGTGCGTTTGAACCATTCAGATGCAGAGCTGCAAACTGGGTACAGGAAGCCTTTCCTGCAGTGCACGGTGAGAGGTTCAGGGCTAGCATCTGTGAGGAAAGTCAGCAACATAGCACACACATATACACATAGCATGCATACATAACATTCATGGTTGCATACACATGCACATACAGCATGCACATACACACGCATATACCTACAGCATGTACATAACATACATGCACAACACTCCATGTTTGCATACACATACATGCACATACAGCATACACATACACACACAGATACATACAGCATGTACAGACACAACACAAAGCACACATCACAAATACACACACACACACACACACACACACACACACACACACACACACATGAAGTTCAGACCATTCACACACACACAGGCAGACACATGCTCCACTTACAAGCACAGGCATTCACACGATCACACACGTCCCAATGCATGCCACTTCTCACCCTGTCCATTACATGTACATATTTACAAAGGAGACCCCTTTTTCCTCAACTGTATTCTGTCATATTAAGACTCTTGCTTCTGAAGCTGGGAAGATAATGGCTCAGGTGTTGAGGGTGCACTCTGCTCTTGTAGAGGACCAAAGTTCAGTTCCCAGACCCCACATCAGGTGGCTTACAACTGCCTGTAACTCCAGCTCAAGGAGATCCAGGACCTCTGGCCTCTGTGGCACCTGCACTCATGTACAAACGTGCACACACACACATACACACACACACACACACACACACTTAAAAATAATAAAAATCATCTTTAAAAAGTCCCTCTTGGGCCGGGCAGTCGGGCGGTGGTGGCGCACGCCTTTAATCCCAGCACTTGGGAGGCAGAGGCAGGTGGATTTCTGAGTTCGAGGCCAGCCTGGTCTACAGAGTGAGTTCCAGGACAGCCAGGACTACACAGAGAAACCCTGTCTCAAAAAACCAAAAAAAAACAAAAAAACAAAAAAAAAAGTCCTTCTTGTTTCCAAATGTAGAGCATACAAAACAGGTTGCTGAGGATAGACACTATCTTATGAAGGACACGTTCTACACTATCAGGGTCTGAAGTAAACACAGCCTCAAAGATTCAGGCATCTGTGGCATTTCTGGACTTTCCTGGCATGGGACAATAAATAAGTGGTGGCTCAGTAAGGTTCACAAGGAAGGGGACAGGGGAACAGGACAATTGCCACGGAAACAGCTTGCATTCAGCCACACCCTTCTGATCCTGTGACATTTGAAGGGGACGATGGCATATGCTTCCATGACAGAAGGGCAAGCCCTACTCACCCTCCTGAACTGGCATGGTGGCACTTTGTGGGAAGTCACCAAGAAGTCTAAATGGACGTCTGCTCTGTCTTTCTTTCATTCCTGCTGTCAGTCAGGTGTGAACCCAAGTATGAAGGGGTAACGATTTTATGTAAATCCCGCATGAACTTAATGCTCTCTACCCTCATTACCCTGCTTCAGAAGGCACCAGACAGCCTGCTCTGTCTTGGTGGGGCGTTCCATCTCTGATGACTGATGTATTTCTGGCATCTGTCCCTGCCTCTTACCGGGGCTCCTGTGGTGAGCATGGGGAACCCTAAGAGCTGTGGGTCCTGGGTTCTTAGATATCAACGATATTCTTCTGTACCCCAAGGCTCCTCAGTGTACAGATCTAGGAGGGCACAGAGGAGTCTGGAGCACAATCTGCTGTTTCTGCTTTACACTGCTGCTGAGTCTACGTAATGCACACTTAACATCTAATGCCAAACAGACCAGTTCAGCAACTGTTGTGTCCTAGAAGGTGCTTACAAATTGTGTTATAGTTTCCAATAATAATAATAATAATAATAATAATAATAATAATAATAATAATAACAATCACTCTATGATGTCAATTAGCCAATAAATTAATGAAAACCAACACTAGACCAACCAGTTAGCCAACTAACCAATCAACCAAAACAAGTCAGCTAATGAGCCAAGTAGCCAAAGAAATAAAACCAATCAACTACCCAAAACCAACCAACAAATCAACCAACCAATCAATTAAACAACCAATCAATTAACCAACCAATCAATTAACCAACCAACCAACTAACCAACCAACCAACCAACTAACCAACCGACCGACCGACCAACCAACCAACCAACCAAACAAACAAACAAACAAAGCCAACAACACTCTCAGCTAGATCAGAGCAGCCAGACAGCCTGACAAATCCTAGAGTGTGGGTGAAAGAACAGATGTTACCTTTCTTGGGCTCTGAGTGCCCTGGGTTTTCTCAGCCTTCAACCCTCTAAGGCCCCAGGCCTAAGCTGGAGTTCAGAACTCTTTGAACTTTGTTGTCATCCCAAGATTCACGATCTGACTCTGCTGAGCATCGAGTCCATAGGGTGAATTCAGAGAGAAAGTATGAAGAGGCCCAGAGATCCCTAACAGTCAGCTGCAGACAATGGCTGCAGTTGGGTCCAGAACTTGAGAGGATTGAATCCTGGGGCTGTGTTTCTACGGGTGATTGGGCTGCTGGCTTCTCACTGCTGGAGAGAGCTTCATAACCAGCGGCAACCTTCTGGCCTGTAACAACAGCATTCTCAGTTCAGGTGTGGAGGCCCTGGGTACACTGGCTAATTACACAGCCTGTTGTTAATAATTACACTTCTTTAGCTGAGACCTGTGGCCACCCTTGGTTTGCAAAGGTGGCTGTGTTCCCCAGTTGTCAGGTAGAACACCTGCCACGAACACCGGAGTCCATCCTGTGGTCACTCATGTTCTTTGAACATGAAGCTGTGGGAAAGCTTTTTGTTCTGAATTCACCACAGAGGAAAATCGTTTGTGACTCAACATACCCAAGAACCTTTCCACCAAGAAGCTTGTGGTCACTGCCTGGCACGTCCACGTGCATGTCGCCAAGCTCCTAAGCTCTCATCCATCCTGTGGTAAATGGGAATTGCCTGAGTTCTCAAAACACAGCGTTTGTGTGACTTGCCTAAAAGATGGAGATTCCACATGCACGGGTCTAACCTTGCCTACACAGTGGCTTGATCCCTATCTCACCCACAGAGTGGATAATCCCCCACCCACACACTGCTGTCAAACCAGAAAGGTAAAATTCCCCAGAGAATTTGGTGTCCACCAAATACAGCTTTCTCACCCTGCTGTGGGTGTCTTCAGGTGTGTATGTGTGTGGGGGAGCGTCTGGGCACTTCCTGCCCCTGTTCTGTGATAGGGGAAGAGCGAGGGTGTAAGGAAAGAAGAGCAGAGCCTGGAAGTTCTGTCCCCTTTCCCAGTGTCCTCTGGGCACTGAGGACGGAGAGTCCCTGTCCTCCTCACACTGTGTCTTATAGTGTCACCCATAGCCACCTAACAGGGCGTGGTTTGACACAGCACCTCCTGGAACACCCCAGACAGCTTGGCTATAGTGTTTGGTTGGCCATTCAGCAAGCTGTACCTAGACACCAGCATGACCTGGGGATACTGGTTTGTTCCTCAGCAGGACAACAACATGGCTGTTCTGCTTGAACTGAGCATGTGTGGGGAGGAGAGCAGGCTTGGCAGAGCAGGGTGGGCTAAGCTGGTTAGAGTCTAGCCGCTTCTCGTTCCTGAGGTGGGTGTGAGGGAAGGAACTCAGCTTACGGAAAAGCTACAGATCTGGCAGCGCTTACTCTGAACAGCGTGAAGCTCCATGCAGCATGGCCTCCGGGAGCACACTCCTCACAGCTGGGCTGCCAGCGTTCTCATGGAAACAGATTTTCCCTGTCAGTGAAACACTGTTTCATCTCAGTGGAAAGCTTTCTGTTGCTTCGACAACTCTGCCTATATTTGCAAACTAAGTGTCTCATTTTTCAGAATGTCTCTTTAATATCAGTCTCAATGAAAGCCAGCTGGGCTGTGACTATCATTAAATTATGCAGATTATCTGCCAAAGGTGAGGTTAATCCAGAGGAAGGACCAAAAAACTTCTTTGACCAAAAGCCAATGTGAGAGAATTCTAATGTCCAACAAAAGTCCCAGAACAGCGTGAAACCCAGTCTTTCATGTGGGTGGGAAGGGAGGCTACAAAGAAGGCTGAGGGTGAACCCAGAGGCTAGAACGATTCCAGAACTTTCCAGTGACTTCCCCTCACCAACAGAGCAAAGCTGGTGAACTGTTGAGCTGGGCAAGACTACTCTAAGCTCTGATAATGGTGTTATCAGCTTCAGAGGACTATGCTCAGTGTGGCTAAGCATCAGGCTCCTCCCTTGAAGGCAGAGGTGGCTGGAGGGTCACATGCCTGGCCCATGGCCGCTTTCTCACACCTCCTTAATCTACTGATTGTCTCTAGTGATGAATCTGCCCTCTGCACTTACAGGGTGACTCCTCTTCTCTGTAAGATGCTGCTCTGGGAAAGGCTATAAGGAACAATGGCACCCATGTCTCCATGCCCCTGGGGAAGCAGCTGACCCTTGGGATGTTCTTCAGGCTGTCTCCTCAGCAGCATGTGCTAAGGGATAAGTGCTTTCTCTACTTGGTACTATGGAAAAAAATGGAGATTCCAGGGGGTGTGAAGAAGCTAGCCACCTTAATAATATCAATTCTTAAAATGGACCCAGGTTCCCAGCATCCTCTATGACAAGTGTCATGATGAACAACAGAGTCAGAATCTTTAAGGACATGGGCTCTCCCTGTCTAGGAAGCTAGTATGGGGGAGATGTTAGTTGAGTCACAGACCCCATGGCCTCCAGCACTCTGAAGAGGTTTGTGGGAAAGAATACTATCTATGGTGAGCACTAAAACCTCTTTTCTTCTCTCTTCTCTTCTCTTCTTTTCATTTCTTCCTTTTTTACATTCATTTATTTATAACAATATTTTAACACACTTGGCCCAGACCTCAGAAAGTTCTGATCTCTGTCCAATCCTCAGATCCGCAAAGGTGCCACATCTCTTCTCTAAGGTCTGAGGCCCCTTCGGGCATGCTCTGTGGTCCCACTCTGCAGCACTAGTCTAGTTTGCCTTCTGTTGATATGAAAGAACATTCTGGTCATATTGCAAGGGGGAGGAGAAAACAGTTTGTTTCAGACTGACTTCCAGGTGACAACCCGTGACTGGTGGAATTCAGAGAAGGAACTCAAGAAGAAACGGAAGCAGAACCGTGGAGACATGCTATTTACTAGATTGCTCACTAGTTTGTGTACACCTAGCTTTGCTATACAGCATAGGATCCTTTGCCTAGGGATGGTGTCGCCCACAGTGGACTAGGTCCTCCCACATCACTCATTAGTCAGGACAATGTCTCACAGCCGTGGATCTGATCAAGGCAATTCCTCAGCTGAGGCTCCCTCTCCTTAGGTGATTCTCTGGCCTGCTGACTTGAGGATAAGAGCTAAGCAGCACCAGCACCATCTTGTATTCTTGTCACTCCTCTGAATACTCCAGTAGACCTCACTGGACCTTGTTAGGGAGTGAGGACCCCCGTGTCACTGTTCTTCCATTCAGAGCATGGTCCTGAGGTGGCAGTAGCCCAATGTCATCTAAGCAGCTGGTGACATGAGCTGGGATTTTCATCTGAGTGCAGCAGTGCCGAGGACTCCCTGGGTGTTTAAGAAGACATGGTGGGTGCATGAAAGAATGCATGAGTGAACCAATCCAAACCCAGATATCTGGACTTTGAAGGAATGTAGCTGCTTAGGAATTACAAGTTCCATGTCTAGCCAGAGGATACCAAGAAGATAAAAAAACATTAGAGCCTGCAGGCCTTGTGGGTTAGGCCAGTTCTTGAGGTGTCTTGTATGGTAGAGCCTGCACTGTGGTAGGATCTTTCTGGAGAGAGACAGAATGATAAAGTGGGCTGTGCTGTGGTATCTGTCTAACGGGAGGAATCCATAGCTTCCCAGGTGAAGGCTCAGATGTTTTTGTCAACTGCCAAGCTGGGCCTAGAGAGTTCTATTCACTAATCTCTGTACCACCCAGTGGTTACCAGAGCTTATCAAATAGTACATGTGTTGAGAACTGAATTGCCTATTCCCAAATCCATCCACCGAAACATTAACTCCGAACACCTCAGGAAATAACTGTTTAAAGATGGGCTCTTCAAAGAGCAAATTCAGTTAAGCTCCAGCACTTAGTGTGGGCTCTGCTTCAGTACAAGAAGGGGAAGTTAGACATAGGAACCATGGGAGGACACATGGAGAAGATGCAGCCTACGAAACCTGACAGGACAGGAGACCGGTGAGAAGAAAAATGCTCTCAAAGGGTTAAGCCTTTTCTATCTATTGAGTTTCAGTATGGCCACCTCTGGGCTAGTCTACAGAGGGCCTGGTTCCCTAGAGAGGCGCAAATTAGTACCAGTGCTGCATTTGGGGCCATCTGGTGGGATGTGGATACTCATTGGGCCATCAGTGGGAGGCGTGGCTATCACAAAAGGTCCAAAGAGCAAACGAAGTTGTGTGTGTGTAGAAATTCATGTCCACTATTCTGAGCACGTGGGTCTTCCAAGGAGTCAGTGGCTTGAAATCTCCATGAACTCTACTAACGATGGCAATTCCCTCCTCTGGTGGTGAGCCGATGGGGACAGAGTCTTAACACCCAGGACTGCTGAGCACAGGGCATTGGCTGGTGGCTGCTTTTAGCTCCTGGAAGCAATTTCTTTGTCACCCCCAGAATCTTTCATGAGTGTGGGTCTCTGAACTGATACTTGAGTGTATCACCTGAACTACCTAGGACAGTTGAAGTCATTTCTTTCCCTGGTTTTCCAAATTGTGATAGCACAGATGGACACTGGGCGTAGAATGGACACGTTGGTAAAAATCTGGCAAATTAGTGAGGGACAGCTGTTTACGACCAAGAAGGAGCCACAAAAGACGGGGACTTCCCTATCTCTGGAAGTAGGAACAGTACTTAGGGGAACTGAGATTACATCTACGAGACTACATCATGACTCAGGAGCCCAGGCCCCCTCCCCCGCCCCCAACCAGTGGCCTGTTTTCCCTTTGGGACTCCAGTGCTGTCCTTTTCAGCTAGATGGCAGGACCTGGATTCCCTAGCAGAGTCTCAGCTAGAGATTGCCAATATCATAGCATGGCACACTTGATCTTCCTCTCACTTTTAAGAGGTCTTTCTCAGCAGGAGAAGAAGATGGAGATGACTTTCTTAGGCTGTGTTTCCCTCTGTGAAAACCTTGCTTGGTAACTCGTGCATGGTGCATAGAGACAAGAGACCAGGAATGCTTCTTGACCAACAAAGCCTGTAGTGTCAGAGAGAAGGGCTTCCCTGTAACAGAAGAGTGCTAACCAGGCTTTATCTGCCTGGTACCTGAGGGTTTTCTGTAGTGGGTGGGGTGCTCAAGCCTAGGAGACACAGAACTGAGGGTCTCTTCTGTTTTGTGGACATTCAGAGGCAAACTGAGAAGACTGTCTGCATGCAGCTGTGTGGCTGAAGTTATGAGGAGAGGCAGGGAAGGCTTGCTGGATTGTCCCTGTACCTCAGTGTGGGAGGAGGGGAATTCCTCAAAGGTGAAAGGAGCCTGCAGTTCCCTGGGCCAGTCCCAGTTTGTGGCTCCAGATCAGTGGGTGGATAATGAATGGGGGCAAGTTCTCCCTGCAGGGCCCTCCCTAGCCCCAGAGTATAGCTCAGGGCCTTGAAGCAGAGGATATTTCCCTTGGGCTCTCAAGAACAACAAAAAACACCCCTGCACCCCCTCCACCATTTAGTTGGGAAAGAGCTCTTACATATGAAAACTATAGTTTTAAAGCTCTGTGACTTATAAATCAGCAGAGCTTTAGAAAGTTTTCAGAGAAGATGGCCCAAGAAAGGCTTCACTAGGGAGCCGCCATCTTCCTTTGACAGGAAGAAGCAAATTCAAAGCACCACTGTGTTGTTGTTTTACAGTGTCAGACAACAGGAAGGAGACAGTGAGGCTTTTTGAAGCTGAGGTTTCAAATCGACTCTCTTGAGAGGTGGGACGCCTCAGGCTGTGACAGCCTGGCGCTAAGTGAACAGTTTCGATTTTGGTGAGAGTAGATTCTAATCAAGCAACCTTGGCCAAAGCACGTTCCTCACAATTCGTAAACCTGCCAGGGTCCAGCATTACAGACAACCACAACCACAAAACCATCATCGGCATAATTTAACTGTGTAATGAGTCACCTCCACTCTACTCAATAACGGCTGGTCATTTCCATATTTATAAACCAGTGGTTGAGAAGCAGGATAACCCTGCTTCTCACTTTCAGGTGAAGTCCTAGCAGGGAAAGCACAAAGCTTCTCGGCCCCCTGCGGGGGATGAGCTAGAAAGTTGTGTGTGATTGTCCTCCTGGCTGATGTGGAAATTGAATCTCACCCAGAGTCAGACCAAAAAGCCTTACTGTTTGTTGTTATAAAATAAATGCTATCCAGGCTGCAGCAAAGGGGCAGCGGACTTGTGAAAAGTGCTTCTATGTGAGGGTTACACGTCATCTTTTGTCCGTTGTGGTAGGCACACTGTTTTATGTCGGACACAAGATGGAGGAAAGAGAATTTGAGCAGTTTTTCTTCCTTTCTGCATTAGCCCTGTGGTTGGGCTGTCAACTGGTGTGTCATGGCAGTGGTAGGATGGGTGTTGGGACTCAGAAAGCTGTTACTCTGGGTGTAACTGTAGTTTGGATGAGAATGACCATACCCTCCACCCCCCAAGGTACAGGCATTGAACACTTGGTCCCCAGTTGATGGTGCTGTTTGGATAAGGTTAGATATGGCCTTGCTGGAGGAGATGCATCACTGGAGGAGACATGTCATTGGGGGCAGGCTTTGAGAGTTTAAAGGATCAACACCATTTCCGGTTCCTCCTCTGCTCCAAGCTTGTGGTTCAAGCTGTGAGCTCTCAGCATCCAGTTCCTGCTGACATGCCTGTTGCAGCCACACTCCCCCACCATGTTGGATTCCTATCCTTCTTGTTGCAGCCACACTTCCCCACCATGTTGGATTCCTATCCTTCTGGAACCATAACCCAAGTGAAACCTGGCTTCCATAACTTGCTTTGGTTGTATTGTTTTATCACAGTAAAAAAATGTAACTGAGACTGTATTTCCTCATGATAGAAATGATTTTTTCAGTGACGGAGAGTGGACAAAAATTTAGGCAATAGTACTCTGTGGTCATGTAGGGTCGATGTGAAGATGCTGAGTGTGGAGACACTCAGAATATAACAGTAACACCACTGGTCAGACCCAACCGTGAAAGACCATGCGAGAACCCACCAGGGGGAGGAAGTTGGTATGTATAGTTCTGCCTGGAGGGAGAGGGATCTTTCTAAATTTATTTATATTGATTAATTTCCTTGCTCTCTGTGCTTTCCAAACATTCTGTGACAAGCTGTAGAAGGCATGGGGAAGGGGACAGAACTGAAAACCAATTACCTACCAGCCTGTGGCTGGACTGTCATCAACTCTTGAGTCATGGCAGTGTAAGGTTCTGAAGGTGGAGGGGAACAACCCGAGTTCTGGGGAAAACCTGGGTCATACAAGTGTGGGATACACGGTAGAGGAAGGAGTACGCGGTAGAGGAAGGAGCCCTGCATATCACAGCTGAGCATCTTCCTGTGGTCGGCTGGGGGACTCCGAGAGGTACAGACAGGGCAGAGCAAGACCCTGGGTGGGAACCAGGAGAGATGTTGTGGATTTGGGGGGAAAGACCTGGAATCTACCTACATTTCCCACAGCTGACCTCAGAAGGCAGAAGTCTGACCGCAGCAGGCGGAGGAGACAGCTCACCCACTTGCCACTCTGCCCACACCTGAGACTCAGGGTCAGCTTCTCAACCCAAGGTCCGGGCCTTCCTCTACTGACAGGGAGGGGTGCTAACGCAGGGAACGAGGGTTCGTAACTTCAACAGAGAGGTTAAGTAATAAAGTTTGGGAATACTATTACAAGTAAGGAATGTTAACAACAAAAGCTTTCAAGAGACCAAAGGGACCCTACAGCCTCTGTTCTCCTGAGAATACTGAATCTATGATGAGTCCACGATGGGTCCAGTGAATCACAGGTGGAGCCTCGTCCTCTTCACCTCCCCCATCTCCCTCTCTTTCTCCCTCCCACTGTGTGCCGAGCCATCCCTCTCCTCCTTCATTTGCTTCCCAGGCCACGATGTACCCACTGAGAGGCAAACCTCCTGAATAAATAAAAACAACATCTAATAACAACAGCAAGGACCCAGCCATTCAGGAACTGTTCTTATTAAATCCCTACTTTGTCTTTGGTTGAACTAAAGCCACAGGGCCGGAGGGTTAGACTCAGCTGAGCCTTACCTTACTGGCCTTCTCAGCAAATTCTCGCTTTCCAGAGTGGTTTCCCATGGCGACCCAACGCAGTGTTCAAGAGCTAAAAGAGAAGAGAAGATGTCAGCTTCGAAGCCAATGCTTCTGGGGGACCTTGACCACAGGAAAATTCCACGATCCACAGTGGTCCCTGAGAATTCAAGAGACACATCCAAAGTTGCCAACAAATATTGTTTCTGGCTCTCAGAGAAAGAGGTAGAAAACAGAGTGACAGCGATGGTCTAACTCTGCTCACTGACCAAACTTCTGAGTGTATAATCATTTATAAAGATGTCTGCCCACTCAAGATTCCGCTGACCATCAAACGCAGAGGCACATACTCAGAGCTCTGACTCATATTTGAGTGGGGGCGGGGATGCAGAGGAGGATGAAGTTGGGAAGATGGGTAGAGACGTCAGAAAGTGTTCTGTATGATTTTCCTAGTGGAAGGTGATAGACAGATGTCCATGCCTCCTCCTGGAGAGGCTGGCCATCAGGGGTGGCCAAGGCCAGAGCACTGCTCTTTCTTATACAACTATCCAAAGAATGTGCAGAATTTGCAGGGAAGGTAAAGTTGGATGAAGACAAGCATGTCCTCCTCCTTTTCATCCCCTAGCCCCAGTCTTCGCAGCAAACACACACTAGCCTTTTCCAAAAGATGCATAAGGGTGGAAGAATTTGGTCAAAGCCATTCCCAACAAAGCAAGTTCTGGCCACGGTTAACCAATCCTTCCGTGGAGTTACACTTGTTCAGTCTGTGATCTGATTCTTCCAGGAAATCAGTTTATGGTCATTTAAAGATGTGGGCACTCAAGAGCTCGCTCCACTATCAAACCCAGGAAATGTAACGAAAGGAGTTGTCCAGTACCATTGATTTTAAAGTAGGGACAAAGCATGTCATGGCACAGCCCCAGTAAAAGGCACATTTTGCTCTTTAGAACTCACTCTTTTCGTGGACTCGAGGAGCCCAACACCTGACTTTTTATCTCCCCCACACCTGGAACACTTTGGTGACTAAAGAAGACTAAACTGAGTGGTTTGCACACGTGTAATCTCAGCACTTGTGATGTGGAGACAGGAGATCAGCAGTTCGAGGCCACCCTCAGCTATTTAGCTAGTTCAAAGGCAGACAGGGATAATGGGCCATATGGATTCCTTTCAAAAGTATAAAACAAAAGAGAAAACCCTGAACCCCTAAAAGAAAAAAAGTTGGAAGAGGAAGGGGAAGGGGAGGAGGAAAGGGAAAAAGAAGGAGAAGGGGAAGGAGAAGGAGAAGGGGAAGGGGAGGGGGAGGGGAAGTGAGGAAGAAGGGGGAAACAGAAGAGATGCTGATGCTGGGTACAGGTCTCCCTCTCAGTGGCCCCACAGCCTAGATTAACTGATATGGAGTCACTAGACTGGGGTTCCAGTCTTCCAGCCTAAAAGTAGCTGTTGTCTGGCCTTTGGGAAAAGAAAGAAAACAGGGTATGCCTTAGATTGGGTTTCTACTGCTGTGACGGAACACCATGGTCATGACCATGACCAAGCATGGGAGGAGTTTATTCAGCTCATACTTCCGGATCATAGCCTGTCTCTGGAGGAAGTCAAGACAGAAACTCAAGAATGGCTGGAACCTGGAGGCAGGATCTGATGCAGAGGCCATGGAGGGTGCTGCTTACTAGCCTGCTTCATCTGGTTTGCTCAGTCTGCTTTCTTAACGAATCTAGGAATACCAGCCCAGGGATAGTCCCACCTATCATGGGCTGGGCCATCCCCAATTGATCATTAATTGAGAAAATGCCTTAGAGCTGGATCTCATGGAGGCATTTCCTTAAGGGAGGTTCCTTCCTCTCTGATGACTCTAGTTTGTGTCAAGTCGACACACAAAACCAGCCAGCACAGGGCAGATTCCCAAACTCTGCAGATTTCACTTGGTTTAACAACGCAGCACCCCCTGTCCTTTAATCCTTAAAAACCACAACACAAGCATCCTGATGTGAGTTGTCCAGCTTTCTGATTACATCTTATAGATCAGTAACTAAGCAAAAGCCATTCTCCATCTTTGTTCTCCCACCTATACAAACCATCTCTGTGGTTCCCTCGAATACTCACTTTAATTTATGGGATAAAGCAATGCTCAATGTACAACTGAAAACAGCACCAAGAACTTATTCTGCAATTCTGCCCACAGGGTAGCAATCCCCTCTGAGTATAGGACCCAAGGGTGTGGTGGTAACGGCACTGTGCAAAGGGGAAGCCACTCCTGCTTTCTGCTGTGTGGCCAGAAAGGATGTAGATAGATGGGTTTGCATGGGGTTTTAAAGGGCTCGCTTGAGGCCACTTCAGTGGAAGTAGCCACCATGGTTTGCCTGGCAAATGAAAGATAAGGTCCTGACCATGACTAAGAATGAGGAAGAACAGGGTCACCTCTGTGTTTGGTGTCTGTGGTCCGTAAAAGGCTAGACTTCCTGAGCAGGTGATTTCAGCACCAGTGGCTGGTCTATCAATGTCTTCTTAATTTAAGCTGGCACAACTTTTTGGAAACAACTCTGTCTATGAGAGTTGGAGGTTTGAGGACTTGGGGACTTCAAAGGAGCAGAGAGGGAAAAATTATAAAAGAATGAGTCTTCCATTTCCTGTGGGCGGACCCAAGCATGGGTGTTATTTGTCCATGGTCAACCTAGAGTCTAGGAATGCATCCTGTGATTCTGAACTTTGATCATCTTCCAAATCTAATTCCTTCTTCCAATTGGACGCCTCCAAGATTTGTCCCAAGTTGAAACTGTGTATTTTGGACACCTATGTATTTTGGACAAAGGGGAACTGGTTTGATCCAGGTCCTTCAAGCTTAGCTGTTCCACCAAACCGATGCTTCATCATACTTTGTATCGAGACTCCATGCTGATACCTGTGGTGACAATTTCCACCAATGTTTCCAAATCCCAAAGGTGCCAGACACAACCGCCAGTGTAATAACAAAATCACCAACCAGACTTTTAAATGAACTTAGTTACAGTGAGGAGACACAGTGTACGGGGAGGCTGAGGCAGACTGAGGCCAACCTAGGTCTACTTAGGACGTTCCAGGAAAGCCAGAGCTACATTGTAAGAACCTCCCTTTAAAATAACGATAATAAATAAAACTAGCTCGATGTGACCTGCCTTCTGTATATGGGATATGAAGAGTAAGAAGAAGTGAGTAAGAAGTAAGTAGGTAAGAAGAAGTAAGGCAAGTGACACAAAGTGACCACAAGTGTCCAGGAGCTCCTGAGGCTCGCCTTCTGGGACAGTGTCCTTGCTTAGAGTGTGGTAACAAGGAAGATTGCAGGTTCTTTGTTTTCTGGCCCTGGATGACAGTTAGCCTTATTGAATCCCATGACTGCCTTCAGGCCCTGCTTGGCAACTGGGAACTTGAGCCACCAGCTGCTACCACCGAGTGTTGCTTGGAAGAGCGGCTTGTTTCTGCAGTCAGCCTTAATTAGATTCAGTTTTACACTGAATCCAAGTACTGGAGCAAGCAAGAAAATATGGTGGCAACATAGACTCTACATAAAGCCTGGTGGTCCCGCAGGCTGCCCCTGGATAAGCCTGGTGGACATGCAGGCTGCCCTTGGATAGGCCTGGTGGACATGCAGAGGACTGGGATGAGGGAGACATTCTTGTGCCACGAGACTATGACATTCTTCTACATTGGTCAGGGTTAGGATAACACTATCCAAGACTGACCACAGAATTTTGGTCAGTCTTGGATAGTGTCTGCCTGAAGACTGTCTCCGATGAGAAGTAGAGCCTGAAACAAACTCTTGGGGATAGTTAGTCACCCTGATGTGGCAGGAGGCAACCCAATCTTTACTGTGATCTCTATTTCTAATTATGTTCTCCCCAAATTGACCCTGGAGGAGCTAGCTGGATGGGAGTCCCTGGCCATCTATAGAAGGCATCAGTGACTCAGGTACCTGGCTTCTCAGTATTTTCCCACCTGTGTTTTGCAAGGGGCTTGAACTTTCTGAAGGGCAAACGGGACAAGTGAGGCTCTGTCCTGATGAAGCCTTCAGGAGAGTGACCTTGGGCGAGACTCTACTCCTTTGGGCCTTAATTTCTTATGCCCTTGAAGTGATCTAAGTTCTTATTCTGCCTTGGGGTGACCAGGAAACCTGGGAGCTGTAGGGGTGGTCAGGCTGGGGTCAGGGTAAGGATGTCTGAGGGATAGATTGTTGTTATCTGTCCCCAGTGCTCAGGCCGCCTCCTGGGTTAAACGGTAAGCAGCTGACGAGACACCATCTCCTCTCTACCTTTAACATGTTGTTGAGGCTGAGACATGACTTTCCAGCTGCAAGAGCCTCCACTCAAACTGTCAAGGTCAGTGGAAGGGCAAATGGCCGAAGTCACCGTGCACTGAGAAGCCCTGGCATTACGTAATACTATTAGCCAAGACACAAACTCTACAGCCAAGTGAATGAAAGAGCAGAGGGGAGACCAGTGGGTGAGGTGGGGAAAGGGAGAAAGCAAGCAAGAACAACTACCTAACTTCCAAGGGACCTTTGGGTATTACACAAATGTGCATAGGGTGTGTCTGAAATAACTCTGGATGCAATTGATAACCAGCCTGCCTCCATCTTAGGCTTAAAAGCCATCTTATATATAGTAAAGGCAAACTAAGTTCATTCCTGTTAATGATTAAATCTCTGTTTTTCAAGGATTGGGTTATACACCACCTGTAACCTTAACTACGAATGGTTCTGTACTGCCTCTTTCAGGAAACAACAATTATGTCCTTGTTTCAAAAGGTTATTATGACGACCTTGTTGTTATAACGACCTTGTTATAGCCAACTTGCTATGCTTCTGTAACCCCATCTATTTACCTGCCAAATATTCCACTTGGAAGCCCCCTATTCCCGAACTGTAAAACCTCTTATCTTATTCATTTCCAATGTTATCTCCTGAACCCTGCCTTTAAGGAGAGATAGCCTGTATACAAACTTGCTTTAATCAGTTGTCTGCTTTGATGAATTTGGCCATGATTTGGGTTTGTGTTCTTTCTCCTGAGATTGACATGATCATAGTGGCAAAGCGGACTCTATGCCCGCCTCACTGAGGCATATTTATGAGAGACAGTGGTAGTAGACAGAGAGCCAGCAGACTGGCATCCACACCACCTTCCCTTCCTCCCAAAAACTGACCCTGTGAAAGAGAGACCATAGTTGCTGTCCAGATATCAAATATACATTGGCCAGGGGCTGCTCGAGTGTATTAATGTGTCTACTGCTTATCAGGGCTCGTGGCTTAGCGTTTGTAGGGTGTACTTAAACGTGCTGAAGGAGGTAGGTGTCTTGTGCGTCACTGGACATAAGTGGCAGCTGTACTATTTCACAGATTTCAAGTGCTTTTGGCGTGAGCTCTCTCTCTCTCTCTCTGTCTTTCATTAAATGATGTGCTGTTGATTACAAAATGTGTTTTTCCTTTTTTTTTTCCTTAGTTCATGTTCAAGAAAGTGGTCCCAAAATAGGCGTTTCCATGGAGCCACGGGGATTATTTTTTGCCACAGTATGCCTTATCCCTCACGTTTCCGTAAACCTCTGAAACTGAGACACTCTGCAGCAGTAGCCCTGCCAGCCCCTTCCCAGAGCACAGCTCAGGAAGTGACGCTCGAGAGAGTGAGAGAGCGATGGTCTTTCTACTTGCGTCAGGCTCAAAACTTAGAAGTGACTTTGAGGGTTTTGTGCATCACTGAAGGCTGAAGAGCAGTGGTGAGGGCAGTGGTGAGGGCATATAAAGGAAAATGGCTGGCGGGTCTGAGGATTAGCAGGTCCAATTCATCAGATCGTTTTTTGTTTTTTTTTTGTTTTGTTTTGTTTTTATCTCATTTAAGCTAAATTCCTGAGGAATCTGTCTTTCTTCATGCAGATAAAGGGTCAACAAACCATGACTCATGCATCTGAAATGTCTGAATCTGCCTGGCCCAAGCCTTTGCCTTGCTTGATTCTCTCTCTCTCTCTCTCTCTCTCTCTCTCTCTCTCTCTCTCTCTCT
>JANHMN010000013.1:7114806-7144540 GCA_030674055.1 Rhabdomys pumilio
TCTCTCTCTCTCTCTCTCTCTCTCTCTCTCTCTCTCTCTCTCTCTCTCTGTGTGTGTGTGTGTGTGTGCGCACACATGTACATGGGTACAAGCTGCTTCCTATGTGGTTCCCTTCCATGTTGCCTACATCCTCCCAGCTGAGACTATGTCTCAGTGATGACTCCTCTTCTGGGTCTCTTCTGGACCTGGGAATTTCTGCTTTGGAGTATCAGGGAATACATCCATCTGCTCATCACAAGCCTGTCTTTTTGAGACATGTTAGCTCTAAGCATGTCTACAGCACAGAACTCTGTCTGAAGGTTATTGAAATTCACTTGGGAGGAATGTTCCAGAACTGCAGAAAAATGAAATCTGTGGAAACCTGATTTCCTTTCATTCTTTGAGTTTATCATTTAAAAGCATCAGCTGATTCTGGCCAACTATCACCAGAGTGAATCAGCAGACTTCTGGTCCTGAGGCTGCCAGCTTGCTCTCAGGACATCCTTCACAGTGTGGAGCTCATTAGGGACTGCATAGCAGTCCCCTCCAGCTCGGGCTGGGTCATCTACAGGGCTATGTGTGTATGTGCACACATGCACATGCTGGGGTGTGTGTAAATGTGCAAGTGTGTGTGCACGTTCATGCATCTGTGTGTGTAGGTTCAGAGGTCAACTTCAGACATTCCTCAGGCACTTTCATCTTGTTTTTGGAGACTGGGTCTCTCTCTCTCCTTAGGACCTAGGGCTCGGGATTAGGCTGGTCTGACTTTTCAGCTAGCCCTAGGGATATGCCTGTCTCCACCTCCTCAGTGCTGGGATTACAAGTTCACACCACCTACTCATGGGCTCTGGAGACAGAACTCAGGCTTTTATAATTGTGAGGTAAGCACACGCTTCACTTCCTGAGCCACCTCCACAGACTCCAGCTTGAGATTTCTGTACCTGTCTATCTACGAGGTTATAAGGATGTTCAGCTTTGCCAGCTTTTATGGGAAGATATGGAAGTCTCCAAGAGAAAATAACAGGGTCACCAGAAAGCTGCTATGTCTGTGAGACCAGACAGGCTGGGGCAGCACACCCCTGGGGCTCTGACTCGGGGAAGGACGACTCACTGGGGTATCTGCAGCTATGCACCCTTCCCATGCCATCTCTGCTGGTTCCTAAGTCATGTTTGTCTGAACTGGTCATGAGGAAGAAATGTCCCACCCCACTGGCTTCCGTGAGGCCGGGTCACAGGTATGCTTTGCATCCCAAGTATGCGCTGCACAGCTGCCCCGCCCTGGTTGGGATGGTACTGAAGAGGAAACACCCGAGGCTCTAGGAGCAGACATGTTAGGGCAGCACCCTTTGGGTCCCACCTTCTCTGATGTGCTCTGGGGACTTGGCGTCTGTTACTCCTTATCTATAAAGGCCCAGGCGGCACACCCGTTTCCTGGTGGTGCCACAGAGCGCTGGTAATAAATGCAGGCACAGGGACATGAATGAGGGTGACAGTTTGGAATCTCCCTGCCGCCATGCCAGTCCCAACTTTAACTTTGAGCATCTCCCTCCCAAAATGGAGGGTAGTCACACCATTGCTATGACAAGTCCGGCGTGACTGAAGCACAACATGCTAATTACAGAAGCCACACACACCCGGGGGCATGGAGTACCAGTGACAACCAACAGAACTATGTTTGTCTGTGGTACTTGCCCTCCTCCCACCCAGACTTCTCGATGTGACTACCAGGGGCTTAGCATGACATATGGAGAAAGCCATATGCTCTCTCATGCACTGGTCACAGTTTGCAGGTGACCGACCTCAGGTAACCCAGAGTTTGGGCAGAGATGTACACAAACTTGCCTTCTCTGCAATAAGGTAACAGCATCCCAGAGTTGTTGGTCTATGCCATGCCGTGGTGTCACCAGAGTCTCATGAGAGACCTGGCCTAGAGCCCATCTCCTAATGGGTGCCATGTCCTTACAGGCACAGGTGGCATTTCTACTGAATAACTTCTTTCCAGGACTCTCTGGAACTTTCCAGAGCCTTTCAGATCATAATCAGGGAAAAGAATGTAATAAGAAGCCGCCAACCTCCCGTGACCTTGGAGAAACGGCTTAGCCCATCTCCTAAGAGATTTCCTTTTTCACAAAGGCATGCAATTTATTTGTGAGCTAGTCTTCCTAAGACATGAGAGAATGATAAGACTTCTGTGAGTGGGCTGGGGTGACAGTTCAGGGGATAAAGAACTTACGGTACAAGCATGAGAGTCTGAGCTTGGAGCCCTAGAGCCCATTAAATAAGCTAGGAGTGGCGCTGCAAACCTGTAGTCCCAATGCTGGGTAGACAAAGATGTGAATGCTCCCTGGTGCTCACCAGCTAGCCAGTCCTGCTGAGCTTCGGGTTCTCAGAGGGACTCCGTCTCCAAACATGAGAGGACAGAGATGGAGGAATACACTCAACGACCTCTGGCTTACACACACGCGCACACACACACACACACACACACACACACACGCACACGCACATGCACATGCACACGCACCACACCACACCAGACAACAGAATCCAGCAAGTGACAATGGCCTTTAAAGGAAGGGACGGTGAGACATGATGCAGAGGACTTTGGGTGGACGCCACCTTGGCCTCACTTACCAATGTGCTGGACTGGCTGAACTCCCAGAAAGGTTCTTTCTTATGCAACCTATATGTTTTAGGCACGGACATGTGTGAGGTTTGGAGGCCCTGAGTGACACAAGTCCACATAGCAGTTGCAGGCAGGTCTGAGCACATGTGTCCTGTGGCTCACTTGGGCCCCACTCCTGACTCCTGTGCAGAACGCTGCCTTCGGAGATTTTGTTCAAGGGCACAGATTGATCAGATGACTTGGTGTTACAGAAAGAGGGGTCTGGATGGGTGCCAGTCTTAGACTAACTAAGGAAAGGAGCTCTGACGAAAAGTTAGAAGAGTTGCATCTGCCTGCGTTTCACACCTACGTGTAACATGACTGACAGTCGTCTGTATTCCTTCCTTCACAGGGGTGTGTGTGTGTGGGGGGGGGGATAAGGAAACAGTTTTTTGTTGTTCTTTCAAAATTGATTCCATGTGCATGAGTGTTTGCTTACTTGTATGTTTGTGTCCTACTCGAGTGTCTGGTGCCAGGGGGATACAGAAGAGACTCTGAATCCCCCAGGACTGGAGTTATGAGGCACCATGCAGGGCTGAACCCTGGTCCTCCGTAAGAGTAGCCAATGCTTTTAACTGCTGACTCATCTTTTTAGCCCCATAAGGAAACATGTTAAGAACGTACCATGAAATCAATGCCTTTTCAAATAGTCATTGAAAAATGGGCTTGGCTGAATAATTAACAAAGCCGCTGAGTGTTATGAAGAAGCAGCGTCCAGCTCTCACCGGGGACAGCAGGGGATCGAGAAGCTTGTACCTTGCATCTCAGCTTCCAGCGTGTTTTGCACGACACATGAGTTGTAGATAATGCTTTCAGGTCTACAAAAGGTGAGAGTCCTTTGGAAGACCGGAGAGAGCGTTGGGAGACTCTAATGAAATCAAGACGATTAGGAATGTCTGTCATACATAGCAACCGAAGAAGCTGGCTCGAGAAATGCAAACACCTTGGTAGGGTAAATCACCAGTCTTGTCTCTTTCCTGGTAAACTGTGATCAGGCCTCTTTCCAAATTACAAAATCTGTATGTGCCCTTTGATCCTGGTCATAAAATCCAAGTGGTGTGTGTGTGTGTGTGTGTGTGTGTGTGTGTGTGTGTGTGTGTGTGTGTAAGAGGTCTGAATTCTGCCTGTTCCCATCACTGGTCATCCCTTGGTCTCTCTGAGTGTGGTCCAGTTATTGTCTCAGAACATGGGGACCGGGTTTGGAAGGCTCAGTTCCCGTCACCTACGCTGTGCTCCAATCTCCGGGATAGGTGTGAACGTGCTGAGAATGCTGAGGGACAGGGGTATCTTTAGAAGCAGCATTTCCTGAGGAGGTGTCAGCAAAGTTGTCTGCCTGGTGTCAGCTGCCGACACTGGATTCACAATGCTGGAAGCCAAGTCCAAGGTGAGAGACAACAGACAGTCAATGTCACAGTGTCTGCCAAGTGATCAGGGCCAGAGGCAGCTGAGAAAGCAGAGAGGTGAAGCCCCTGCAAAGAGAACTTGTGTTTGCCTTCCCAGCCTTCCACTGTGCTAGACTGCCCCTGAGCTGGGCCCATCCCATTATGGAGGGCAGGGAAGACCCAGGAAACCTGGGAAGCAGCTCTAGACTTGCTTCATTCGACCTTGGATGTTCTGAAAGACTCAGCGAGTTCTCCAAGCCAGATTCTACCACTGTAGGCCTCTGCAAACACCCAGCCTCAAGTGTTACCAAGCCAGATTCTGGATGCTACCTCGCTATCATAATATCCAGGGCCTTTGCTCTTTCATTTCCTCATTGGTAAGATAGCAAAGTGGGTCCTAGCTTGATGCACTGAGGTGTTCTTAGCACCCCGAACTGTGATATTACATAGTATGTGTTCCGTCCAGTGAATGAAAAGAGGTGCAAATGAAATTCTAAAGTCACTTTCTCTTATCCAGACCAGGAGCATGTGCACACATGTGCATGTGTGCACGAGCGTGTGCACGCACACACACACATGGGGGGAGGGGAGGGGAGGAAGGAGATGTTTACATGTTTCACGGGTGTCAGACTACCCTTTGGGTTGTAGCATAGCATTAGGCGGAAACAGTATGTTAATAAGAGTGGATGAGTGGGCCAGAGACTGGAGAGTGTGAAGACCAGAGACTGGGTACTGTGAGGATCATGAGCAAGTGACATAAGTACCAGGAACTACACGGGCAGTGAGATCTATGCACCCTTACACAGTAGGGGAGAACAGTGGCTGAGCGCTGCAGCCCCATCTGGAGCAGGAACCTCTGTTAAAGTAGATACACCTCTGCAGACTCTGCTCCCGGGGGAGCACCCACAGGAAACAAGACTTGCTGCAGAGGTAGGTGCCAGTACAAAGGAGAGAGCACTGGGCAGACAAACCTGCCCTCCCTCTTATTGGGCTGACACCTCACATACCAAAACCCAGTGAAGCAGAGGTGGAGGGAAGGAGCAGGTGGCTGGCACCTCAGATGTGCTAACTGGTGTCCATTGTCAAGGTTAGGCTTAGATCCCTATGTACAGGGCTGCCAGGGGATCTCCAGTTACTAAAGGTGGGACTGTGCCTTTCAAGATGGATCACTTGCCTTTAATGTGTCTGTACTCTGAAAGTCACAGTGTATCAGTCAACATATGTTAATTCAATTCTATTCCATTGATCTTCCTGCCTGTCTCTGTACCAATATCATGCAGTTTTCATCACTATTGCTCTGCAGTCAGGGATGGTGATTCCCCCAGTTCTTTTATTGTTGAGAATAGTTCTCGATATCCTGGTTTTATTGTTATTCCAAATGAATTTGCAAATTGCTCTTTCTATCTCTATGAAGAATTGAGTTGGAATTTTGATGGGGATTGCATTGAATCTGTAGATTGCTTTTGGCAAGATGGCCATTATTACTATATTAATCCTGCCAATCCACGAGCATGGGAGATCTTTCCATCTTCTGAGATCTTTGGTTTCTTTCTTCAGAGACTGAAAGGGTTTGTGGCCCCATGAGGTGAGCAACAATACCAACCAACCAGAGCTCCTAGGGTCTAAACCCTGGGATCACACAGGGAGGGACCCATGGCTCCAGCTGTTTATGTTGGGGAGGATGGCCTTGTTGGGCATAGGTGGGAGAGGAGGTCCTTGGTCCTGTGAAGGCTGGATGCTCCAGCTTGGGGGAATTTGAGGGCAGGGAGGTGGGAGTGTGTGTGTGGGTCGGGGCACATCCTCATAGAAGCAGGAGGAGGGGAGATGGGAAAGGAGGTTTCTGGGTGGGTGGGGGAAATGGGAAATGGGGAAAGGGGATAATATCTAAAATGTAAATAAAATATCCAACAAAAATTAATTAAAAATAACCCATATGTTAATTCACTCAGAGCTGTGGGGGAAGGGTGCTTCTATGAATGAGTTATTTTTCCCCTTGTTCTAGTGTGGGGAGCACACTCTCCTGAGACTCCAGCCAGACCTTGCTAAAGCAGAAACATCAAAAACTGGGTCAGTCCACAGAGCGTCTGGCACAGCTGTGACCAGCTGTGACACTAGGGGACTGCAGACATATGATCAGTTCCAAAAGGGACAGGGTGTGATGCTGGGCAAGGTGCAGAGATCTCAGATGGGTGCTGTTTTCTTTCTCGAAGCCTGCAGACACTGCTGGGCTAGGCTCCTCACCCTTTTTCTCTGTCCACCTTTGTATTCTGAGTCTCCAGATCTGCCACAAACAGTCAGCTATGCCTTCTGATGATTCAGTGTGCAGTTTGACTACAGTCTGTTTTTCACTCTCAGCAGAGTCAGTTCTAATGAGCTCTCCGCCACCTTATCACAGAGTAAGTGGCCAGGCCTTGCTGTTCTGGAAGCCGAGATCACTGTAAGACTTTCAGCTTTAGGGACTTTGAATTTTCATTGGATTTCTCTGGTGGTAAACCCCCATGTGAGTACAGGAGCTCTGTGTGAGTAAACGGTGTAATTAATCTCTGAACGCCTCACACCAGCAGCCTGCGGAAGACTCCAGAGGCAGCGACTGGGAATACAGTTCTCCAGGGAAGGCTGGGCTGTTGCTGGAGCTTAGAGGGCAGCTGTTCATGCTTCAGAGCAGCCGCCCGGCCCCAGGAGTCAAGTTAGTTCAATAGAAAGAGGCCGAGTCTCGAAAACTCTACCTGAAATCCTGAAGACTGGGGCTCAGTGAGATATCAGTGTGTGTGTGTGTGTGTGTGTGTGTGTGTGTGTATTATCTATCTATCTATCTATCTATCTATCTATCTATCATCTATCTATCTGCCATTTCTTTATCTATCTAATCTACTGATTTGCTCCCAGGCCTTATCCTGATGTCTGCATTTCCGTGTTCTCCCTCTCCGTCTATAACAGTTTCCAACAGGCAGTTTGAAAGCAAGCAGGGCTGTCTTTTAGCATCTGCTTTAAATCTTTCTCTCTGCAGCAATAGGTCCGGACACATGAAGATTATAATGTAATTAAGAACCATCATCTCCCCTTAGAGATCAGCGCTTCAAACACTGCCACATACAGTGATGTGTGATGCGGTGCACGCATCACGCCTGTTTCTGAAGTATGGTGTGTATTCTTGCTGTTTCTAGGACAAGAGCTTGGGCTAGTGTTCACACTGCACTTCAGGACACCCCAAGGCTATTATGTCGTCAGACCTCTAAATAAAAACAACCAGCAGTACTGCCCCTCAGCCTGAAAAAAGGTACCCCAAGAACCTCCCCCACACCTTTCCCTCCCATAGGCAATGCATGTACACCCCCACTCCCACACACAAACACACACACGTTGTCCCACCGTACACACATCCAAACATGTGCACACAAGAGAATGGTAATACATGCCTGGAATCCTAGCACTTGAGAGTTGGAGGTAGGAGAATCAGGAGGTCAAGGCCATCCCTTCTATGCCCTCCGATCCCCGTTTCTCCATAATGGGATTGAGGTCAACCCAGACTATACGAGAGCCAATCTCAAAAGCAAAACACCAACACACACACCACCATCACCACCACAAAACCAAAGACAACTACAACAATAAAAACAAAAGGAGATCAAGCTCCTAAAATATGTGAGAATCATTTTTTTTTCTACCCTGTGGATTTTTAAATTATTGATTTAAAATAATCACATTTAAAATAATCACATTATTTAAAATAATCACATTATTTAAAATAATGTGCCTGGTTTTTTAAGGTGACATTTTAAACCATGCCCTCACCCTTCATCTGGCTTCGAGAGGCAGAAGGCAGGTTTAGATGCCTGATTTCTGTAGAGTGCAGGCTTTTGCTGGGCATCTGCTGTAGGGTGAGATCAGATGTAGCAGGGCCACTTGCTCATGCAGCAGACAGCAGGGATCTATTGTGCTACATGTTACAGTGAATAAAACACATAGATCATTCCGGAATGGGGGGGGGGGGGGGGGGGGGGCACAGGGAGACGGCCACATTTCTTTCTTCCTTTGGGGGCAAATGTGTCTTGTATCTGGGGCTGTTCTTAAAGTTGCCGTGTAGCAGAGTACGACCTTGAACTTCTGATCCTCCTGCCTCCATCTCTGAAGGCTGAGATACAGACCTGTAGCACCATACAATACGGGTGGTACTGAGAATGGAGCCTCATGTATTTAAGGCAAACACTGTACCACCTGTTCCCATCCTATGAGAACCATCATTCAAACGCAGCAGGGAAACGAATCCACCACGTCTCTGCCAGGAATGGACTAGGAGTCTCAGCGTGAGCTTGAGGACGTTCAAAAAGGGACTCTGGGAGTCTATAGACCTGTAGAGTAAGTGGAGGGGTGCAGAGGACATGCAACTACAGTTTGTCATCAGTTGGTGTCTGCTGAGGGCTGGACCTGTGGCTTCGGCCAGCAGCCTCAGGCTCTGAGAAGCCAGTGCAGTCCTTCTGCTTCAGAAGCCCCGTGGGGGTTGGTCTGAACATACTGCAGGGAGGTCAGCAGGTACTTTGCCTTGGGAAACTTACTCATGAGCTTCTAAGCTTCCTAAGAAAACCACAATCACTCGAATCAATCACAAGAACTCCATCTACTTTTTCTCGATGCAGACTGAGATACACTGCGCTGTGTCCGGTGTCCAGAAGGTAGCTGACCTTCCATAAAGGAGCTGTGCCTTTGCTGTACAGTACAATTGAAAACCCGCAGTGCATCTCTGTGATTTTAGCTAGTAGCTTAACTTAGACCTCAAGCCTATAAAGAATCAAGGGATGTGATTGCTCACAGCTTGCCTCATGAGACACAGCAGCAGCACACGGGTAGGAAATATGACTAAGTACGAACAGAGAATCAGAAATGAATGTCAGAAATACAAATACGTTGTTAGCATAAAACCTCCTCAACCACTCCATCAACACTTCTACAAAAATTTTACTTGATAGGGATATGCATAGGGTGTCTTAATGACACTTGAGACATGTTTGTGTGCATGTGGAATCATTCAGACCAGCAGAACAGAGCTAGATGCATGGGTCATGTTTGTATATCTTCTTTCTTTTAGTTAGATCAGAGTTCTAAAGCCTGCATCCCCAGCCCAATTTTCAGGACTGTGTGAGAATATGCCAGGGACAAAGCTGAGGGTATCACATTTAATAACAATTTGTAGCGAAAGGTATGCAGGTGGTTATAGACAACCCAAGGAGAGAAACACCATGTGGACAGGTCGGTCCCATCTTCACTCGAAGACAGGGCTGTGATCAGAGCAGGGGCCATGCTCAGAGTTGAGAATGACAATATGGCCCCTGATATGGAGGAAAGATGACCCAAGTGGGTGGTGTGTGTGTGTGTGTGTGTGTGTGTGTCTCTGTGTGTGTGTTTTTACTTCTTGACCTTTAGTTTTCTAGGTCAGAAGAGCAGGTAGGAAACAAATTCTATGGAAAAGTCTCTAGATAGGCTTCATCACCCCAATTTTGGAAGGATAGTGTCACTTGGCACTCTCAAAGGTGGGCCACACACTTGCAGGGCTGCTATGCAGTGTGAATGACAGCATCAAGAAACCTTACCCTACGTAAGCAGGAGGATGTACACAGCTGAGGGTACACACTTTCTGTTTATACAAACAATGAATCAAAGGAAACAGAATGCTCTGCTCTCGGCAGTCCTGCGAATCTCATTCAGGACAGCACTCCAGAGTCGAGTCAAAACAACACAAGATGAAGAATCAAAATCAGTTTTTTTCCATTGTTTGTTTGTCTTATTTTCCTTCTGAGAAAAGGCTTCACTGTGTAGCCCTAGCTAGTCTGGAACTTGACTATGAAGAAGAGGCTAGCCTATAACTTAGAGAGACCCACCTGTCTCTGCCTCCTAAGTGCTGAGATTAAAACTACCCTGCCTGGCTTATGTCTTTCATTAAATGCAAAAGGCACTCTAACAAAAAGTCCCAGCTTACACTTCATACTTTACAAAAAAAGTTACTAAAAATGGATTGCAAGCTAAAGTGTGAAAGGGGAAACTAAACCCCGTCAACGAAACAGAAAAAGAGAAGCAGAAGGGTCTCTAGGCCTGAGACAGGTAGGGAAAGTCTCCGGCTTCTTCTGTTTTCTCTTTCCTTTTTGTTTGGTGTTTGGAGACAAGGTCTCACTATGTGTCTCTGGCTGGCTTGGAATTCACAGATATCCCTCAGCTTCTGCATCCTAAGTGCTGGGCTTAAAGGTTTATACTACTATACTCTGCTAGGTGAGTAAGTCTTAAGACTTTACATCAGAAACAAAACAAACAAGCAAAAATTCCCCGACCTGCCAATCACTAAAGGGAAAAGGAATTCCCCGAAATGCACATAGAATGATTAGAGCCAACTTTCTCTCTGAGCAATGCAGTGGAGGAGATGAAAACATTGGCAGAAACTAAGGAAGGAGTCAGACATCAGGGTCTCCAGAGTAAAAGAACGAACCAAACAAAGGAAACAGTAATAGCAACAACCCATCTGATTCTAACCTGAGAGAAAGAAACAAAGTAGCCTTTGACGGAAGGACTTGTGGATGGCAAGTGTGTACACCTGATCTTTGACACAGTCAAAACCACCAGAGACTGTCCCATTTGTAGGTCAGAAAAGCAAAAACCCTAAACCAGTGACGATCCTGAATGAGTGTGAGATCCGGTCTCTCAGACAGTGCTGAGTGGCGTGTGGAGTGTCCCAGCATCCTGGGAATGACATGCCCACTTATAAAATTAAACTGGTGCTCACCATGAGCTTCAGCAACTGCACGCTCGAGTGTTTATCCAAGAGGTATGAAAACTACGTTCACACAAGTGACGGGAGATGTTCATAGCACTGTTGTGTGTAATAACGCCATTCTGAAAGGACCCAAGCACTCCTTCAAGGAGGCTGGATGGTGAAGCTTCTGCAGCACGAAGGACACAGCAACAGAACAGAAGAAACCATGGCATGAGCACTCAAGCACCTGTGTGCTGACTGAACTCAAACTGAGGAAAAACGCCGATCCCAGGAGGTACCACGTCGATGTGCTTATACAGAGATGACAACACCAGAGAAACAGGAACAGCATCGCATCCTGGCAGCCTGCATTGAAGGAGGGGAACGGAGGAAGTTGCCTGCACCTATGAAGAGCACCACGGGGCTTGCAGAGACGGCACCGGGGTTCATCCTTGATGGTGTTAGCAGTCAGACGTTCTACACAGTGACATCACATACATCCAGACAGATAAACAGACACAAAGCATACAGATGTGTACAGATATAAACACACAGACATAGGCATGAGACACACAGAGACACAGACACAGCTAGATGCAGACACAGAGACGGGAATAGGGATGCTGGTGTGGAAACTGGTGAAGGCTGCAGTCTGAGCAAGGTTAATGGTTGATGTCATGGCTAAATTCCTGATTGTGTTCTGTGCTGTAACATGGAAGATGTCATTGGGGAGACAAGGTGAGGGGTGTATGCATGAGTGGGTTCTGTATTATTTTTCCTTCCTTCTTTCCTTCCTTCCTTCTTTCCTTCCTTCCTTCTTTCTTTCCTTCCTTTGTCCCTTCCTTCCTTCCTTCCTTCCTTCCTTCCTTCCTTCCTTCCTTCCTTTGTTCCTTCCTTCCTTCCTTCCTTCCTCCCTTCATTCCATCTTCTCTTCTCCTCTCTTTTCTGACAGACTCTCACTATGTAGCCCAAGGAGTTGTGGCCAACTCCTGAGTGCCACAGTCACATCCACGCACCCCAACCCCGGCTCTCTATACGATATCTTGCAGTTGCAATAGGGCTGCTTTTATCCCCATACAGAAAAATTTAACAAATTGTTTCAACTGAATATACATGGTCTTATGCATTGTTCTGAAGGCTGCTGTTGGGGTTGGGGTTGGGGTTAGGGTTAAGGTTAGAGCTCTATTCTAGAGATCCTTTAGGGCATATCCAACATCAGCTTTTCTAGGCCATTCAGTAAAACGTTCATCTCTTGCTAACACACCCAATCAATAATGCGAGTCCTTCCTCCACATTTTCCTTCATACGTGGCCCAGTCAGGACCTGAGAATTCTCACTGGCATAAGGAATGTGAAACTGTATTTTATCATCGCTTTAGTTTTCCCCCTGATTAGCCGTGAGTTGAAATTCTTTTCATACTTTATTAATCCATCTGAGGTTGATCTCTTAGACCTTAGGAGATGTCCAGTGACACACCTGGTGTCACGTGTCCCAGAATTTGAGCTCACTTTGTTGATTCTACCCTTCAGACATCTTTTTCATTTTTATTGGATATGGGGTCTCGTACCTCATGTTGTTCAGCTGGCTTGAAATTCTCTATGTAGCAGAGGTTGACCTAGAACCTTGATCTTCTGGCTCCATTTCCCAAGTGTTGGGGTAACAGGCTGCTAGGGATTGAACCCAGGGCCTTGTACATGCTAAGCAAGCACTCTGCCAACTGAGGAACATCACAGCCCATTGACTTTCTCCCCCCAACCCCCATCTCCCTCCTTTCCTCCTCGTCTCTCATTTTTATAATACTGTTCCCAGAGCTTCTTGGTTTTGCTTACAAAGCCCAGAACAAAAGAACTTTCAGAACCACATCTTTAAATCTCCTGAGTGGGGAGATGTCCTGATGGCGTCAGAATGGGCAATGTGTTCTGAGTAGCCAGCAGAAGCAGCAGTCGGAGAAGAAAGGCCCATGCTCAGCAGCCTAGGAGTGCTCTGAGCAGCTACCTCTCTGTCAGTCTGTTCTAAGAGTAGCAAGCTTCCCACATGTTGGAGCATCAAACTGGATGGGTAACAGGCATCTCCTACTGACTGTGTTTCCTGGCTACAGTCTTCCCAGCAAAGATTTCATCAAAGAGTTCGAGTCTTCCTGGGAGAATGTTCTAGAAGGTCTTCATTTCTGCTCAGTAGGCACAGGGGTTTTTCCAGTGGTTACCTCTCCCTCTCAGACTTCCTTTAGTACACTCAAAGGGACTGGCAAGAGCCCCTCTCTGCAAAGCCATAGGGTTTTTTTGTTTTGTTTTGTTTTGTTTTGTTTTGGTTTGGTTTGGTTTGGTTTTTCGAGACAGAGTTTCTCTGTGTAGTCCTGGCTGTCCTGGAACTCACTCTGTAGAGCAGGCTGGCCTCAAACTCAGAAATCCACCTGCCTCTGCCTCCCAAGTGCTGGGATTAAAGGCGTGTGCCACCACCGCCCAGCAAGCCATAGCTTTTTAATGTAATGCTGAACCACAGGGACACTTGCTTTTCTTTTTTATTGACAGCAATGAAAACTATGGAAGAGATATGAACAAGGTTGGGTGTCCCTGAGGTCAAGTCACCTGGAGATAGAAACTGGATGTTTTAATAGGCGTGGTCATTCACTAGTGGTGGGCTTACATTTTTGTTTTTGGTACTGTATGTATGTCTGTGTGAGGGTATGTGCATGTTGTAAGTGCTGATGTCCTCAGAGTCTAGACGATGGTGCTGGATTCCCAGGAGCTGGAATTGTAAGCAGTTGTGAGCCAACAGATGTGGGCGCTGGGAGCCAAACTACATCCTCTCCAAGAGCAATAGGGCGTCTTTAACCCCAGAACCATCTCTCTAGCTCCAATTGGTGGATATCCAAGAAGAAAGGAAGGGAGAAAAAAAAGAAAGAAAGGAAGGAAGGGGGCACCTTCAAGTGGCTCTGAGGGGACAAATGGGGCCAGGGGCATCTCACAGAGTCACTTTACTTCAGCCTCTATGAAGGGGAAAGGAGCTCTCCCAAGGCAGCTAAGATGTAAACAGTAGTTAACAGCTCTCAGCAGGGAGTCTGGATTTTTAGAGAGAGGTCAGTCCCTGTCACCTGCTACCGGGAGGGCAGCTGCTGAGGTTGCTTGAAAGAACCTGGAGAGGGGTCCATGAGATGAGTCAGTGGGTAAAAGCACTTGCCACCAAGGCTAACGACCTGAACTTGAACCCTGTAACCCACACTGTGAAAGGAGAGCTCACTCCTCACAAGTTATCCCTTGACCTCCGCACATGCTCACACACACATACACGTAAATAAATAAATGTGATCAAGATCTCAATCACGAAGAACCCAAAGAGGAAACAAAATGAGCCTCAGCGCTTCAGAAGCGGCCTAAACTGGAACGGCCTGGAAAGACAGAGCTATATTCTTTTTCTGTGTTCACAGTTTTTTTTTTTTTTTAAATCACACACACATACCATTTCCACAAAGAACCAACACTCCACATCTAGACAGGCATTAAATAGATTTACAAAATGGATTTGAACACACTAGGTTTGTTTTTGTTTGTTTTTTTTTTAAATCTCAAGTTGATAAAAAGTAGTCATTTCAGAGCAATTAAATCCTTAGGAGTTGCATCTCCCGTTCGTGATTATTTGAAACTGTATTTTCTCTCCCAGGGTTCTGAGCGTCTAGCCGGGGATGGCTACACAAACTGGCCGGTGTGCCAACCTGTACAGTTGTCTGAGAGCACACTACAGACCTCTCGTTCTCAGATGCTCTGGCCTGGGGATGGCCTTTTCCCAGGACCACAAGTGCCCACCCCCACCCCAGAGGTGTTGGTAGGGTAAGCTCTATTTGGGAGAGCCATGGGTAGTGAGTGGGTGGTCCTTTGAACTTAGCGAGACAGACTCTTGGAAACCACAGGTCTTAAATGAGACCTCCCTAAGGTTGCCTTCCACTGAAAAAGTCGTTCTAGTTGTGTGTGTGTGTGTGTGTGTGTGTGTGTGTGTGTGTGTGCAGGCAGAGATGAAGTCTGCCTGATGCTTGTCTCCCACCCCCAGTTCCAAGAGTTTCCCCAACACAGAGATACACTCTTGTATGTTGTGTGGATCAGCAGCTGTCCTGCTGGCAAACAGCAAGGAGTCAGATCTGATCCACAGAGAAACAAACCCTCGTCCAAGTCTGGCTCCACGTTCCAAACCAGGGGGCTGGACCATCACCTCAATATCCCAAGCTGTGTACGCTAAGCGCGGTACGCACATGCCTTAAAACCCAGAGTTTACAACAAACCACAGCAGAACGGGAGAACTGCCTCCCCCCCCCCCCGGGGGGATGGCACTGGGACGTCGCGCTTCAGCAGGACCAGGAGATCAAGTTACCGCGGGAAGATAGGGGCAGGTTGGACTCAGTGCCGGTGCCAGCAAGTGGCCGCAGGTGGGTTGGGGGCTGAGCGCGGCGCCTAAGGGCCTAGGAGCCTGAGACAGGCCCCAAAAGGCGGAAGCCTGGACAAGTGCCTGTCGCCGCCCTCTGCTCAAAGGGAAACTGCTTCTCCTCGTGGGGAAGGGCAGGGCAGGGAGCGCCCGCTGGGCAGCAGGTGTGTCATCCGCAAGCACCGTAGGCTGACATGGACCCCTAGTGTGCTTCAGAGCCCAGCAGACTCTTCTCCGGAGCTGAGGGCGGTCTCTTTAGACAGAGGTCACCTCCTCCCCCTAAACTCCTCCCCCACCTCCCCTCACCAAGCCTAGGCCTCACAGTTTCAGCGACCCCGGAGTCCCAAGGCCTGGCTGGAAACCTCCCCCGTATACTCCCAGGCTTCCAGTCCTCACTGGTGTGGACCTGAGTCTATACTCGCGTCCACCCTTTCTAAGAAAGATCGGGGCTGCCGACGTGGTGTCGGGTCCCGGAGGTCGCCTAGCTGCCACCTGCCAGGCCACCTGCACTTCTGGTCAGGTGTGACCCAGGCACTCCTGGCCTAGAAGAAGGGGGAACAGAGTTCTGCTGCCCTCACGGAGCGCCCCTTCTTTCGCCTCTTTGGGAATCAGACTCCGTACTGGGGTCTTCCGCTCGCAGGGGCCCCGAGACAAAGGCACCAGGGCTACCCCGCGCGTCCCTGCTAATGATCACTTACCGGTGTTGGCTGCGGTTCGGAGGCCAAGGGGGCCCAGTAGCCCGGGAGCCCAGTAGAAGGGACCCAATGCTGGGCTCGGGGTCGCTAGGGAGCGGGTACTGCGTTCCCGGGTCGCGAGGCTCAGGCCGCCTAAGCCAGAGGCTCGTTCTCGCTGGCGTGCAGCGGCTGTGACTGACAGCGGCTGCTCCGGGGACGGGCGCGCACCCTGCTCCTGCCCCGCCTCTCTTTGCTTACAAGCAGGTAAACGCGCGCCACTGGGAGGGTGGGGGACACGCGGGGACCCAGGGGCAGGGCAGCCTTCGGAGCGGTGGGGCGGGGCTTTGCTCGTCACCGCCCTACCTACACTCGGCACCGCTGCTCTCCGGACTTTCTTGATTCAGGAATCTGAAGAGCAGAACCTCACTAGAGAGGTCTAAATGGCATCGCCCAGAACCACGGGATACCTTGATCCCTGAAACCAGTTCCCGATGAGGCCTAAGGTGGATCTCTCTGTTCTGGGCCTTAAGATGGAGCTGAGACCACAGGTGCTGACTGGAGGGCCTAGGACGCCTGTTGTCACCAAGTAGAGATTCCAGCAAGGAAGCTGAATCCGCTGTGTAGACGCTGCTTCCTTGGGCACAAGTTCCTTGCTATCACATGGATCCTGGCTCTATGAGCCTGGCCTCTGGGTATGTGGGAGGGACTAGTGGATGGGTACCACACTGAGTAGTCTCCAGTTCTTCGTGAGATAAATCATACTAGGGAATTATTCAGACAACCTGGGGACAAATACCACGCATACAAGGGCGAGCAGAGGGCAGGCAGACTCAGAGCTGACTCGAAGTGAGTTTCACATCCTCTGGAAGGAAGGTGGAGAATCTAGCCAAATGCCAGACTTCCTAAGGCAAATATTTCCACAGTAGTCTAGATACACCTAACTGGTTCTTACCTAGGAAGTCTGTGGTGTGTGTGTGTGTAGGGATGTAGGATATGGGATTTGGAGGTAAGGATAGAAAGACAGGAAAAAGATGCTGATCCAACCTAAGGTGGAGTGACCGTAAGATTGTTTTAAGCAAGAGGGTCACCCAGGACAGTGACATCCAATGTTCACAGCTGCTCAGGTCACCCTTGGTACCCAGGACATCAGAGGATGTTGGAACGCTAGGTCCCTAACACCATGCATTAAACTCTATGCATAAAAACTCCATGACAGCAGCCAGATGTGTTCCAGCATCTCTCCCCTGTAGATGTTAATGATCTGGGCTTCAGAGAGCTGCCTAAACACAATGAGAAAAACAAACAGCCTTCTGCCTTCCAGGGCTTCTGCTGAGTTCCAGAAACAGTAGGACTCTCTCAGAGTCTTTGCAAGGGATTTATGAAATGTTTCCTGCATGGGGTTTGTGGGGATACAATGCATGTGTAGCTAGGAGACCAGATACTCAAACTCTATAGACTTTCAGAGAAAGATGCAAGTGTGGAGTAGGCTATCTAATAGGCCACTGGTGAGTATTTGAAGGGCCACAGCTTAGCAGCTTTCTGCCCTGCTGGTTAAAGAAAGAGGACGGGTGTGGGGGGAGTGTGGGGGGAGTGTGGGGGTGTGGGGGGAGTGTGGGGGGTGGGGGGATGGGAGGTGGGGGGAGAGAGTAAAGCACGTCTCATTGTGCAGTTAACTTTTACCCTTAGCAAAATGACTTAGATTCATCCCTTTGGGAGAAACTGAAAGTCACCTTTTGACAAGCCTCCTGTTGTCTTTGGTATTTTTAAGGAGCCATGGTGCAGAGTGCAGTTACCTCCCTCTCCCACAAAACCTCGGGCCACTAGAGGATTCGGTAGCCACACATCTGTCAGCATCTCACCTCAGCAGGTGGCATAGGCTTCTGTGTGCGACCTGCACTTAGTAATTAAAATGCAGATTAAGGCTGGGGAGAGTTTACTGGGTGTGCAACCTTGAGAGCCTGAGTCTGAGGCCTCCGTGATTGTGTAGAGGCTAGGTGTGATCACAGGTACCTGGGGAATGGGGAGACGGGTGGATTTCCAGAGTTCTCTGGATAGCCAGCTTAGTTAAAGTAAAACAGTGAATTTCTGGTTCAGTGAGAGACTCAGTCTCAAAGGAATAAAGTGGGAAGCATTAGAGGAGGAAGAGGAGAAGGAGGAGGAGGGAAGAGGAGGAAGAGGAAAAAGAGGGAGAAGAGGGGGAGAAGGAGGAAGAGGATGAGGAGGGGGAGGAGAGGGAAGAGGGAGGAGAAGGGGAGGAAGGGGAGGAGAAGGAGGAAGAGGATGAGGATGGAAAGGGGGAGGAGAGGGAAGATGAAGGGGAGGAGGGAGAGGGGGAGGAGGAGACCTTTTCTGCCTTCCATATGCAAATATCAATATGTGTACAAATATGTATGTACCACACACACATACACAGAAGAAAATTGATCTAAGTACTTCTCGGGGTGGGTGCTCATATTTGGGTTTTCTGATTTTCTTTTCAGAATTACATTTATAATTCTATTTTGATTATAAAAGGACTGGATGTCACTTTCACCCCTGGTCTGTGATTTGCAGTTTGCTTGAGGTTTTCAAGAAGCAGAGAATAGACTTGTGGCTGGTCTATTGTCTCATTGAGTGTTCTAGCGAACAGCTGAGTATGACTGGCCACGTTCACAGACTGTGAGGAAATTAGGTGAGTGACTTACAAAAGGTATAGCCTCAGGAAAACCTAACAAGGAAATCACTTGGGGTTGTAGGCCCAAGTGCATGCTCATCAGAACCCCTGTTCCTTCACTTCTTGTAAAATTAGGGCAGGGGCATCTGGATGAGAGAAAACAGTTCCTACCATCAACATGTTATTAGTTTACACGGTGTAAAGCACATACATTCATTTAACTATAGATTCACAGTTTCGCCGACAAAACAAAAAGCATGTAGTTATCTATAAAGCATGTAGTTATCTATAGGGCCTGAAGGTTCTCGATGACCTATAGAAATTCATGGACTAATCTCTGTGTTCGTGTTTTCCACAGGGGGTTGGTAACTGCCATTCCATTTTGTTTTTTAACTTTTGGATTTTCCTGTGTGATACCTAACTGTGTTTGGTGGTTTTCAGCAGGCCTCTGAAATCCCCTGGGCCTCTTAGCATTCACAAGCAGACTTTAACTTTAAGTTAGAGTTGGTATGGTGATTTGTTTCTCACAGCAGGCCCAACACCATCTCCAGTCTCACTCTGTCATCTTCCTGTGTGACTTGGCACTCAGGCTGTGGGGGTGCGGCGTCTGTCTCCTCCCCTGAACCTTGAAGGAGCTTTATAATTTCTTCTATCATCAGACCAGTCTCTGTGCTTGAGACAAATGCTGCAACAGTGAGCTACATCCTCCGTGCAAAGGCCCTGGACACCAGAGGGATCACAGCAACGTCACCAAGGTTGTCCTTTCTCAGAAAAGCTGTCATGTTTGGAACCTGGCCACACAGCCCAGACAGAACTGTGGGGTAGCCACATGCACACCCTGTGCCTGACAGCTGCATGACATGCTGCCAGCTGTGAGAGGGAACAAGCCTTTCAGGAAGTCTGCCTTGGGGTCACCCTCTTCTGAGTCCTCCCAGCTGAGCTCGGACAGCACAGAGCAGAAACAAGCCATCTGCTCACTGTGCTCCCAAACCCTGACCTGCAGAGGCTGTGAGCACAGCTCATTGGTTGTTTCTTCAGTCCATCAAGCTTGGGTGTGCTGTGTGTTGAGGAGGCTGGAAGAGTTGGTGAGAGGATTAAACCAAACACTGGGGATGACAGAATGTTGAAGAGGGGTTGTTGTGGTCTGTGTAGATAACCACAGAGAAAGAAGAAGTTTATTAAATGTCAATCTGGATTATCAAGAGTTCCCGCCACTCATTTATTTACATATTTAGTAAAACAGAACAAAACAACAGTAATAACAGCAGCAACAACAACAAAAACCAACTTTCATTGAGCTTGAGAACAAGGTGCTTCTCTTGAGGAACATGAAGCACTTTGGCAAACAGGGAAGGGTGCACATGCCTAGAGAACCAGTCTGCACCACCAGACAGAGCTCCACAGCCCCAAGAGCCTGCTGAGGAGTGCTGAGCAGCGTGGGAACTGGCCAGATGGAAGAAAGGGAACAGGAGCACTTGGGGAGCTTGTTACAAAACAGGTCAGGTCAAAAGGACCAGCCTGCCACCAAGCCCCAGGGAACCACAGCAAAGCAATCATGTCACAACCGATGCTTAGCCAACACCTGTCTGAGACCTAGCACTTTGTGGAATTAACTCACTCCATCCCTGCACTGAAGCTGTTATTCAGAGGGAAAGCCTGAGCTTAGGAGTCAGCTAGGCACCCTTAGGATCAGCCAGTGGGTTCAGAGCAGCGCCTAGGTGCCATGCAGAGGCCCTATGTAGTCTACTCAGTGGCCCTGGGATGCTCTGGAGCTGGAAACAAGATCTTTCCAAATCTCAAGTGGGTGGGACAGCTCTGATTGGATCCTGGTCATCTCATGCTTGGCAGAAGACATCTTTGATTCAACACAAAGAACAGCAGAGAAGAGTCACCTCAGTGACCCTAGAGGCACTAGAGAAACTCTTGCCTCTGTTTTGAGAAGAAAGGCAGCTGACCCATTGAGTAAATCTCCTAAACTCAGTAAATCTCCTAAATCTGGAACTAACAGCAACCTGCTTGCATAAGAGACTCTTGCCTTCCGGGCCTGATGTTCCCTGTCCTGTCTCTAGGGACAGCTTCACCGTTGTGAGCCATGCCAGGGTAGCTGAGTTGTGTGCTGTGTGGTTAGGGAGGGTCTGCTCCTCTCTGAGCCACAGACTTTCCATATGCAGTGTGGAGACAATTGTATTCTTATCACGTGGCTGGGCTCTTTCCACAGCCCAGGCCACGTGACTCTGAAGCGACTGTGAGGCTTGCTCATTTGCCTGGCAGTTATCCATGTCCCTTACAAACAGATCTAATATCAGAAGAACTCCAGGCTGGCAGTGGAAATATTATCCAAGTTCACCTTGTTACTGACAAGAAACCCAGCCTGTGGGGCTCATGTGCCCCCTGGAGGACAGGTGTGTCAATTCAGGCTACTTATGTCACATGAAGGATGATTCGGGTTGCACCAGCAGTTTGGAGAACAGTGAGTCATTGGGGACAGGGTGCAGGGCAGAGTACTCTCAGGAAAATCTGATGCTCAGCCAAGATTGAGGGGAACTTCAGTGATCTCCCTTTTCTCCCGTGTGCCTTGTGTGTCTCTGTGGTCTTGGAGGTGAAAGTTAGAAAACCAAACAGATGAAGCAAACTCATCAACTAACCAGTTGAACAAAAAAAACCTGATTTGGGAATGAAGTGAGTTTCTCCCTGTCCACAAATTCACAAGCATTTTCCTGGGTCAAATTTCTAGTCTCATTTCTCCAAGGGGAAAAGGATGAGGTTGTATGGAATTCAGAAAACACTGTTAGTCTTCAGGGCACTGATTACATGGGTGCATTTTATAAAACACGTCGACATCGACACTAATTATAAGCACACAGCTAGATTATGCAAGTCAAATGGTACACAGAAGTGTGTGTGTGTGTGTGTGTGTGCACGCATGCACACAGTGCTGGAGAAGCTGTCTAGGCCTCACTCCTGCTAGGCAAGAACTCCACCAAGAACTCCACCCCAAGCTAAGGACCTAGGGAGTCTTTGCTCTATCTCTGTCGCCCTTAAAGGACCTGGTGAAGAACACCTGGATATTGTTCGGCTCATCTGCATGACATTCCTGTTTCTAGAGGTGATTGTTCATCTACAAAACTGATTGTATGGCAAACAGGAGCTTCAGCTCGGTTAAGAAACTAGACTCTGTCCACAAAGTTACTAAAATAAGTAAAATGTAGCAATAGTCACACACTGTGTAACTGTGACCTTGTCTCCATGGTGACACAATGTGGTTGGGGTTGTGCAAAAGCCATCTTCCCTTTTCCGTATTTTTTCTTTTATTCTCTCATACAATACACCTCTATCACAGTTTCTCTTCCCACCATCCCTTCCTCCCAGTTCCCACCCACTCGCTTCCCTGCTCTCCCAGATCTGTTCCTCCTTCGTTTCCCTTCAGAAAATTGCAGGCCTCTGAGGGATATCAGCCGAGCATAGCATAACAAATTGTAATAGGAAGAGGCTGACACTCTCCTGTCAGGGCTGGGTAAGGCAACCCAGGAGGAGAAAAAGGGTCCCAGAAGCAGGCAAAAGAGTAAGAGACAGCCCTGCTCTCACTGTCAGGAGTCCCAAAAGCAGACCAAGCCTACAGCCATGACACACATGCAGAGGACCTAGGGCAGACCCGTGCAGGCTCTGCTATTGTTGTTTCGGTGTCTGGGAGCCCCCATGAGCCTTGCTTAGTTGATTCTATGGGATGTGTTCTCCTGGAGTCCTTGGCCCTTCTGGCTCCTACAATCCTTCCCTGCTTCTTTCGAGAAGCCTTGATGAGGATTGCTTTCCCAGATGTTTTTTATTCAAAACTGGATGTTGAGCCTAGGGCCTGTGTATGCCAGGCAAACATTCTACCATTTAAAATATTTCTCCAGCCTTCTCTTTACTTTGTGTGTGTACATGTATGTGTGTTTATGTGTGTACATGTATGTGCATGTTTATGTGTGTACATGTATGTGTGTCTATGTGTGCACATGCATGTGTGTGTTTATGTGTGCACACATATGTGTGTAGGCCAAAGAACCATGGCACAGTGTTACTCCTTGGGCTTGTCATTCACATCTTTTTTCTAGACAGGTTGTCCCGCCTCTTTAGAACTCCATAGCATGCTAGGCTGGCCAGTGAACCCAGGGACCGACTTGTCATTTCTTCCCCAGCTGGGATTACAAGTGTGCATGACCATGCCTGCCCCCGTATGCAGACTCTGGGCACTGAACTTGGGCCTTGTGCTTCCAAGCACACACTTTCTGGCTGTGCTATCTTTCCCAGACTCCCTGTCCCACTTTTTACTTTTTATTTTGAAGCAGAGTCTCATTCTGTAGCCCCAACTGCCCATGATCTGTGGTAATCCTCCTGTCTCAGTCTAATTGCTCAAACCACCATAGATCTGGATTACAGGATGGTGTGCGTGTGTGAGTGTGTTTGTGTGTGTGTGTGTGTGCATGTGTGTGTGTGGATCTGTGCATGTATATATAGGTGTGTGTTCATGTATGTATGTGTGTGCACATGCTTGTGTGTATTATGTGGGTGTGTGTGTGCATATGCATGAGTGTGCATGTGTATGTGTGTGCGTGTGTATTATGTGGGCATGAGTGTGCATGAGCATGTGTGTGTATGTGCATGTATGTGCATGTGTGTGTATGTCTGTGTGCATGTGTGCATATGTGTGTGTATGTGTGTGTGCATGTGTGTACATGTGCATGTGCAAGTGCTTATGTGTGTGCGTGTGTATTATGTGGGCACGAGTGTGCATGAGCATGTGTGTGTATGTACATGTATGTGTATGCGTGTGTGTGCATGTGTGTACATGTGTGCATGTCTGTGTGCATGTGTGTGCGTGTGTGTGTATGTGTATGTACGTATGCATTGTGTATGCATGCATTTGCATATATGTGCATGTGTGTATGTGTGTGTGTGCATGTGTGTGTGTATGTGTGTTATTCTTTCTGAGGACTCTGTATGGAAAGTGGATGAGTATTGAGCAGGCTACGGCTATAGGTTGTATAAGAATATACTGGGTCCTGGACAGGAGCCCCATGAATCATAGACCATGTCTGGAGATTCAGGGACTGTAACTCTAAGAAGTTTGAAAGGCAGGGAAGGAAAAAAAATCTCTCTGCCTCCCACATAGGTCACTTTATGATTTCTTATTAGTTGATGGTTGGCAAGTATATCTATTTTATTTGCCTATACATCTAGGATTTGTGACATAATTTCTTGGGCGAAAGGAGGTTGCAAACGGAGAGAGTCTCAGAAGCCCTGCTCTAGAGAAAGAGAGCAACGGGAGGCGCGGAGGTTCGTTCATCGTTTCATAATACGTGCTCCATCTATCAGTTCTGCGTCTCCAGAGTACTCTAAAGCAGACAGCTGTGCAGTTAGCTCCCTGTGCATCTAGGCACGTATCCAAAGACCTGTTTAAAGGATAAAGGTTGAGCTCATATGACTTGAGGTCGCCATGAATTCGGAGCCCACAGGCCATGTATGAGGCTGGAACTTGGGGTCCTAACATAAGCTGCTCTGAAGGGGAACTCCTTTGTCTCCAAGAACCTCTACTGGCACCTAACAACTCAGCTGAAGGGATAAGGCCTGCCCACTTCACGCATGGCTATCTCTTCCCTCAAAGCCACCTAACTGTAGGTGTCAATCTCAATCCAGTCTACTGATACCTCACAGAGAGGCGGATGGGCACTAGGTGACCTCAGGCACACAGACCAGTAAAGCTAATCTGCTAGGCTGCTTCCTAAGGTCATCTAGCCATTTTGTACCGACTTCCTTGACTAACATGGAGTTTAATGCCAACAGCTGAAGTGAAGCACAAAGCCTCTTCTCTCATCTGCTTGTCTGTGAGGAGGCAAAATTTGACTTGTAACTTTGTGTTTTGGGCAGGCAAACATTAAGATACACTTTTCATTTGTTTCCTACACCATATAAATGTGAAGGAAACAATTGCTTTCTGGTTTGAAACATGGATGCTTTAATTTTTTTTTTCCTGGATCCCAGAGATAAAACCCTTCTGCCAGGCAGTGGTGGCACATGCCTTTAATCCCAGCACTTGGCAGAGGCAGGCAGATTTTTGAGTTCAAGGCCAGCCTGGTCTACAGAGTGAGTTCCAGGACAGCCAGAAACCCTGTCTCAGAAAAACAAAAAACAAAAACAAAAACAAAAACAAAAACAAAACCACCACCACCACCACCAACAACAACAAAAATCCCTTCTAAGGGATTCTGACTATCCCTCCAACCTCCTCCCTCTCAGGGTCTAATGAGCTTCCTGTACTAATGTGAGCCACTGGACTCCTTTCAAATGCCAAGTTATTCCTTTCTGGCAGAACTGTAATCCATTTTCTGCTGACTATTATGAAAAATATGGACAAGAGCAAAATTTTAGATGCTGTTTTACAAAAATTATTTAATCATCTCTGGCCTGTGGTGGGAATGCATATGCAATGGCCCCACTGATGTATGTCTCTACAGACTCACCCTGGCAGATGCAATCTTAGCCAGTTTTATGAAAAAAATCACCCTGTTCTTCTGCATGATGGACGGTTTCATGCTAAAAAGAGCTCAGCTAATGTCAGCCTCAGAAGATGGCAGAAGGGTTTTTGAGCTTGGAGGGGTTTGCGTTCATATCCCTTGCCTTCAGGATAACAGCAATTTACTTCCAGCTGAAGAAGGAAATTCTAACACTGTAACATTATTACTTTATTTTAATGCCTGGATTCATGATAAACGATCTTGCTGGCAGGGCAGGGGAGAGGAGGCTGACTCTATTAACTGCTTCCATTTTGGAGAAACCGCTTTGGATTTTTCCTGAAGCCCTTTCATGGTATGCAGGAAGCAGGGGGAAGGCAGCAAGCTCCGGTGGGGTCTGGGCCCAGAGACAGGCTTCATGTGGGGATCAGGACCTCTGTCTAACCCTCTAACTTCACCACTTTCTAACCTTCTGTGTTTTAGAATGCCTGTCTTCCAATGTCTTTCATAATGTACAAGCTAAAGGCTTTAGTTTCTGTACTGGTTGGTTTTGTGTGTCAACTTGACACAAGCTAGAGTTATCACAGAGAAAGGAGCCTCCCTTGAGGAAATGCCTCCATGAGATCCAGATGTAAGCCATTTTCTCAATTAGTGATCAAAGATGGTAGGGCCCATTGTGGGTGGTGCCATCCCTGAGCTGGTAGTCTTGGGTTCTATAAGAAAGCAAGCTGAGCAAGCCAGGGGAAGCAAGCCAGTAAGAAACATCCCTCCATGGCCTCTGCATCAGCTCCTGCTTCCTGACCTGCTTGAGTTCCTGTCTTCCTTTGGTGATGGACAGCAATGTGGAAGTGTAAGCTGAATAAACCCTTTCCTCCCCAACTTGCTTCTTGGTCATGATGTCTTGTGCAGGAATACAAACCCTGACTAAGACAGTATCATTGACAGATACTAACATGCTGATTGATCTGATAACCATGCATGGAGCAAGGTTGAGTTGGGGTATGGGGTGTTGGAAAGGCCAATGGATTTGGATAATGGGACCCTGGAGGTCAGGTCACTAAGGTCTGGATAACCTTGTAGTCTCAAAGAACAGGGTCCTCCGAGCCAAGCAGCCTCCATTATTATTTCGGCACCCATGCCTGTTGCAGGAGACTATCCTGATTGGGTGCTTAGACTGTTGGTATTTGAGAAACTGGATGAGGTCTGGGCTCTCACCTGAAATTCAAGCTACTCCTCCAACCCTTTGTGTTCAGTTTTGTTATAATTATAGGAGGCTTCATGGCCTTAGAGTCAAGGGGGTGCTAGAGTGTATATGGGGTGTGAGTGAATAAGGGGTGCTGGATTGAATAAGGGGTGCTGGAGTGTATAGGGGTGCTGGAGTGTATGAGGGGTGCTGGAGTGTATAGGGGTGCTGGAGTGTATGAGGGGTGCTGGACTGTATGAGGGGTGCTGGAGTGTATAGGGGTGCTGGAGTGTATAGGGGTGCTGGAGTGTATGAGGGGTGCTGGAGTGTATGAGGGGTGTTGGAATGTATGAGGGGTGTTGGAATGTATAGGGGTGCTGGAGTGTATAGTTTGGGGGAGGTTAATTGAGGAAGTGGGTTCTATCTACATGGCTATGGGGAAAGACTCCTCTGGGACTGATTCATGGTCACTCATTCTCCTCTTGATAACTCCTCATCCTTGTTCTGTTTGTAAAGTTAAATAAATGTCTTGGTTCCTGTCTTAGTGAGGTTTGTATTTCTGTATCAAACATCATGACCAAGAAGCAAGTTGGAAGGAAAGCGTTTATTCAGCTTACACTTTCCACATTGCCGTCCATCACCAAAGGAAGTCAGGACTGGAACTCAAGCAGGTCAGGAAGCAGGAGCTGATGCAGAGGCCATGGAAGGATGTTACTTACTGCCTTGCTTCCCCTGGCTTGTTCAGCTTGCTTTCTTGTAGAACCCAAGACTACCAGCCCAGGGATGGCACCACTCACAGTGGGCCGTCCTCCCTTGATCACTAATTGAGAAAATGCCTTACAGCTGGATTTCATGAAGGTATTTTCTCAACTAAAGCTCATTTTTCTGTAAGAATTTCAGCTTGCATCAAGTTGACCCAAAACCAGCCAGTATAGTTCCTGAAAGTGAGTTTCAGTCTGTTCATTCTCTTTTTTGTTCACAGAACCTTGTAGGCAGGAGTATAGTACAGGGCATGTCTGTATTCCAGCCAGAAGGATTAAAGGCGGAGCCACACAATTAGAAACAGTTTTTTTTTTTCAGTAAATGACACAATCTCTGCGTTCACACTGTGTGATTAAATATTCTACAACACCTTGGAGCAGAGGGAGCTACCCCCTTCACAGGGTGAGAGGCAGCAGACACATGGCAATTCTCCTGCCTCAGTCTCTGTTCATGGGGATTATGTGTGACTCTTGCTCCCTGGGAAGCAGATGCAAATCTGTCAGAGCCAGGCTCAGAAGAGTTCACCTGTTTGGTCCCAGCATCTTCCTGACCAGCCCAGGCATCACCTCGGCACAGGGTCCAGAATACTCATTGTATGTAGTGGGGATGGCTCTACAGTGTAAGGAGTGTGAACTGGAGAGATGACTCAGTGACGACCAGCATGCTCTACTCTTCAAGAGGGCCAAGTTCCACTCCCAGCACTCACATCTAGCCACCTAATAACCACGGGGAACTCTAGCTCTGGGGAACTGATGACGTTTTCTGGCTTCCACAGCTGCTTGCACATATATGGCATCCTCTTCTCTCTCTCTCTCTCTCTCTCTCTCTCTCTCTCTCTCTCTCTCTCTCTCTCTCTCTCTCACACACACACACACACACACACACACAAACACACATTCTCTTTCTTTCATATACACACATTCTATTTCTCTGTCACACATACACTCTTTCACATACGCTGTCTCTCTCATATACACAAATTCTCTGTCATCTGCACACACTCTCTCTCATACATGCTATCTTCATATATACACACATTCTCTCTTTCTCCACATCCACCCTCACCCCGCTTAATTATGCATACAAACCTGAATCCCTCCATGCTTCCCCCCATTTGCCCCTTTGTAAGATAGTGTCAGGAGAAGATACTTGAGCCCTCACCCTCAGTTGGGGTTCAGACTGTTGAAACAATAGTCTCCCCAGGAGTCTCCTGCTGGCAGAAGGAAACGCCTGGAGCCTGGAGTCAGCCCAAGGAGGAATTTGCCTTTCATGAAGTTCTGACACTTCAACTAACTTGCCTGAGAGATGGAACCAAGACAATGAAGGGCCAGTGAGGTGGGGTCACTGCTTGACCAGTATAGCTTGTCTACTCGGACCTCCTGCCCTCTGTTTAAACCCAAACCTCTTGTCAGGACCCTGAGGATGGACTTGGGGAGTGGGGGTGGGGTAGAAGTCCCTCGTGTGTCTCACTGCCACAGTTTAAGTATGTAGCCATATTGAGGAGAGCTTTCTCTGCTTTCCTTGATGACTTTGTCTTGTCGGAGCAAGGTTCCGTACTGTCGTGAGTCTGTGTGTCTCCAGGTGTCACACATCTTGAATTTTCCATGTCTTCTGATTTGAAATGGCCGAAATGGCAGTCTGTGTGACTGTGCTCCTCGGTCGTGCTTTGTTCTGAGTTTCTCTGCCCTGTGCCTTTGGCTCTGCGCAGGGTTTTAGTGGCAGCTGGTGTGCATGCCCTGGTGAGCTTCACTCTTGCTGGGAGCAGAGCACAGCTCCTCCCTTTTAATGAGGGCTACAGCGAGTGACTGATGCTACTTTCTGGATTTCTCTCATTGTGCACGGTCAGGGCAGCACTCTTCTGGCTTGTTTCCCTCCCACACCCGGATCTCTCTCAAGGTTTGTCAGAGGCCCTTTATTTTAGGAATTCTCAGCCTTCGCAGCCTGTAGAAGTCACTTGGCTTTTGGAGTGCTTCAGTTTCCCATAGTTTAAACCAGGCAGACTCCTGATCACCACTTAACTTTCTCTCAGGTAATTCAGTTCTGTGAGGAGGGCCCCTCCCCAACTCCTCCAGGCAGGCCCCTTTCAGACACAGACTTAATAGTCATAGACTGAGCCTCCTCTTCAAAGATTTCTGACGAAATAGTATTAACTGGAGTTCTCAGAAAGAAAAAAAAGAAAAGTTGGAGCTACACTAAACTTTACCAAGCTGATTAGAGTACAATGATTATGAAGAGATGGAATGCTGCAAGTCTAGAGCGGAATTACCTTAGGCTATCTCTACTTTCCTAAATAGCCATTCATGGCTCACCTTTGTGTCACTTCCCATCCTTGTAACTATTTGGTAAATCTGTTGGAAGGTACAAACAAATGTCTAGCTTGCACCAATCCGAGAGCTAAAAATGTCATGAGAGCACCGGAGGCTTATAGTGATTTTATTATTATTTTTTTTTTTTGCTTTATCCCATCTATATGATGTTGCACCAATGTGTTTGAAAATGCCTTAATTTTTTATTTTCTCTGCCCTGTTTCTTTAAAAACTCCATGAAATTGTCACTTTCCCAGAACATGGAATTTGGGTGACCCAAGTCTGTGCTCTCAGGCTGTGGTCACACATATTTGTGTCCAGAATAAGCCGTTTCCTGTATCCTCTGAGGTGATGGCTATGTGACTGCATTTACAATGAAAGAATCAAGAATCAGGCATGGATCTAGACTACAGCCGTAGTCTCAACCTGGAACCCATCCTTACATCAGAGGTCTGTTCAGGTGCAGTGAGTATAGCCAGCACTGTCTGCTGCT
>JANHMN010000013.1:7147339-7167794 GCA_030674055.1 Rhabdomys pumilio
GCTTGGCACTGGTTGACAGTGTGGGGTCCTACTACCCCAGCCCTGGGTGTTCTTTCTGATTCTAGTATGTATTCAATGGTACATCAGAGCCAGGCCCAGTGGCCAGAGTCCTTTCTAGAAATCTCCATTGGTAGTCATAGGAAGTATTTATGTGTGTAAGCTGTAGAAACTGAAGAACAAGGTCCTGGGGTTCTTAGGAACCATATCAGGTTTTCTGAGCATAGAAGAATTGCTTCAAGAAGAGACTGCTTAGCAAAGGTTACTCACATGGCCAAAGCAGGGCTCTCGAGGTTGTCTTGGTACCAGACTCCATGAGCAATCTCCTTGCCCAAATTCCTAGTTATGTCACAGCAGAACTTGCTTAACCTTGTCAGCTTCATTAGCTAAGAAATTTGTTTCTCTTCTACAAGTAGGGAAGCCCCAGCCTTTCTGATACCTTTATTCCTTAGTATCAGAAACTATAGTCAGGATGGTGAGAGGCCTCAGACACAGATCATCTTTGTGAGGGTCTTTGGGTTCCTACCAGCATGTTTGGTGACATACAGCTGCAGTCCCTATTCCTCTGTATAGCAAACTTTGTGGGTGTTGGAGAGCAGACAGGTCAGGAAATTTGCCAGAGGCTGTTGACCAGATCAGCACAGGCCTTAGAGCCACCTGGTTTCTGAGCCAGTCATTTAAAATACCCTGGTGTGTCCTGTGTTCTGTAAAGGGCTGGCCTTGTCTTCCAATTTCTGATTCACTTCCCACCTTATTTTCCTGTCCCTCCCCAGCTCCTGTGACCTTGAAAATGATAAATTCTGGTAGACTTTTCCTGTTCCACTGTGGGATCCTGCATCTTTCACAGCTGATCAGGGGCTCATTTAGTTCTGAAATACATCAAGGGATGGTTAGAGGAAATGCAAAGTCAAGTGGCCAGCAGGTGGCAGCAGTGTGGATCTGCCGGGGATGTGGAAAGCCCAGTTGAGGAAGGACACGGAAGAGAGTCTTGCCCTTCAGTGCACTTAGCTGTCAGGAGAATCAGACAGAATAAGTGCTCTGGTCCTTCCTATGTCCAAGAACACAGGGATACAGGGAGCTCCTGCCTCTGGCTCACGTTCCTGGCTCTCACCACTTCTTGCCTTTCCATCTTCTCTGCCTCCCAGCCTCCTACCACATTGGGAGGAGGCCCCAGTGACTCTCCTGGGTTCTGAACCCCAGTTAGCTAAGCTTGTGATGACTGGATCTCCAAACAGACTCCTACCCTGAATGCTTCTCACTGGGGATGTCGTTGTCTTTGTCCTGATTTCAGCTGACCCTGTTATGCTTTGACCACCTGCCACCCCAGCAGGAAAAAAATAAAATGAAGACAGGTCTCCTTTTGCTCAGTGTTGGGTAATACAAATTTTACCCTCATCAGTTAGTGTGTTTCTTACCAACCTGAAAGATACTTATTGTCTTATATTTCTCATCCCTACCCTGGGTCCCCAAGAGCAGGGATGGTTTCAAATGTTTACTCTCAGTTTCTGTCACCTTTGGAGGTTGTAAGAAGAGCAGAACAGTGTGAGTGATTCAAGGGAAAGATGACGGTAAGATGTTCAGTGTGGCTGGGAATGACCAATGCCATGCTGTCTGAAGGGCTGCTGTACCCGTCTTATGCTTGGCCAGTGAGGTCCTTGATGTTGCTTTGAAGGCCGGTTTGTTATGTGCCAACTATAGGTAACCCTTTATGTTGCTGTCTTAGGTCAATGCTCTATTGCTGTGAAGAGACACCATGACCACAGCAACTCTGATGAAGGAAGGAATGTAATTGGGGCTGGCTTACAGTTTCAGAGTCTTAGTCCATTGTCACCCTGAGAGGCATATACAGACAGACATGGTGCAGGAGAGGTAGCTGAGAGTTCTACATCTGAACTGGTAGACACCAGGAAGAAGGAGAGAGAGCCATTGGGCCTGGCTTGAGCTCACCTCAAAGCTCAACCTCCCCACCTACCCCCCATGAGGCCACACTTGCTCCAAGACCAGGTGATGTAATCTTTTCAAATAATGCCACTCCCTATGGAGTTGGTTTGAATGAAAATGGCCCCCATATGGTCTCTTAAAACAGCCCTGTTCCTGGATGCCCGCTGTGGAGGGGGTTGTCCTGGACACTGTAGGACAGCAGTAGCACCCTTGGCCCCATCTATAAGAGTCAGTGCCTTACCTGTCAGTCACAGCCATGGGTCTTCAGGCTTTACATTGTGTCCCTCCAGAGATTCTGTTGCCCTAGGTGAAGTCATCACTGGACATGTTACTGCTGGGATGTCACTTCCTGTAGAGCCTCAGGTTTTGTTCTCAGCCTTGAAGTTCTGAGAGAGATTGTGTACTGTGACAGAGGATGACCAGGTGGAGGACATGTGACAGTTCAGCAGGAAATGGTCTGTGAGCTGCCAAGTCAATTAACCACTTCACTAAATACCAGGCCTCAGGACTTCTGGGCACAAGGGTCTCGTTGCAGTGTTAGGATGGGATGTCCCCGAGGCTGGTTCTCCCAGAGTGATGCTAGTTTGTTGCCATAGTGACTCCACTTGGCACAGAAAATGTTCAGTCAGAGCCAAAGTGAGCAGTGGCTTTATCTGGACTCTATCCACACAAGCTTGTCTTGAAAATCAACATATTCCACCCTGTGGCAGATTTATTCCAATTAAATTAAAAAATAGGCCCACTTGGAGAGATGAGTCAGTGGTTAAGAGTACTGGTTGCTCTTCCAGAGGACACAGGCTTGGTTCCCAGCATCCTCAGGGTGCCACCTCTGTGACTTCAGTCCTAGAGAATCTAACGCCCCCTTCTGGCCTTTGTGGGCACTGCATGCACATGGAGTGCAGGTATATATGTAGGCAGAACACCCATACACATTAAAAAAAAATTAAAAAGTTGATTTAACATCTTTTAGCCTATGTGAAAGAGAACACAAAAGGGTTTGTGTTAATTTAATGAGATAATGAGAGTATTAAGTTCTTAGTGTGTATTAACTGCACTATAATTATAAATGGTATCAACAATGGAAAATGAGTGTAATTACTGGAAATAATGACCACATTAATAATAATGGTGACAGCAGTGATATCGCTCTGTAACTAGACAGGCATACAATGGTGTTTTTTTACAATGGGGAATTAAAGCTTAGAGAGTCAACTGCTGGGCTCAGGTTTGTTGGGCCTTGGATGAGGTAACTCCATTTAACCTGTGCTCTTCAATCACGTAGGACACAGGTAGAGGCCTCCACCTCCAGAGATTTAAATATTAATGAGTTATCTAAAGGCCGAGGGGCGTAGCTAATTAAGTTATCCACTTCCCTTTTCCCCTTTCCTATAAAAGGCGAACCCCCCCTGACTTTTGGTGGGGAAAGCGCATACCATGTACACCTATTCATCATGCCATGAACAATAAAAGCTTTGGAAAACCGGACTCCACGTGTCGCCTGGGCCTGTGCCATCGCCAGATTACCAGCTTTTGGAACTTTGGAACCTTGAACTGCAGTCGCCAGCCCGCAGCTGGCGGCTGCATGCATGTGGGATCCTTCTGCCTGCGGTGTGGGAAGAGCTGCGGATCGGATCTCCTCTCCCCTCCCGCCCCAAGCGAGTTTCTCCGCCCCCCCTACAGGTTCTTCTGACTACTCGTAGTCTGAACTCGAACGTCTTTTAAGTTTAAGCTAAGGCTCCCCCGGCAATGGTATTCTGAACGTAGAGACACGTGAGCATTTATATAAGAAAATAAGGCCAACATCTCTTCACGGGAGCTGGGCGTTTGTAAGTGATGGAGCTCTCTCGACCCCACAGACTCATTGCTCACGGCTGATCACAGGGCTCCTCTGTATTTGGTTTGAGATAGATGTGGAAAATGCCTACATGGAACAAGTGCAGCCTGGGCATACCGGTCACCGCAATCCCTGTGGCCAGCTCTTTTCTCTGTGGCTCCTCATGGTGGGATCCAGTCTGCTCTGGAACCCCAGAGATGTAGACAAGGACAGTATGATTGCCACAGACCTTTGTCTCCCGGAGGGGTGGTGCTGGGACATGCCGTCTAGCAATTGGCTCTCTCCAGCTACTGTGGTATGAAAGCTGAGGAGACAGTGTGTCACCACATGGGTGTGATCGTGCCACTACAACCTTTTGTACAGATATGGAAACCTGAAATTGACGAGCCTTAAATTATCATTCTGCTTTTGACTTTTTTTCAGTTATCTAAAATGAAATTAGGTGATGGGCTGTATAAACCATGCTGTAGTCAGATTTGACCCATGGGACACAGTTTTCTAGTCCCTGCATCAGTGGAAGTATGTGTACATGTGTGCTTATATGTTCCTGTGTGTATGTGTCTCTGTTCATGTTCATGTGTATCCATGTATCTATCTGTGTGTATGTCTCTAGAGATGTTCATGTATGTATCTGGGTGTACATGAACATTGGCCTGTGCATGTGTTTGAACTTGCCCAACGCTTGTATGTATGTTGTAAAGAAAGTCAACCTGGTGTCTGTTCACTTCACTTAGCATGTGTGGAAGTACAGAACTGAGAGAAACAGACACAGGATGCATGCTTCTTGTTGTTATACTGTGGTTCTTGGACATTAGCACACTCTGTGTCATTAGCTGGTCTTGAATCACTATATAGACCAGACAGGCTTTGAACTTGTAGCAATCTTCCTGTTGTGGCTTCTGGTATCACTGACAAGAGCTAAAAGCATGTGTGTTTTTAATTATCATGGCTGTTTGGTTGTTCTCCATAGAGTTGATTTTGATTTATATCCACGTCAATAATGCATAGCAATGCCAACTCATCCATTGCTTTACCAAATGTTTTCATCTTTGTAGACTTAAAGGGGAAATAGTATTTTATTTATTTTAGCCTTTCTCTTATGAATCTGAACACATTTCACATATAAGAGCTGTTTGTGTTTTGACTTTTGAGTCATCTGTAACTCTTCAGATATGATTATTGCTGTTTATATTGGTTTGCTAGAAGCTTTTGTTATCAATGTGTTGTTTACAAACACATCTCTGTAACATGTGATTAATTTTTATCCATATTAATGCTTTTTTCCCAAACACATGTTTTCACTTGTATAAATATGTAGTAAAATTAATTTTGTTATTTTACAGTTCTATATTTTATGTAGTGGGAAAGGTTTTTGTAAAAGCAACTTTTATTCTCTTGTAATTGCTGTCCGGGAGGCTCATTGCCTCTGTCTGCTAACCTAGGACTAGTCCTGGAAGCTTCTAGGCTCTGTACAATCTAATCTAGGCCTAGAATGTTTTCAGGCTCTGAAACTTGCTGTTGGATAAACTTACCCCTTCCTAGTTCTTTCTGAACTATGGCTGGCTGGTTCAACACAGCTCTTCTGGCTCAGACTCCTCTCCAAGCTGACTGATTCAACCTCACCTCTCTGGGCTTCTCCTGAATTGCTCTGCTTGGCCTTAAATTATCTTTGGCAATCTGTTCTAATCTTCAAGCTCCTCTTCTCATTCTCTGACTCTTTATGTCTTCACCTGCATCTAGCTTGTTATCTCTTTGTAATCTGCCTCTGTACCACTGTAAAACTGCCTCCTTCATACCTCTTCCTCCCTCCCCTTCATTCTCCCTCTCAACTCTACTGCACTGCTCTCCAGGAGCTCTACTGTATCCTGTACAGTGCCCTCTCCCTCCTGTTCTGTCTGTCTCTCCCTTAAGTAGGTTCCCTTTCCCCTCTCTTCTTGTGAGGGTTGGGCATATCCTATTCTGTCAAATCTTTCTCTGATTATCTGCCACTCAATTAGATATCTCTTTCAAACATGGGTGTTTCTCCCTACAAACTAACTTCATTGTAACTGTTTGAGATTAAACGTGGACACTAAAGGTGTGTCTGTATTCCAGTCAGAGGGATTAAACATGTATGCTAAGGGCTGAGCCACACCACGACTTTGTTTCCTTTCTTTCTCCTCCCCTTCTCTCTACTTTCTTCTAATTCCCTCCCCAGCTCTCCCTTTTCTTCCTCTCCCTTCCCTTCTCTTCCCTCCACTCCTCTTCCCTCCCCTCCCTTTTTATTCCCTTCCCTCCCTTCCTCTTTTCTCTCCTACCCTTCCTTCCCTTTTTTCCCTTTCCCTTCCTCTCCCTCTCCTCCCCTTTTCTCCCTTTTCTTCCTCTTCCCTTCCTTTTCCTCTCCCCCTTTCCTTCCCTTTTCTTATCCTTCCCTCCCCTCCTCACACCCTACTTTCTTTTGACAAGACTTTATTAGTCCAGGCTGGTTTCAAACTCCTGGTCTTCCTGCCTCAGATTCTCAAGCAGCAGGGTGAGAGGTACATGTCACCACATCTTACTTACATGTCGTTTCTTTGTCAGATTCTTTTTTGTTCTCCACAACAAATCACTTAAGCTTTGAGAAATGTACCAATGGTAAATTTTAATTCCAACAAAACTTTACATTTATGTACTGATCTGACATTTTTTCCCCCTCTGCAGCAGTGTTTCTCAATCTTCCTAATCCAAGACCCTTTAATTCAGTTCTTCATGTTGTGGTGACCTAAACCATAAAACTATTTTCATTGATAATCTATAGCTGTAATGTTGCTACTGTTATAAATTGTAATATAAATATCTCTGTTTTCCAATTGTCTTAGGCAACCCCTGTGTTCAACTCCCAAAGGGTTTGCAACAAACAGGTTGAGACCAGCCCACATTAAGTACTGCCAGGACCAGCTCCTGAGCTCTGGTTCTCTCTGGAAGGTAGCAGAGGGGGAAGGGCATTAGCAGGGGTGAGACTTGGTCTTGCAGAGATTAAGGTTACTTTTTCTAATAATCTTTACCTATCCTGACTTTAAATTACTCTGAGGCCAGAAGCTGCTAGCTTCTGGGCAAATTAACATTTGTAGCTTAACTGTGGTGGGAATTAAGTAAAGACATCCTTTGTTTTTCTCTCCACAGGTCCTCCTGGAGCTCTGGGCCCTAACACTGAGAGTTCAACTCCTTGTCAGTTAGAGAGAGAGAAAAAAAGACACTTTGAAAAGAGATTCTAATCTTTATTTCTAAGGGAATGTAAAAAGAGAAAAAGCCTATCAGACTATATGCTCTCTTAATTTCTAAATTACTCTACTCTCTTAATTTCTTCTTGTCATTCTCAGTTCTTTATACATTTTTTTCAGAATACATGATTACATGGTATTCCAATTGTCAAAGACTTCACCACAAATTTAAATATAAATTTAGATCATAATTGAACAAGAAGTTTCCAATAAAGATGTTTACATGTGTTTCCGTTACGATGAGTTATCTAGCTAGACATTCATCATCTGTCACGAGCTCCACAGGTTCACTGAGAGTCTAAAACTGTAATTTGCATGTCTAAGTTAGCACTGAAGTTATATGTAGATAAGCCCAGTCGATATTTTATCTTCTGTCCTTGCACCTACAATAAATAGTTTGTTCCCATTTGTGACCTTTGGTAAATTGTTTTGCATCTCTAAGGAATGTATTCTAAATTTTAAATGCCTGCTTTCTATCTCAGAAGCAATGACACATGAAGGCTGGCAGAGTTCTGACTGCAGTTTTCTTATCAGAGAGGGCTTTGATAGCAGTCCTATTATAAAAGGCTTAATCATTACTAGTATAATATTGGAATTCTTATATTCTTATTATCATTAGGAATTAAGAAACCATCTGTTTGTCTGTATAGCATCACTACAAGACAGTACATCTTCATTGATCTGCAGAAAATCTGCCCAATAGGGTGGGCTAATGGCCAGGGATTGTTATTTAATTTAATAATGACAGGAAAGGCATATCAATAGCAGAAGTCAAATTGTGAAAATGTCATTCTATGAGCCTTGTCTACAAGGGCTCATTCATTGCAGTCCAGAGTCCATGGTGAAATTATCTCAGGCAGATCACCTGCTAGCCTTTAGCCTTACAGTGTTCTTTTTTAAATTAATTAATTTTTTAATTAATTTTTTATTGGATATTTTATTTACATTTCGGATGTTATCCCTTTACCCCATTTCTACCCCCCTGCCCAGGAATCCCCATCCCATCCCCCTTCTCCTGCTTCTATGAAGATGTACCCCCACCTACCTTCCCACTCCCACCTCCCCACCCTCAAATTCCCCCACACTCGGCATCCAGCCTTCATGAGACCAAGGATCTCCTCTCCCACCTTTGCCCGACAAGGCCATCTTCCCCTACATATACAGCTGGAGCCATGGGTCCCTCCCTATATGCACCTAGGCTGGTGGTTTAGACCCTGGGGAGCTCTGGTTGGTTGGTATTGTTGCTCTCTTCATGGGGCCGCGAACCCTTTCAGCTCCTTCAGTCTTCTCTCTAACTCCTCCATTGGGAACCCCTTGATCAGTTCAATGGTTAGCTGTGAGCATCCACCTCTGAATATGTCAGACTCTGGCAGACCTCTAAGGAGACAGCTATATCAGGCTCCTGTCAGCATGCACTTCCTGACATCTACATCAGCATCTACCTTTGCTGACTGCACATGGGATGGATACCCAGGTGGAATGGTCTCCAGACGGTCCTTCCTTCAGTTTCTGTCCCACACTTTGTCTCCATATTTGCTCCCATGAGTATTTAAGAAGGACCGAAGCACAAATTGGCAATAGATTGGGAAAAGATCTTTACCAATCCTACATCTGATAGAGGGCTAATATCCAATATATACAAAGAACTCAAGAAATTAGACTCCAGACAACCAAATAACCCTATTAAAATGGGGTACAGAGCTAAACAAAGAATTCTCAACTGAGGAAACTTGAATTTGAAACTTGAGAAGCACCTAAAGAAATGTTCAACATCCTTAGTCATCAGAGAAATGCAAATCAAAAAACCCTGATGTTCCACCTCATACCAGTCAGAATAGCTAAGATCAAAAACTCAGGTGATAGTAGATGCTGGCAAGGATGTGGAGAAAGAGGAACACTTCCCTATTGTTGGTGGGATTGCAAGATGGTGCAACCACTCTGGAAATCAGTCTGGTGGTTCCTCAGAAAATTGGACATAGCATTACCTGAGGACCCAGCTATACAACTCCTGGGCATATACCCAGAAGATACTCCAACATATAATAAGGACATATGCTCCACTATGTTCATAGCAGCCTTATTTATAATAGCCAGAAGCTGGAAAGAACCCAGATGTCCTTCAACAGAGGAATGGATACAGAAAATGTGGTACATTTACACAATGGAATATTACTCAGCTGTTAAAAACAATGAATTTGAGAAATTCTTAGGTAAATGGATGGAACTAGAAAATATCATCCTGAGTGAGGTAACCCAGGCACAAAAGAACACACATCGTATTCACTCAATGATAATTGGATATTAGCCCAGAAGCTTGAAATACCCAAGATTCAACTCACAGACCACATGAAGCTCATGAAGAAGGAAGACCAAGTGTGGGTGCTTCAGTCCTTCTTAGGAGTAACAAAATATGGTGTTCTTAAAGATTAAAGATTTTACTTATTTTATGTGAGTACACTGTTGCTGTCTTCAGATACACCAGAAGAGGATATTGGATCCCATTATAGATGATTGTGAGCCACCCACCATATGGTTGCTGAGGCTTGAACTCAGGACCTCTAGGAAGAGCTGTCAGTGCTCTTAACCATTGAGCCACCTCTCCAGCCCCCTAATGATGGTGATCTTATCTAAAGTCAGATGTTCTCTCTGGTCCTGCTTGCTAGTCTCCTCACACAGCATCACCTGCTTTACAGTGGGGACAGATCCTGTCATTGCTCCCGTTTCTCTCCTTTAGCTTTTGTTCTTTGGAACTTGTCTAGGGATTCAAGCTTGCATAATATTCATATGAACGCTAGGTTAGCTATGTGTTGTTCTCTCTACAAATGATGCTGGGATTTTGTTTACTATGAGAATTAAAATTGTAAGTGAACTCTGGGAACATACTTCTTGATCATGTTGATTGGCACCTGTCTAGTATCAGAGGTGTACTTTATTCATTTGTTCTTTGTGTGTGTATGTGTGCATGTATGTGTGCATGTGTGTGTGTGTGTGTATGTGTGTGTGTGTGTGTGTGTGTATGTGTGTTGGTCTGCAGCAGCCAGCAAACAAAGTACAGTCCTGGAAGTTTAAACATCAGAGTGTCATCTCCTTTGGTTCTGGAGGTGGGAAAGTCCAAGGACAAGATGGCTCTGTAGATTCACTTTCTCCTGGGACCTTTCCTTTTGTCTTGCAAGCCTGTCATCTCCTTGGGTCCTTCCATGGTCTCTAGTACATGAATAAAGAACTGGTGTCTCTGTATTTCCAGATCTTCCTTTCTTGTTCAGCTCTCAGTCAGACGGGCATACAACCCAGCTGCCTTACATGGCAAAATAGTCTCATTGCTTCACTTACTTTTTTATAAATCTTACCTCAGTCATGATACTGCACTAGCTCTTCACCATAGGACATAAAGGCTCCTAATTGTGTGTGTGTGTGTGTGTGTGTGTGTGTGTGTGTGTGTGTGTTTGTAGAGTTTCTAATAGGCTTTTTCTACAGAGAGTACAACATTATTGATTTTGTGGTTGGTCATAGTCCCTTATTGATATTTTATCTCTGTGTGTTTGTATATGTGTTTGTTCACATATATGTAGGTACATGTATATATGCAGGTGCACATGTGTGTGTTTCTATGTGTGTATATTTCTCTCTCTCTGTGTGTATGTGTGTGTGTGTGTGTGTGTGTGTGTGTGTGTGTGTGTATTTACTAGAGGTGTCATTTCTCAGGTACTACTCACCTTGCTTTTGGGGTGTGCAGGGCTTGGAATTCACCAAGGAGGTTAGGCTTTCTGGCCAGTCATCCCCAGAGAGCCTCCTCTCTCTATCACCCCAGTGCTAGAATTACAAGTGTGTCTTAGGGTTTCTATTGCATGAAGAGACTTCATGACTATGGCAACTCTTAGAAACAAAAACATTTAATTGGGGATGGTTTACAGTTCAGAAGTTTAGTCTGTTGTCATCATGGCAGGAGGCATGGAGACATGAAGTCATGCAGGAAGGAAGACATGATGCTGGAGAGGTAGCTGGGAGTTCTACATCATGATTCACAGGCAGCAGAAAGTGAGAGAGAGCCACTGGGCCTGCCTTGGGCATTTGAAACATCAAAGCCACACCCCCAGTGCCCCTTCTTAAGTATTCAAATATGAGTCAATGGCAGCCATTCTTATTAAAAAAGCCACAAAGTATGTAGCACTAGGTCTGGCTCTCCCTCCCCCCCCATATCGAAAATAGATTATTTCCTCATATAATATATATTAATTATAGTTTCTTCTTCCTTGACTACTTCCACTTCCTCCCTGCTCCCCTACCCTCTGAATTCACTCCTTTTTTGTCTCTCACTAGAAAAGAATAGGTTTCTAACAAATGACAACCTAACATAACAAGATAAAGCAAAAACTGTCATATTGAAGTTGGACATTGCAACTCAACAGGAGGAAAAGAGGCCCAAGAACAGGCAAAAAATTCAGAGTCCCACTTGTTCTCATTCAGGAGTCCCATGAGACCACTAAACTAATAGCTATAATGAATACACAGAGGGCCTGGTACAGCCCCGTGGAGGACCGGTGCTTGCTGCTTCAGGCTCTCCAGTCCACATGCACTTTGCTTAGTTGTTTCAGTGCCTCTGTTCTCCAGGTGTCCTCCATCCCCTCTGACTCTTACACTCTCGTCTCCTTTTTCATGGAATTCCATGAGCTTTGATGGGAGTCTCTGCGTCTGTTCCCCGCTGCTGCTGGAGGAAGCCTCTCTGATGGTGAGTGAATATGATCTATGAATATGGCAGAATATCATTAGGAGTCATTTTATTGATACTTTTAAATCTATTTTAGACCACTAGTGTTTGCTTTTACTCTAGTTCTCTGGGCTATCTGGTCTCTGGTCCTTGGTCACCCAAGCAGTGTCAGGTATGGGTTCCTTTTTCTGGAGTGGCCAGTATGCTACTCCACAAGGTTTGTCCACCATTGCCCCAAAATATTTTTGAGGCAAGATAGATTGTAGGTCAAAGGTTTTGTGGCTGGGTTTGTGTCTATATTTCCCTTTCTGTAGCCAGCACAGTACCTTCCTGCAACAAAGATACTAGACGGTAGGGATGAAGGCTACATGTAGGCACTAATTTGACCTTTCTGTGTCCAATGACTTGTGTGGGTGTTATCCCTGGCAATGGGAACCTGCAGTCCATTTGAATAGAACAACCCTTTGTCTCAACAACAGACTGGGTGTTTTGGGAATTTCCATGGGACCCTCTTGGCTAACAATTCCACCGAAAGTAATCCTGTCCTGCCAAAGAAAGCTTTGCCTGGTGACAAGAGGTGGCGAGTTGTGACTCTGTATGCCCCATTATTAGGTATCTTCAGTGGGATCACCACCATACATTCCAGGAAGTTTCCATTGCACTGGATTTCCACTCCTGCCTCCAAAGTCCCACCAGTTCCAGCTGTCTCTCCTTATTCTGTGTCACTCCATCCTATACCTGATGCTGCCGACTTCCATCCCCATCCAACCCCAATCTGCCTGTAAAATCTATTCCATTTCCTCCCTTTCTGGAAGATCTACACACACTCCCTAGACCCCTCTTCTTTACCCAACTTCTTCAGGCCTATTGATTGTAGCTTGGTTATCATTTACTTAGCATCTAGTACCTACTTATAAGAAAGTATATACCAATTTGTACCTTTCTGGGTCTAGATTACCTTACTCAGGATTATTGATTTCCAGTTCCATTTACTTGTTTGCAAATTTCATGATGTCATTTTTAAACAGCTGGATAACAGTTCATTGTGTAAATGTACCACATTTTCTTTATTCATTCATTTGTTGAAGAACATCTGGGTTGTTTCTACATCCTGGATATCATGAATAAAGCTGTGTTGAACATGGTCGAATAAGTGTCTTTGTGGTAGGGTGGAGTGTCCTTCGAGTATGTGGCCAAGAGTGATATAGCTGAATCTTGAGGTAGATTGATCCCCAACTTTCTGATTTCCGCAATGGTTGCACGAATTTTCACTCTCACCAGCAATGAAGAAGTGTTCCATTTGCCTTACATCCTTATCAGCATGGGCTGTCACTTGTGTTATTACACTTATTGCATTAGCCCCTCTGATAGGTGTGAGATAGAGTTTCGAAGTAGTTTTGAATTGCATTTCCCTGATGGTGAAGGACATTGAACATTTTTCTTTGTTTTTCAGTCACTTAAGTCTCCTCTATTGAGAATTTTCTGTTTAGATCTGTACCCCATTTTAAAATTGAATCATTTGTTTTGATATCTAGTTTCTTGATCTTTATGTACTTTGGGCATCCGTCCTCTATTAAATGTTGGTAAAAATATTTTCCTATTCTGTAGGCTGCCACTTTGTCTGTCTAAAGATGTCCTTTGCCTTACAGAAGTTTTTCTGTTTCATGAAGTCCCATTTATAATTGTTGATCTAAGTGCCTGCACTATCAGTGTTTTGTTCAGAAATTTATCTCCTGTGTCGATGAGTTCAAGGCTATGCACTTTCTCTTCTGCCAGGTTCAGTGTCTCTGGTTTTATGTTTAGGTCTTTGATCCATTTGCACTTGAGTTTTGGTAGGTGGTAGGTGTATGATCTACATACAGAATTTGCATTCATCTACATACAGACATCCATTATGACCAGTACCATTTGTTGAAGATGCTTTTTTCTGGTGTGTATTTCTTGCTTCTTTCTAACAAAAAATCAGGTACCTATAGGTGTGTGGATTTATGTCTGGGTCTTCAATTCGATTCCATTGCTCAGCATGTCTGTTCTTGTGCCAATACCATGTCGTTTTTTTATTACCACGGTTCTGTTGCACTGCTTGAAACCAGGGATGGTGGTACTGCTAACATTTCTTTTGTTAGTCAGGGATGTTTTGGCTATCCTGGGTTTCTAGTGCTTCCATATGAAGCTGAAAATTGTTCTTTTGATATTTATGAAGAAATGTGTTGGAAGTTTGGTGGGAATTACATAGCATGTATAGATAGCTTTGATAGGATGGCTATTTTTACTATATTAATACTAGCAATCCATGAGCATGGGAGATCTTTCCATCTTCTTAATATTTTCTTCAATCTCTTTCTTCAGTGTCTTAACATTTGTCTTACAAGTCTTTGACTTGCTTGGCCAGAGTTACTCCAAGCTATTTTATATTGCTTGAGCCTATTGTGGAAGGTGTTGTTTCCCAGATTTCTTTCTCAAACCACTTGTCATTTGTATATAGGAGGTCTAATGATTTTTGTGAGGTTTTTTTTTAATCTAGCTACTTTAATAGTTTATCAGCTATTGCAGTTTCCTGGTGGAATTTTATGTGGTCACTTATGTGTGCTATCATATCATTTGCAAACAAAGATACTTTGACGTCTTCCTTTCCATTTTTTTTTACCTCTTGATCTCCTTCAGGTCTCTTATTGCTTTAGCTAAGATTTCAAGTTCTATATTGAAAAGGTATGGAGAGAGAGGGCAACCTTTTCTTGTTCCTGATGTTAGTTGAATTGCTTTGAGTTCCTCTCCATTTAGTTTCATGTTGCCTACAGGCTTGCTGTAAATTGCCTTTATTATGCTGAAGTAGGTTCCATGTATCCCTAATCTCTCCAAGACTTTTATCATGAAGGGGTGTTGGATTTTGTCAAAGGCTTTTTCCTTATCAAATGAGATGATCATGTATTTTTCTTTCAGTTTGTTCATATGGATCATGTTCACTGGTTTTTGCATGTTGAACCATCCCTGCATCTCTGGGGTGAAGCCAACTTGATCATGATGGATGATCATTTTGATGTGTTCTTGGTTTTTGATTCAAAAGTATTTTATTGAGTATTTATGCATCTATGTTCATGGAGGAAATTAGCCTGTAATTTTTTGTCTTTGTTGAGTCTTTATGTGTTTTGGGTAACTATTGCCTCATAAAACAAATTGGTAAATGTTCCTTATTTTATGGAATAATTTGAAGAGTATTTTCAATAGCTCTTCTTTGAAACTATGGTAGAATTCTTGCTGAAACCATCCGGTCCTGGGCCTTGTGAGTTGGGAGGCTTGTGAGTACTGCTTCTATTTTCTAGGGTCTATAGAAAATATAGGTCTATTTAAATTGCTTTTCTGATCTTGATTTAACTTTGGTAAGTGATACCTATAGAGAAAATTATCTATTTCTCTTAGATTTTCCAATTTGATGGAGTACAGTTTTAAAGTATGTCCTTATGATTCTCTGGATTTCCTCAGTGTGTTCCCCTTTTTTGTTCTGATTTTGTTAATTTAGATATTCTCTCTCTGCCTTTTAGAGAGTTGGATAAGGGTTTGTGTATATTGCTGATTTTCTTATTGAAAAACCTCTTTGTTTCATTGACTCATTGTATTTCTCCCTTTGTTTTTATTTTACTGATTTCAGCTCTAGTTTAATTATTTCCTGCCTTCTACTCCTCTTGGCAGAGCTTACTTCTTTTCATTGTAGGGCTTTCAGGTGTGCTGTTAAGTTGCTGCTATGAGATCTCTCCGTTTTTTTCATGTAGGCATTCAGTACTATGAGTGTTCCTCTTAGCACAGCTTTCATTGTGCCTGTAAGTTTGGGTATGATATTTGTTCATTTTCATTTAATTCTTTAAAGTCTTTAATTTCCTTCTTTATTGCTATTTTGACTCATTTTTCATTCACTAGAGAGTTGTTCAGTTTCTATGAATTGTGAGCTTTCTGTTGTTTCTGTTGTTAATCTGTGGTGGTCTGATGGAATACAGGGACTTATTTCAATTTTATTGTACCTGTTGAGACTTTCTTTGTGTCTAAGTTGATTTTGGAGAAAGTTCCAAGAGGCACAAAGAAGAGGTATATTTTCTGTGTTTGGGTGAAATGTCTGTAAATATCTGTTAGGTTCATTTAGTTTATAATGTCTGGCAGCTCCAGTATTTCTCTGTTTAGTTTTTGTTTGAATGACCTGTTTGTTGGTGAGAATGGGACATTGAACTCTTGCACAATCAGTGTGAGGGTCAGTGTGCGATTTAAGCCGTAGCAGTGTTTCTTTTACGTCCTTGTGTGCACTTGTGTTTGGTCCTCTTGCTGGACTTTTCCTTTGATGAGTATGTAGTGTCCTTACCATCTCTTCTGATTAGCTTTGGTTTGATGTCTATTTTGTTAGATATTAAAATGGCTATGCCAGCTTTTTTCTTAGGTACATTTGTCTGTAATATCTTTTACCAAGCCTTTTCCTTGAGGTCATGTCTATCCTTGATGTTAAGGTGTCTTTTTTGGATGCAGCAGAAGGATGGATCCTGTTTTTTTTTTTTTTTTTTTTTTTGTAATCTGTTTTGTTAGCTTGTGTCTTACATCAGTGCATTTAGGCTGCTGTTAGTTATCTGAGCAGGTGAGCTTTCTGTATATACTAACATACTCAGGACTAAACCCTCTCCTCCACTTCTTGAGTTCAGTCAACTCAAGTTCCTTTGCTTTTAGGCTGGTGTTGAAAATAGTGGGGAGCTAAAGGGGAGACAGGCCCATGTGTGGTCACATGCTTGGGCAATAACAGTGTCAGGGGAAGTAGAGCAGGCCTTTGAGTCAAGGTGTGAGAGCCAACAATCTGGCTGAGGGTTGTTCTGAGTCTTGGGGTGCAATGTGGATTCCTCCAGTGGTATCAGATAAACTATAAAGCAGAGGAAGGGCAGAGTCTTAGTGGGCACGAGAGGAAAGGGATGCAGGGTACTGTGCAGGCCTGGGCTACATGGGCTAAGATAAGAGGATGTCCTCCAGATGAAATGAGCGACTGCTTGAGGGAGGGAATGTGCCTCAGATAATGAAATGCATGAAGATGTCACAAGAGAGTGACATGGGGCTGGTCAGAGGGCAGAGGGTCCCAGCTGTGGTGTCAGGACCCCTTTACTCTCTTGAAACTTGCTCAGCTGAGTAGGAAGGTGGCTTACGTGGTAAAGTGCCCGCCTTTCACAGCTTCTGTAAGCAGGGATGGTCAGTGTGTCCATGGCGAGCCCTTCCTTAAACACTGTGCTCATTGCTTCTCGTTAGTGGCAGGAGCCAGCAACGGTGACTTGTTCACACAGTGGGCCAGGGGCTAGAAACAGAGGCATGTGTCATCACGAAGGACCCACTTCTAATGATCTGCTTCCACCAGCCACACCCACTCCCTGAAGTTTCATGTTCTTTAAAATAGTGCCACAAGCTGGGACCAAGAATTCAAAATACAGTTCTGTGGATGACATTCTAGATTCAAACTGTAATAGCTGCCATGCGGCTCCAGTTCCAAGCACTGTGCTTCACTGGAACTTCCTGTCTGAGACAGAACCCTGAGACAGTGTGCCCTGAAGAGTCAAGACTTCAGAAGTCACCTTGCGCAGTCTTACTTGGGTAGGTATTGTACCATCGGTTCTTGGATACTGTTGAAGCTAATATCTATCTTCTAATTTTTGAATACAAAATATTTACTTTTAACTAGTTCTTTGAGAATTATATACAATATATTTTGTCCTAGCTCCCCGTCTCCTCTCAGATCTACCCTCACCTACCTCCCTACCATCTAACTTTATGTCTTTTTTTTTTTAATTAACACATTGAGTCAAATTTGCGATGCCCATAAGCTCTTAAATGTGTGACCTTTCACTGGAGTGCGGTCTATGTATCAGAGTCACATCCTCAGAGAAAACTGACTGGAAAGAAAACTGACTGGTCCCTCTCCCAGTTCCTACTAATTGACAATACTTTCTAAGCTAGCAGTAAGACTTAGTGTCCTCCTGTGACCTCATGGCCACCTCTGACTTCATGGCCACCTCTGACCTCATGCCCACCTCTGACTTCATGGTCACTTCTGACTTCATGGCCACCTCTGACTTCATGGCCTCCTCTGACTTCATGGCCTCCTCTGACTTCATGGCCGCCTCTGACCTCATGCCCACCTCTGACTTCATGGCCACCTCTGACCTCATGCCCACCTCTGACTTTGTGCCACCCATCTTTCCATGGTGTGATTTTATCTGGCTTGAGCTTGCACAGGTCTTGTGCATACTGTCACAACTGTCATGAGTTCATCTGCCCTGCCATGTTTGGAAAACACAGTGTCCTTGGGGCTGCCCATCATCTCTTTCACATTCCCCAAAAAGCACTTTCGGGACTGTGAGAAGAGGACATGAGGGTGATGACAGAAGGGACACTGCGGTTCTGGATGCTTGAAAAGTGGACTTTGGATTGTTGTGGTTTGGGAAGACATGCATGTACTAATGCCCATGTTCTGTCTACATAGGATATCATGCTACCAGAATGCCCCCCAAGGCTGGTACATCCTCCTACTGAGAACTTTCAAGATGCATTGTTTCTGGAAGAGCCTCTGCCTCTTCAGCTGGGGATGCTCACTGTAAGCCCAGCCTAGAGAAGCCTGATAATTTAGATGCCACCATCAGCACCCATTTAAGCTGTCTGTGGAGCCCATTGCTTCTGGGCACCCATAATCAGCTCTTTGAACACCATTTCTTCCTTTCATCTCCTGACAGTTGCTTTTTGTGAAACCATGACAACAGCCCGGTTCATGGTACTCTTTACAAGGCCATGGCCAATCGCATATGCTCTTGATTGCTGAAGTGCTTCCTCTCATTGAGGTCTCTCTCTGCAGCTCTTATTTATAGAGTAGATCGGTGAGGAGATTGATACTAACTCTATGAAGCCTGTCATTTATTATCCTATTCACTTTAAAGCATTAGCATTTTTAAAAGTCCCTTCTTTCAACTCGAGAGCTATGGGCTGTGAAAGAAGCTACAGGCTGTGAGCCTCAGCCAGAGATACTCAGCAGTCACTGACAGTGCTACCGCCATTCTCAGCCTTGATTATTGTTGACTGTTTTGTATTTGTTTGTTCTGGTACAGGGTCTCCCACTTGCCAGAAAGATACCAAGGAGGTTAGGTTGGCTGGATTGAGAGCCTCAGGGACCTGCCTGCCTCTGCTTCCCTGATGCTGGGTTATAAGCCCCCATCCTCAGGCTTCCTTGATACCTATCATTAGGCTTGACTTTTATATGTGTTCTGGGGACTGAATCCAGGTCCTCATGCCATTTTTTTTTTTAACTAAGCTCCTTCCTGGACTCTCAACAGCAACTTTAAAGATAAAACATTCTAACCCAATACAATTAAAAAATACTGATTTGATATGTACAGAGACACGGTGGTATGAAAATGTTGGAAGTCTTTCTCTGCAATTAAAACAAGATGTTTTTGTAAGAGCAAAAAGCTGTGTGTGACACTAAGAACCACTGTGATTCATAATGGACAATAGTCTTGAATTTGAGCGGACAAATTCCAGACAGGGTTCTTTGACATTACTTGGCATGTGTGCAAGGCAAAGGACTCATACTGCATGTTCAGAACCAAGATCAGAGTAAAGTCACAAGGCACAACATGGGGTCGTCCTGACAGAAACACTATGGACTCATTTTTACTTTCATTTTGAATTATATTTTGGTTGTCACACACACAGAACCTTTTACTGGTGCCACAGTTTTCTTGATCCCTTATGTTCAGTTATGACCCCCTATGAGAGTGTGACCCACAGTTAAGAATCTGAGTCCTGAGATATCCTCCTAAAGGATGAAACAGAGACCAAAGGAAAGAGGAAGAGAACTTTTCATGGAGTAGAAGCAGAAAAATGCACTTTGGAGGGTCATGGTGGGCACAGCAGAGAGAACCAAGCAACAGGGCCTCAGGGTTTGAAGGGCTGAAGCTTGTATTGAAATGAGGGTGAAGCCTGAGATTTTCCAGGATGACATGAACCTTGGGAGTGAAATGTGTGCTTCACCTTCTCCAGGGAACTGAAGAAAAAATAAGCAGCCCCGTTCCATGATTGATGGTTTGTCTGTGGTTAGCAATGGCTGTTCCACGTGGCCTTGTGATGTCTACCCCTGACTGTCAAATTGACTACATCTAAAACTGGCTAAACCTTAAGCTGTAGGGGTTCTCCTGTGAGGAGTTTTCTTGATCACATTACTTGAAACAGAAAGATTCAGTGCCTTAAATATGGGCAGAACCTTCTGTTAGCAATCCAGATGGAGGACATGGGAGAAGGAAACTTTGCTTTTGACTTGCTTGCCCTCATTCTTGCTGTCAACTTAATTTTCCTGTTGGGGAGATATTCCCTTGCCAATATTAAAATTGGCTGCTTTGGAATTCCAAAGTAGACTAAAGACTAGTATCTCTCTAGGAATCCTCCCTCACTGGGGCTGCTGGGACATCCAGCCTTATGAAGTGAGGACCTTCTGATTCTTGGCCTCTCTAGTGTGATATAGTAATTGTTGAAATATACATACATACATACATACATACATACATACATGTTTACAAATATATGTATATATATACATATATACATACAAATGAGATTTATCAACATAAGATGATTATATTTCTATCACTATTAAATCTATATGTATTTCTATGTACCTATCTCTACATCTCTACTATCTATCTATCTATCTATCTATCTATCTATCTATCTATCTATCTA
>JANHMN010000013.1:7167989-7205339 GCA_030674055.1 Rhabdomys pumilio
ATCTATCTATCTATCTATCTATCTATCTATCTATCTATCTATCTATCCATTCATCCAACTATCCATCTATCTATCTATCTATCTATCTATCTATCCATTCATCCAACTATCCATCCATCCATCCATCTACTGCTGCATCTTCATGTACATCTATATCTGTATCTATGTGTCTCATATCTTTCTATATATTGTATCAGTCCCATTTCTCTAGAGAACTCTGACTAATACACACCTAAAGCTTAGGGTGGGTGTTTGGGGAAAAAGACAGTTGACCACATTGGTTACCATGAGTTTATCTTTTGGCTTTTGTTAGCATTGGGTCAGGAAGGCACATCGATGGTGTTACTGCCACCCACTTATCCCTTTTCTTTGCAACCAGCTGAGGCTCAAGCTGTACCCCTGGTTTGTTTTTAGTCAAGCAGTGACTGGCAGCTTGAAGACTGTCTACCAACACCCTAGCATTTGGAAGCTTGAATGGGGTTCCAAGAACCTTCGTCCTCTCCCATTTCCTAACCCTTACCCACTCTAACACAGTAGTCCATTTTCTGAATCCCGTGAGGCATGCACATCATCAAATGTCACGGAACAACGAGCCTCTCTGGCTCTTGCTTTCCACTGGGCTCTGTAACATCCCAGTTTAATTTTGGATTTGTCTCATGTACAGTGTCCAGTACATTTGGTAATATTCAATGAATCGAAGGATAGGATAAAATATACATAAATGTCCTTGTGTTACACCATAATGCACAATTCAGTGTACAAACAATACTTGGTACAGTGTGTGTACTAATGTGGTTGTTTCTCACTTAGCTCAGAGACTAAAATTAAAAGGGGGTTTGCCCTGTCAGAACCTTTGGTGGCATTAAACCTGGATTCACAGAATCCATCTGTAACTAGTCACCCAAAAATGCGCTGTCTCTGAGTTATGCCACCAGCCTGCAGTGTAAATCTAATAGTGCCATTTATTACTCCTTCATTTTCAATCTTAAAATATACACATTTGGATACTCTCGAACAATGTGCCATATTTCCTTAGCCATCTTCAGTATCACAGCACAAGAAAGAAAATGCTTAGGACAAGAGCAAGCAGAGTGTCCGTGGGACCAACAGTCCTCCTTGTGTGCCTCCTTGTGCAGGCTTGCCAGGCACTGTACTTGCTCTGTCACCATTTGACTTTCCAGCTTCCCTGGAGCATCCACATGAAGCCAAGGCACAGTGCCATGTGTCATGAACCACAGCTCCACGGACCACAGCTCCAAATGAGCATCGAATGGGGAAGAGTTAATAACTGGATGACCCCCCAAATGTCATTACTGTCAGGTCAGGAGAATATTACAAATGACAAATGAAACTCACAAATGACATTTCAAAGATATCTTCTTAACCCAATTTAAGTGCATGCCGTTGAGATTAGCTACATATGCCCATGAATAAAGAATCTAATTATTGTAGCTAGACAAATTAAAATGTTTCTGGAGGCAGCAATCTTTTCCTCCTTCCTTCCTGAGATAGACAAGAAGGTTGGTCTTTATAGAAAGCAGGGGCTGACACTGAGCCATTAGGCGGAAGGGGATGACAGAACTTCCTGTTCTTGTCATTTCTGACAAAGCCTGTCTTGATTCATGGAGTGGTCGTCTCTGAAACAGCAATGTAAAATCATAGCATCAGGGCTGGAATGTTTCCCTTCTGGGATGTGTTCTAATAACATTGTCTTTCTTGTTTTCTAACGATGCTATTGGTACTTGGTGAGAACAGACTTAGAAGATCTGAATGGTTCTGCTGAGGCGCATACTAAAAACCACCACACATGTACCAGGCCCTTAGTGACTAATTGATATGCTTGTTAAAAAAAATTAAATGGTAACTGGGAAGGCTGCAGCTTTGAAGTATCAGAACTCAAGTAACAAGTCGTTTGCAAAGATTCAAATCTGTATCAGTGTGAGGCCGGTCTGAGCACCATGGTGAAACTCTCTCAAAGCCCTCCTCTTCAAACTCTAAAGATATAAAGTAGGGATGATGAGATGGCTCAGTGGTAAATGTACTTTTTGCCAAGCCTGATGACCTGAGTTTAATCCATGGGTACACATGGTGGAAGGAAAGAATCAACTTTCCCAAGGTGTCCTCTGACCTCCACATGTAGGCCATGGCATGGGCATTCCCCTCCTTCCCCCAGTTTCCCAATGCATGCCCACAAAATACATTAAATAAATAAAAGCAGGGAGACCTCTGTGAGCTTTAGGTCAACAGAGATATACAGTGAGATTTCAAAATAAATGTTAACAAATACATCCAATGTGATAAAAATTTAAAAGCTGTATAGAAACACGCTAGGAGTCCTCGCAAATGCACTTAGGACACAGTCTTATGGTCTGTGTTTCTTTCAGTTGGGGTGTGTTCCCACTTATTCTTTATCCAAGAGTGTTGCCGTTGTTGCCCCATTCCTTAGTATTTGTTTTAGTCAGTGTGTTGTGACAACCACAAGGAAAGTACACAAGGCAGAGTGATAGTTTAACGACCCCATTATCTCAAAAGTATGTTTATGTGGGCATGTCTGTGGGCATGTGCACATGAGTGCGGGTATGTGAAGAGGCCAGAAGCCTGGAGCTGGAGTTACAGGCAGTGGTGAACTGCCTCATGTAGATTCAAGAAACAAAATTCTGTTCTTCCATAAGAGCAGCCAGCACTCTTGGTCATTGAGCCGTCTCTCCAGCCATGATGATAAGCTTTAGTTGTCAACTCTACACACTGTAGAATCAGCGGGGAAGGGCTTCTCAGTGAGGGATTGTTTAGATGAGGTTAGCTTATGGGCATGTCTATGGGGAGATTGCTTTGATTGTGTTAGTAGATGTGGGATGAGCCAGTCTACTGTGGGCAGCACCATTCCCTAGGCTTGGGACACTGTATATGAGTAGAGAAAGTGAGCTGATCGGCAGGCACACACACATTTCCTTTCTACTCTTGACTGTGGGTACGATGGGTAGCTGCTTCAAGCTCCTGCCATCTTGACTCCCTGCTTATGATGGACTGTAACCTGAAGCTGTGAGCTAAAAAGAAACTTCTCTCCCCTAAGTTGCCTTTGGTCAGGGCATTTTGTCACAGTGACAGAGGTGACAGTAGTAGGACCCTTAGGATTGATTTTACTCAGATAGGAGTTTGCTGTACTATTTCTTTCTCTGTAGAAAATCTTAATATCAACCTCTCTGTTCATGGATCATTCAAAGAATCAGTCATTTACTGTTATTTTCGTGTTTACCCTGTGGTCTCAGTGAGGTTGGCTTGCCTTCCCTGTGCATTAGATGGTTTGTGTGATGAAGGCAAAGAGCATCAGACTGAGAAAACTCAGAAGCTTACAGGTGATGATGGTCTTTTGTTTCCTGCGAGGAAAGATTGGTCCTTCTCTGAAGGCCAATATTTGTTTAATAGCTGTCTGTGTTTGCTAGATATGTCACAAATATTCACATATTTTTTTATTTTCTACTTTTATTCATTATTCTGAGATACGGTCTCACCATTAGCTTGGGCTGACCTCAAATTTGTGAAACTTGTAATCCTTCTGGATCCACATTTCAAGTGCTGGGATTATAGCTGTATGCCTCCCAGTGGCCTCCACCTCTCATATGCTGGGATTACAGCTGTATGCCTTCCAGTTTCTTCTTCCTTTTTGTCTAAGCCAATTTTCTTACACAGATTAGTGTTTGTTTTTTAAAGCCATTATCTCTCAGAATTGTACAAGCTTGTTATAATTTTATCCCATCCTGTAGTAATTAAAATATTTTTTAAAGTATCTCTGTGATATCTCAAATGGTAATATCAAAAGGCTGCAGACAAGGCTGATGTGGTTGCTCATACCTGGAGTCTCACTACCCGGGAGTCTGAGGCAGGAGTGTTGATGTGAGTTTGAAACCAGCCTGTGCTATAGGAAGAATGAGGCCAACCTTAGCTACAAACTGAGATCCTACCTCAAAACAAAAACAAACAGACAAACAACAACAACAACATCTGCCAAAAACAAAAACAAAGTATTTGGTTAATAGCTGTCTGTGTTTGCTAGATATGTCACAGATATTATATAGTATTTATATTAATTTATAAAGTATAAATACAATTTTGGACAAAAATTTTGGCTTCCTCCTTAGCTATTGCTCTTGGAAGCAGAGCTCAAATTTTTTTCTACTTTACATCCCGACAGAAGGTGGCTCTGAATCACATATCCACGACTTAAAAGCATTGAAGCTTCAGAAAATTATCTATCCACTCTCTGACTGACAGGTGAATATTTGACTTTTGTAGACTTCCTGGCCTGATTATACCACTTTACCAAACCTGTAACTTAAGATCTTTATTCCTGCCTTATGCTCCATCCCCTTTACAACAGCCTAACTGAGATGTCACTGATGTATTATAATAGACACCCCTTTAAAGACCACAATTCAGTAGCTATTGTTTATTCAGAGTTGTGCAAATGTTGTAAACTCTCTTCATGCTGGGAAGAAACTCTACGTGGAACATTCTCTCCTTTCCCCCCTGCAGGCCCTGTCTACCACTAATCTCTTTCCTGTCTCTGTGGATTATATAGTTTATGCCTCCTGTGTCTGGCTTTGCCCAGGGCACAGAGCTTGCGTGGTTCATTATCTTGTAGCTGGTGTGAGCCTTCCCTGCTTTGAACTTCCAGACAATACTCCATAGCGTAGTGTGTCATACATGGTTTTATCAGTTATAGATGCTGTTTTCTCTTGTGGATATTTTGAACAATGACATTGCGAATATTAATGTGTAAGATTTATGTGGACATAAGCTTTCAATTTGAGTAGGAGTAGAGTCCTTGGGTCATATGGAAATTATACATTTAAGTTGTAAACTAACTTTCCAAAATGGCGGCACCAAATTAACAGCAACATGTGGCTGTTGAGAATCATCCTCATCCTCATCCTCATCCTCATCCTCATCCTCATCCTCATCCTCATCTTCATCCTCACTTAGGGCTTTAAATGACAGCCATCCATGTGTGAGATGCTGTAGCTCAGTGAGGTTGGCTTGCCCTCTCTCTCCCTGATGGCCCCAGCTTAGCCTTTTGCTATTATTAGCTATTTTCAAATTTTCTTTTGAGGATTGTCTTCTTGAAGCTTTTGTCCACTTTAAAAAAAAAGGGTTGTCTTTTTACTAGGGAATTGAAAGAGTTCTTTATAAATTGCTGATTCTTGGCCTTCTGGGATGTATGAGTTGTAAGTAGTTTCTCCCATCCTTTAAACCGTCTCTTCATTTCCTGGTGAAGTGTAAAAAGGAGTTTTTGAGTGATGAAATTTGCTATGTTGGTTGTGTTGGTCTCAGAACTACATCTCTTAAAAGCTCATGATATTCCAGGCTTTAAAAGGCTGAATTTTTATGTATGAAAATTATCACGCAATAAAGCCAACATTGAAACAATAAAATGAAAACGAGGAGAAGTGTATTTCTTGATTTCTATTTCTTCTTCTAGACTTGGTTGCTTTTCACCCAGTGACAAGCTGTGCATTCTCGGTAACAATGGGAGACTCAATGCCTACCGTTATTTCGTTCCCACAATCCAGTAGCTGACTCATTCAATTCAAGTCAGAGGAACTATTGCATACCTTCCCAGAGCTTGGGTCCTACACAGTACCTAGGAACAGGTCACCTGGATCAACTATCTTCTTTCAGACATGACCATAGTTTCATGGGTGTCCAGGGAGGAAAGATGCCTGGAGGTCAAGGGTCCCTGTGGATCTAGCTAACATTTAAAGATTCTTTGTGTGCTTGAGTTCCATCCATCTGCCCTCTCATCTACTCATGTGTTCCTCTATCCATTTACCTGTCCCTCTACCCACTCATCTACACATCTATCTGACCACCCATCCACCCATCTCCTCCTCTATCCATGCACCCACCACCCTCTTATCTATCCACCTACTCATCTATTCACTTATCCCTTTATTTATCCTTCCATTCAGCTATCAACCCACCCATTCATTTACCCACTCATCAAATTAATTATTCAAACTAAAGAAGTTTGTGATGAATTCAAAACAAATAGGAAAGTGTATGTATGTGTATATCTGTGTATGTGTGTATATGTATATGTTTGTATGTATGTGTGTATATGTATGTGTGTATGTGTGTGTATGTTTGTGTATAAGTGTGTGTATGTGTGTGTATGTTTGTGTGTATGTGTGTGTATGTATGTGTGTATGTATGTGTATATTTGGGTATGTTTGTGTGTATGTATGTGTGTGTGTATGTGTGTATATATGTGTGTATGTTTGTGTGTTTGTGTGTATGTGCGTGTATACGTGTGTATGTGTGTGTATGTGTATATTTATGTGTGTGTATGTGTGTATGTATATGTGTGTATGTTTGTGTGTAAATGTGTGTGTATGTGTGTGTATGTTTGTGTGTATGTGTCTATGTGTGTATGTGTCTGTGTGTGTATGTGTGTGTGTATGTGTGTATGTATGTGTGTGTATGTATGTTTGTGTATGTGTGTTGTGTGTATATGTGTGTATATGTATGTGTATGTTTGGGTATATGTGTATGTGTATATGTGTATGTGTGTGTATTTGTGTGTGTGTGTGTGTGTATGTGTATGTATGTGTGGTATATCTGGAGTTAAGGTTGAGGTTGATGATAACTAGCTAATAAATAGTCCAAGCTGGAGAGAAGGTGGGAGGTAGGGGATTTACATTTTCTTAAGGATCTTTGGACTTCATCTAGGACAAGAGGATTTCATGTGAAAGAATGTTTGATATTTTTAGGACAATTTTGTTACCTGTGGAATAACTGGCAGAGCGAGGAAGAGAAACCAGAAACAAGTTCAGGGCATCTTTAAAAACAACATGGTTAAAATGATTATGAATGGGCTTAAAATGATTTTCACGACATATTTTTTTCTCCAATTAAAACCTTATCAATCAATTGTGGACTATCTGTTACAAGCTCTAAGATGTGATGTCAACCTATGGAGCTGAGAGCTGGATTCTCACTCAGTCTCTGTGAGATGGTGGGCATTGAGAGCTGCCTGGAGCAGGGCATCCTGGGTCACCATGTGATTCCTTTTAGATATGGCCAGTGGCAAAATTTCTTGGTTTTACATCATGTCCAAAGACTGAAGAGACATAATTAGTCAGAGGGAGAAAGGGCTTCAGATTATTATTGGGGGCTCACCCTAGAAAAGGATGAAGATTTCCTTTGGGCATAGTTTTCCTCAGCATCCGTCAAGCATCACCATCTTTAATAGGAAGGCACGCTGCAAGCAGGGCAGGTGCTGCCCCTGCTGCTTCTCCTAGCCTAACCTGAGCAATCAGCTCAGAGATGTGAAGGAGCTGGAGTGGAGTTAAGGACTCCAGTGTGCTTGGTGCTATGAAGGTCAAGGAGTGGGCACTTGAAAATCAAAAAAGTAATTATGCTAGAACTCTTGACTCTGGTCCCAGAATAACAACACGAATGTTGTCTTAATTATTACAGTCGGGGGACCCTAGAGTCCTACAATGAACGCCTATACTTACGCTTCCATGTGTGTTAGAATATGTCAAATGTTCGGTTAGGTCCTAGCTCACCTTAGGATAACTTTATTAGCAGAGGGCTTGCCTCCTTCTTAAGCATCTTTTGATGACATCTGTTAGACTTAACAAACCCACTTACCTATGTAAGCTTAGCCAGACCACAAAGTAGAAAGGATGGACAAGGAATCTCCTGAAGTAAGGCTGCTAATTAGACCATTTGGGTGTGGTTGGGGACCAGCAGCAGCCTCTCACTGCAGATATCAGACACATGAGCCCTGAGTCTACTCACTGGGTCTCCACAGCGCAGAGCTCTCACTGGGTATGACAAGACCCTGGAAACTCATCACCGAGGTCTGGATAGGAACAGTTCCTCACTTGGAAGGTGTCCACATGCTGCATGTTGTTCTAGATTAAGTTCTTCTGGTTACAGTGATGAAGGGAGGAGACCTGACACGACAGAGACACCGAGTAAGCTCCCTCCTCAGCCGTCTCTGTAACAACAGGACTGGTGGGGCACTGCAAGCACATCACAGAGAGTGACCAGCCATGTATTACTCTAACGGAAGCTGGTGATTGGCAATGGCCCAGGAAGACCTGCTTGTGGTGAGTGATAAGCTAACAGGTTGGGTGGCTATGAATATGAGTAGATGGGGTGATGGTCAGGTGGTAGAGGCTGCGGGGTCTTCTGTTTGTGCAGGTAATGGGTGTCCAATCTTTTGACAATTCAAAATGGTGTTATCTACAAATGTTGTTGGGCTACATTCATAGCTATTCTAGTATGCATGTGGCCTATCTGGAGGGCTGAGATCTCTGCAAGTGAATCTAGAAAGAATAAATGGGAGAAATAGAAAGCTATGCATGCTCAGTTGAAAACGTGGGGGAAACAACCCCATGTCTGGGGCAGCTCAGGCAGTGGTCTCATCTCTGGATGTGTGAGGCTGAAGTTGCAGCTTCAGCCTGATGGCCACTCGTGCAAGTTTAGCACAAAGGCCAGGTAGAGGATCCCTATATTCATATGATGGTGTCAGAGCCTGTAGTGGAATATGGCAGGGGAGAGGTGCACTTCGCTCACTTAAAGTATTCACTTGGAAGGGTGCCTTGAAGTCTGCAGCATCCTCTCTTTGAAGGAATGATATTTTCCTGAATAATCTCTGTTGAGGGATACCTCTAAGGTAGCTTCCTCCAACTGACTCTAACTCCCAGGGTGGCACTCATACACCTGTATTTCCTCTGGATACACAGCCGTGGGTTTGAAGGGAACAGGCAGGAGATGACTGACCACCAGATGGAATTCTGTACTCACCTATACTGAGGGGATCAAGGCACATGGAAGGAGACACTAACAGGGCTTGTCCCCAGAAAAGTGGTGATGCTCTGGGCCTGCTCCATTCCCAGGGGCGTTGGGGGTGCAGCAGCCTGGCTCCAGAATTCATTCTAGGTGTTCAGTGGCTACTCCATCATGTGTTCAGAGAGGCAGAGCTGAGTAAGGCTGAGGGGGGACAGCTTTTCTTGAATTCTGCAGAATGATCCTATGGATTCACCCCAAAACTCAGCTGAGTTACAGCTTATTGGAGTTCCAAGGCTTGAAAATCAGGGAACATGTGTGGCTGATACTGGCTAGGATCATTCTTTGGGAGCCAGGGCGATGGAAGGGTCAGTCTGAATGTGAGGTCATGAATGTGGTGTGCTGGCCAAGACTTCACATGGAAGAAACTCTGCCACCCTTATCTTATTCAGGGGCACTGAGAGAGTGAGGCAGCAGCTTCCAGAGGACAGTGCCAGCTATCCTACAGGCCTTAGAAGATGAAAGTAGCCTTCCCAGGAATGCAAAGGAGACATGGGGCCACACAGAGGCCAGAGGCAGTGGCATCACAAGCAGAAGAAGGAGCAGCCCCTGTGCCCTGGGACCTAAGAGGCCAACATGGGCTCTAGAAACAGAAGTCATGAAACACTAAGATGCCCAGGTAGAAACTTCTGGAGTCTACTCGGTAGAAGGTGACTGTGGAAATGGCTGTGCCAAAGAAGAGATGAGGACCCAAGGACATGGAGTGGCTGCCCTGACATACGTCAGGTTCATGCAGATTTCTGACAACTGGTTTAAGGCATCAGGCTTTAGCCTCCTTTAAAAATGTTCATAACACTTGCTTAAAAAATATAATGAAGTAACCGATTGCTGTCCACTGTTTTTTTTTTTTTAATATTTTTTCCTTTCTCTTTGGATTTATCCACCTTTCTTCTCTTTGATTCTTTTTTCCTTTTAAAGACTTATTTATTTATTTATTTATTTATTTATTTATTTATTTATTTAATGTATATGAGTACACTGTAATTGTCATCAGACACACCAGAAGAGGGCATCAGATCCCGTTACAGATGGTTGTGAGCCACCATGTGGTTGTTGGGAATTGAACTGAAGACCTCTGGAAGAGCAGCCAGTGCTCTTAACCACTGAGCCATCTCTCCAGCCTCTTGATGTCCCCTTTGTATTGATTCAGTATTTCTCATCTTTCCCTTGTGACCTGAAAGCAAACTGAAATACTTTCTTAACAATTGAAAACGAAGGTGACATGAAAGTGTGAAGACTTTTCCATTGCTCCTGTTCATTCTTTCTCAACTCGACTCCCTCAGGAGAAAGACAGTGTGCGTCAGTCATCTTATTCCCATTCAGAAGCCAGAGAAAACTCTAGAGAACTCTGTGGAGAGAACTGATGGGGGCAGTGAGAACTGTGATCTGAGGAAGGCTATAGCTGCGTGTGCATGTGCATGCATGCATGTGTGTGTGTTTAGGTGTGTGTATGTGTGTGAGAATGTGCGTGTGTATGTGTGTGAATATACATGTGTGTGTGAATGCACATACGTGTGTGAGTAGTGTGAGTGTGTGTGGGGTATGTGTGAGTGTGTGTGTATGTGAGTGTGCATATGCATGTGTAAATGTGCATGTGTATGTTTGTGAATGTGCATGCAAATGTGAGTGTGAGTGTGTGTGTGTATGTACAGGCAGTGTTAAAATACTGAAGCGTTCTGCTCTCTGTGAAATTGTAGGGTACTCTCACCTGCAGGGGTGCTCAGGTGCTTGCCAGATGCTCAGAGTCTCCAAGGACTCTGGTAAGTTCTGTGTTCTCTAAATTATTGAGTGGTCAAAGCGTTTCTTATTTTCGATTTAAAGATTATATCTGTCTTGTTACTCAATAACTAAACAGTATATGAGCATGAAAAGGCTCTCTTCCTTCTAGCCCCTCTCTGCAGTTTGTACTGGGATCTACAGTTCCCTCTACTCTGGAAAACATGTTATAATGGTATATATGTGTAAATACCTGTGTTAACATACAATATACAACCAGGTCACGTGAGCTCCTTAGCTGTATTCTTTTTCACTCTTCGATGTGACCCTTGCCATTCTCCACCAGATGACACAGACCTAGTAACAAGTCCCTTGCTATTCTTCAGGGTTATCCATCACAACGAAGGGGTAGAAGCTCTTAGAATAAATGGAACATGGCTTTTTTTTTAATTCTAAAGAAAAATGGCAGGTAGCATCTTTCCAGTGGATCCACTGGAATATTTTATTTCTGCAGAATATAATCCCCAAAGCAAGCCCTCCATGTGTTATCACACTAATCCCTGGGCTAGTCAGAAGGGTTGTTCCAAAGGTTCCCAACACCCTTTTCCCCAATGTGCCCCTCCAGATTTAGTTGACAGCCCTTTGTCTATCCCCCTCTGCCTCTTTCAAACGTACTGCTTGACATTGGAAGTGTCTATGGTGCTTTCAAGTCTTCACAGTTGCCTGTGTGGCTACAGGGCGGAGCAATTCATCTCCATATCTATCTTCTATTATCCATTGATCTCTTTCGTTCGTTGGGATCTTTAAACTCCCTCTGCACGTTGAAATGGTCATCCTGCATGCAAAACGAGTCTTGTCCTCCTTCCCAATGCTGTCACTTTGTACTTATTTCCAACCGCACACATTCCATTAACACAAAGATGCTGCTTGTTTTGTCTCTTTGTGTCCAGATGTTGCTTGCCAGCCCTTACTCAGCAGAAGTATTGGGGGCAGTTCTTATAATTCTCTTCACTCTAAAATAATTAGAGGTAAAGCGGAAAGGTCCTCAAGTGATTGACAGGTCCATGTCCGGGGGTGGGGGGGTGGAGCTGCTCTGCCGTGGGCGGTCCACCTCCTCTCTCTTCCTAAGCGTGGTTTTCTCATCCCGAGGAAGCACATGTACGGAAAGCGCAGTTTCTAACCACATTAATATTTTAAGCACGATGGCTATGAATTGGTCAGCTGCACTCTCTCATCCTGACCAAAGGCTTCTGCCTACGTTTAGTTCATCACTTTCAAATTCCCGTGGCTTTTGTTTGTTAATTAGATATTTGCAACAATTCATGCTGATTCATTTTCACTTTCAGTTTCTTGGATTAAGAAACACCTAGGATACTAATGCGGTACAGCTGTACATAATACGTCCATGAAGGCGTTTCCAGGAAGATTTAACAGAGAAGGGATGACCCATTCTGAAAGTGAGTAGCTTCATGGACGGGGCGCACAAATAAAAAAGGAAAAAGAAAAATAAGCTAGCTGATTCCCCGAATTTTCTGTTGTTTGTTTTCTGGTCAGTGCAATAGACCAACGTGCTCCCTTTGGTCTCTCCTCCTACAGGGTGGACTGTGTTATTCTCAATTATGCGCCAAAGTGAACCTTCCCTCCCTTAAGTTTGCTTGTTTATATTTATGTATAACATTTAGCAATATTCACAGCAGTGAGAAAAGCAACCAGTGTGTACCTTTGTTTCTGATTTTTAAACGCAATGTTAAGAATTTCGGATTCTAGAAAAGCAGTGCCAGCTTCTATCTTGCAAAGCTATGGTTGAAATATTCTCAACAGAAGCACACTAATTTGCAAACTTCACGACAGTTAAGCAGACGTCTGATAGATCTCCTTAGTGGTACATCTTAGTGCGCAGCATTGGCTTTCCCCTCAGGATCAGCTGCGGCGGCTGGGGTGTCATCAAGAGGACTAATCATGCGGCTTTGGGGATGTTTTGAAATTTGACTTGCAAAAAATATTAATTCATTTTTCTCTCCCAGTGGTTTATGAGCTTCTACATTCCTATATTCTTGACAAATGTAGCTCTTTCCTTCTTAGCTAGTCTGTTAGCCACCAATGTGTTTATGCTATTTTTTTTTTTTTTTTTGCTTGAACAATATTCTGTGATAACAGTTGTGGAGGGTGCTTTTGTTCCCTTCCCAATTTCTATGGGAACATCTTAGGTAAAGTCTACCCGTACAGTTTGGTGTTATTTCTTGGTCTTATATATATGCTTTTTAAAAAGAATCACATTCAAGAAAATAATTGGGGATTACATCAGAAATAGGAACTTCTGGTCACATTATTAAGCGACGATCCTAAGTGGGGATTTATTCTTAATATATATTTTAATATTACTCATTATATCATCTTTATTGACATAACAAATTAGATTAAGCAATTTCCTTTTGTTAAACTTTTATTGGGTTATTATGATCATCAGCCCAAGTCATCACAGTGGGACAGTATGTGTTTGCCAAAATTGTCGAGTAAATCATCATTTTATGCAACGCTGGGTTTATTTCCCAACTAGTTATATGGCTTCTCTTTCAGTCTGGAAGCGGGGGGAACTGTTCATGTCAGTGCGGTTTCTGTGGGGTTGTGGGAGCCAGATCAGTGCTATAATTTAGATGCGGCTGTTATTAGCCCTCTCAAGAGTGACTAGGTGGTGAATAAACCATTGGGGACTTTATCCTGGTTTGTGGTATGGAGACAGCCAAATGGGGAAGAGGCACAGACATGGTACCCACCTGCTGACTGCCAGAGGAGATGAAGGAAGCAAAGAGGCTCCTTACTGCTGAGGTCAGGCTTGTGTATAGACAACAAATGTGTTCCTTCCCTTGAGAATATTTCCCTTCACAAGCTTGAAATTCTGTGAAATTAATGTCTTTTTCTTGCAAGATAACTATGTCTCCTCCAATGTCTATTGGGATGGGATGTACCCTTGTGCACCATGAATTACACTGTTACCATTTATTATTTATTATTTATTTTAGGAGGAATACCCTTCTGTAACCTCTCCAGGCGAGCTTTAGAGGAAAGGAAACAAATGGCAAATTCCTCTCTGTTTGGAGACTTGAATGCAGTCTTTGTTCTGACTGATAACCTACCATGGGAGCAGAGCAGGCATTGACTAATCCTGGTGATGCTGGTTTTGGCGAAGCTTAGGTGTTCTCCTGATGGAAGGGGTTAGAAACTCAGATTCTAGGTGTGGAGTGGCTCCCTCCAATCTCAGCACGATGCTCTTCTCTGCAGCGGCTGGCGAGCTCTTTTTGTTTCTGTGCAAACATCTTCTCCCATCTCTTTTCCTTTAAAGGCTGCTTTTAGTCAGACATGGGATGATGCGGCTCTGACTGGACCTGTGCCAGCTTTTAGTTCTATTGCTCTTATATAACCCCAAAGAGTCTCATGATTTTTATGACTTCTTGACACTGGGCTGCTTATTCTAAACCAGTATTTCTTTACCTTCCTAACGCTGTGACACTTTAACACGGTCCCTCATGCTGCGGTGACCCCCAACCATGAAATTACTTTCATTGTTTCTTCACAACTGTAACTCTTTTCTACTGTTATAAACTGTAATGTAAATAGTTTTGGATACAGAGGGTTGCCACAGGTGTCACAGCCCACAGGTTGAGAGCCACCCGACACTGCGTAGGGGTGTTAATTTCTTACTCTGAATACATAGCAGTTTTCTCCTTACTCACTAGAGGCTCCTCAGTGTTTATGGATGCTATGATCCCTGATCTCTGACTCCACAGGCAGCAAGGCCTGCCTTTGAGCAGATCTCTTGACCATCTGTAGTGGGCCACCTCTTTCTGGTTTCCTTTGCCCCATTTGTTTTCCAGATTTTAGAGATCACCTGTGAGTGAAGATGAGAGATACCAGTGGTGTGCAGAACAGGCGTCTTTTGTAATGTGCCATTAAGCTCTTAGGCCACAGGGAACTGTTGTGGACCACTCTGTCGCACACTTGGGGGCCAAAATGTCGAAGACTACTCTATCAATGTTGGAACCCGAACTGCCCCAAGCCTTGGGAGCTAAATTGCTCCAGCTCATACTGCCCCAAGCTGCTCTAGTCCGAGGGTCAGGGTTCAGCAAGAGAGAGAGAGTGAGGACAGTCGTGAAGAATGGAGACCAGACAGAGTGTGATTCAATCCCATTTATTCTCTAGTCTCTCTTCTTCTCTCTAGGTCCCTAGTTCCAAGTCCCTAGTTCCTAGCACCAAGTCTCAGGTCCTAATTCTAGTTCTAAGTTGCTAGTCTCTTTCCCAGTTCCAAGTCTCTTTCCAAGTTCCCTTTGCAAGTTCTAGTTCAAGTCTCAAGTCTCAAGTTCCCTCTTCTGTCTGCCTCTCACCTTTTATGTCTCACTTCTAAGTCACGCCTTTAAGTCACACCCTTAAGTCATGCCTTTAAGTCTTGTCTCTAAATCATACCTTTAAGTCATGCCTTTAAGTCTCTCACCTTTAAGTCTCACACACCCCAGGGAAGATCCTGAGTATCTAAAACAAGATGTTATCAGAGTGTGCTCAGCTGTTGTAGGCTATTGTAAACACGTCTCTTGTGAGAGTATATGGCTCAAGATGGCTGCAAGGATGATAGCCACCTTCTGTCGGCTCCCCACAGGGAACCTTGTCCAAATTTCTAGTTTGTCTGCCTGCTTTCCACTCTGAAGTGTGGGGTTTGAGGACATGGCCAACTCTGTTTCCTTGCTTTCTTCCCTGGTCACTTCCATGTTTAGAGATGATTTAACGAGGCATTTGAGGTCATCTTTCCGTTTTCCTCCAAGGTTTGTATATTACTTGGACTGCCAGTCTTTCTTCTCATTTTGACATTTGCAGCCATTTGGGAGAGAAACGTTTCTTCTTTCTTACTGAGTACTAGCTCTTTGCTAAAGGCAGTGTCGAATGTCAAATTAACCACAGTTAGTCATCTGAGCTATTACAGCAGACTCTGTTCTGTAGTCATGGTGCTCCCATGGCCCATGCAAGCTACAGCTTGTTAAAGCCCAGGAAAAAGGGAGGCAAAGGGAGTGATGAAGACAGATAGAGGAGAGAGGAAAATGAGATAATATGGCTCAACGCCCACTCCCTAGGCTCACTGGGGCTTTGATGAGAGATGTTTCATTTATTAACAAGCCTCTTCTGTTTACCTGAATCACTCCAGCATCCTGGCCTAACCAGGGCTAACATGTATCTTAAATATAGATTGTTTTCTCTTTGTGTGCCCAGGATACTTCTGGTATCATCGATATAGTACATGTCAAGAGAAAAGAAATCTACTTTAATAGAAATTTAAGGAATTACATTTGGAGTGACGTTAAGGTGAAATGTTGTAAAACTTAAAATCCTAAGATATTTTGAACTCCAGAGGCTAGAGATGTAGCTCAGTTAGTGGCGTGCTTGCTTGGGATGCTTAAGGTCCTGGGTGTGATACCCAGCACCACATGAACTGGGTACAGCACTATGGCAGTGGAAGGCAGGGGGGTCCAGAAGTTCAAGGTCATCCATGGCTACTGTCAACCCCAAGGCCACACTAAGCTTCTTGAGACTCTGTTTCGAATTATCTGTATTTTAATATTTATATGTACAGAGCAATGTATCAACAGATACCTTATAGGTCACGAATAATGAGTATGAGAAAATTGACACTACCAGGGATCCCGAGACAACATAATTGACTCTGTTATAAACACAGAAAATGCTAGCACAATTAATGCATGTACCTTTAATAGAAAACAATTGAAATCAATGTAAAACTTCCAAATAGTACCTCTTTCATCCTTGTTATTAGCATCATTCTTGACATTTTATATAATAAGCTTGTCAGATTTTCAGAATAACTCTATACAAGCCTGGCTACCTAGTATTACTTCTATCTAATTGAAAAAGCATTTGCTGCAAGTGGGAAAGCATTAATTACTCAGTGACTGAGTGAGCAGACTCAGGACAGCTTCTGAGGAATGCTCTTCCCTTAACATTTCCCCATGTCTGGGGCTTGATACAAAGATGCCATGGGTAGAGGTGTTGGGGAATTGGCAGGTGGATGACCTGGGAACCCTTGGCTTTGAGTTTACAGTCTTAGCTTGCACCTCCTGACTCCCCCAGCCAACAGCGTCTCATCTGACCTGAACCTGCCTGAATTAGGGTCCTGAACAGTGAGTTGTTGAGTGGGAAGCGAGGAATGAGGAATAAAAGAGATGAAAGCAATATCCGGGACTGGGAGGCATTTCAGAAGACATATACCAAGAAAGTTTATTAAGGAGTACAGCATCAGCTGGGTGGAGATGTCACACACCCTTAATCCTAGTATTTGGGAGGCAGAGGCAGGCAGCTCTCTGAGTTTAAGGACAGTTTGACCTGCATAATGAGTTCCAGGACAGACATGGGTTCACAGAGAAACCCTGACTCAGAAAAGAGAAAAAGGAGGAGGAGGAGGAAGAGGGAAAGAAGGAGGAAGGGGAAGGGGAGGAGGAGGAGGAGGAAGAGAAAAGGGAGGAAGAAAAGGGGGAAGAGGAGGAGGCAGAGAAGGGGAAGGAAGAGGAAGAGAAGGGGAGAAGGAGAAGGAGGCAGAGGAGGGGGAGGAGGAGGGGAAGAAGAGGAAGAGGAAGAAGAAGAAGAGGAGGAGGAGGAAGTGGAAGAGAAGGGGAGGAAGAGGCAGAGGAGAGAGAGGAGGAGGAGGAGGAAGACAACAACAACTTCTGTACTATTTATATGGGGAAATGGCCAAGGTGAGCTGGTAGCTAAATCAGATAATGTTGGCAAAGAGAACACAGGATACCTTAGACACAGCTGCCATAGAACTGATAACCACAGCCAAACAGGAGAAGTCAGTTCTTCAGGAATTGCAACCTTGTCTCCTTCATGACTTTGGCTCCAGCCTCAGTCCAACCTTGTCACGTTCACCCCTGAACAAGAACACATGATCACACTTCCCTTCATTTTTTTCAGGATCTCTGAGAAAGTCTAGGTCGTTCTGGCTGCCAACACTCACCTGCTCACTTGAATCTCTGTCTTCAAGACAGAAGTGACCAGAATGAGCTTAGGGCCAACTACAGATGAACAGAAAACACTAGACTCTGGCTAGCATCTGTGGAGTAGAAAATTATTGACAGCGAGCTTGCCGAACAACCTGAGGCCCTGACAGACTTCAGGCTCCTGAAAAGCTTTAAAGTACACAAGATGCAAAACACATGGTCTTTGTTGAGAAGCTGTAAATGTAAGCGTTGGGCAGCCTGTGTGGTTCTCTGTCCTCCCCCTAGAGGATGTGGAGAGAGGTGCCAGTGTTCAGGGCCCTGTACATCTTTGGGCTCAGTTGCTGCACTTGCTGTTTTGTTTGGGTTGGTCCTAACTTTGCAAGAGCCTAAAATAAACTGCCTTGCGAAGTGGATATGATCCCACGAACAGTGGGAGACGAGCATTGAGCTTTGGTTTGGTTTGCTCCAAACGCTGACACTCAAAGAAGCTCAATGAGGTTTCCGTGGCAGTTTTCCACTTTGGCGGCCTCGCCTCAGGCGGATTGGGGAGCTTAACGGTTCCTTCAGCACTGGACAGCAGCTGCCAGATCGCGTGTGCCATCTGCCTGTCTTCAGGACTGGACAGCAGCTGCTGGTCCGTGCCAAGTTCCTGTGTGCAGATTGCCTGCCTAGAGGACTGGTTTGGAGCTGACAAGTCATATTTGGTGTTTGCAACAGGACTGAACTGCTGCCAAAGAAGACCAGGCTTGTCTCCCAAGGAACTGTTGCTGAACAGGCTCACTTCCCCCAAATCCTAATAACGTTTCCACTACCTCGGCTGCGTGGTGGGCTGGGGCAGAGGTTGAATGCTTAATAAAAGTAGGCGGAAAAAAAATTAAGCCTACGACCTTGTGGTTCATTCTGAGCCTCAGAAGTTTTTACTACAGAACAGAGCCTTTCACTCTCTGCAACCCCCACCCCCTTTTACTCCAGAAAGTGTCTCCAGTTCCAAGCACTTCTCAGAGATGTTTTGTGGAGGCAACATTGGATATACTCTCAACGTATAACAGTTGTGAGTGGGAGTTCACACAGCACAATGGCAGGCATGAATTTCCTTAGCCAGATAGACATCTGTCCATGAAGTTCAAAGCTGGAAAGCCAACTTGCTGACATACGTTTTATGACTCTGCATACATGTTGTGATTTACCTAGCAGTAAAGTCAGGACTGGTTGATCCCACCTGGGCAGTCTGAAGGCTTTTCTTCATTTACTCAACAAAGAGATGAGGACAAAGACTCACCTAGAAGAAGTGTTACATGATTGTCTGATAAAAGGATTATTAAGTCCTTGGATTCTCTTTTAGCAATGATTGTGAAAACAACTGTCTTTGACCCATACGGCAGGTGTCCCGAAGCCTGTGACTTTCAGAGAATGCTACCTGCACTGCCTTAGTGAGAGGAAGTGTGCTTTCTAGGGAAGCTTCTTGGTGAGAAGTTATTTCTCATCTGCTCTTCATAAGGTATGTATATACGTCTATATGTATGTATATGTGTGTTTATTATACGTGTGAATATTTGCATGTGTATGCATGTGTCTAAGCTCAGGAGGGTAGATTGAACAAAAAACAGGAAAAATAAATGGTTGAGTTCTCCACTGCTCTGTGATTCTATAGTGTTATTTAAAAAAAACTTTTGTCTCTTCTTTAGTAGCTATTCAAGAATTTCATAAAATGTGTTTTAATCATTAAGAAGCACGAGGACCACTGTTCTATGGATCTGTGGATGGTAGCTTGGTTATCACTGACTCAGTAGATAATATCCACATGTAAGTGAATACACACCTTCACTTTGTCTTCAGGGGTGTGGATTACTTCATTCAAGATGATTCAGGATAATTTTGTTTCAGTTCCATCCATTTACCTGTGAGTTTCGTGATTACACTTTTAAATGGGTAATAGTCCATTGTGTTAACGTACCACATTTTCTTTTAAAATCCATTTGTCTGTTGATGGAAATCTAGGTTGTTTCCAATTTCTGGCTATTTTGACTAGAGCAGATATGGTTGGGCAAGTGGCTCTGTGGTAGGATGAAGTGTCCTTTGGATACATGCCCAAGAATGGTATAGCTGGATCTTGAGGTAGATTGATTCCTAACTTTCTGAGCAAACTCCATACTGTTTTTTTTACAGTGATTTTATAAGTTAGCAGTCCCACCAGCAATGGAGGAGTGTTCCCCTTGCTCCACATACTCCAAAGCATGAGCTGTCACTTGTTTTATTGATCTTGGCCATGCTGTTGGAGTAAGATGAAGTCTCAAAGTAGTTTTGATTTGCATTTCACTGGTGACTAAGGATGTTGAACATTTCTTTAAGTGTTTCTCAGCCATTTGAGTTTTTTATAAAAATTTTCAGTTTAGATCTGTTATTTGACTGGGTTATTTATTTATTTATTTTTTTGTTGTTGTTATCTAGTTTCCTGAGTTCTTTATATATTTTGGATACTGGTTCTCTACTGGATGTGGAGTTGGTAAAAATATTTTCCTGTTCTATAGGCTGCCGCTTTGTCCGAGTGAAGGTGTCCTTTGCTTTGAAGTTTCATGAGGTCCTGCTTACTACCTGTGCTGCCAGTGTTCTGTTTAGAACGTCATCCTCTTGTGCTTGTTCTATTTATTTATTTTTGTATTTGTCCTAGTCTATTGATGTCATTCCTGAGTTTATTTCTTGCCATCTACTCCTTTCAATTCTAGAAAGTCTTTAATTTCTTTCCTGACTCATTTTTCATCCAGTAGTTGTTTGGTGTCCACGAATGTGTAAGCTTTCTCCTGTTGTTGATGTCCATCTTTAATCTGTTGTGGTCAGATAGGATGCAGGATGCTATGTCAATTTTCTTGCCTATGTTGAGACTTGTTTTATTTCTGAATGTGTGATTAGCACCCATGAGGTGTGGAGAAGGTATATTATTTTGTGTTTGGGTGAAATGTTCTGTAACTATCTGTTAGGCCCGTTTGGTTTCTAATGTCAGTCATCTCCAGCATTTCTCAGTTTAATTTTTGTCTAGATGGCCTGTCCATTGGTGAGCATGTGGTACTGAGGTCTCCCTCTATCAGCATGTGAGGGTCAATATGTGATTTAAGCTAGAGTGGTGCTGCTTTTATGAACTTTGGTGCCCCTGTGTTTTGTGCATAGATGTTAAGAACGGCAATATCCTCTTGGTGGACTCTTCCTTTAGTGAGTGTGTAGTGTCCTTCCATATCCCTTCTGATTAATTTTGGTCTGAAGTCTTTGTTAGATATTAAAATGGACTACACTTGCTTGCTTCTTATGTCCATTTGCTTGTAATATATTTTTCCGTATTTCTACCCTGTGGTGATGTCTATCCTTGATGTTAAGTTGTCTTTCTTGGATGCAACAGAAGGATGGATCTTGTTTTTGCATCCATTCTGTTAGTCTTTGTGTTACTATTGGAGAAGTGAGACCGTTGGTGCTGAGAGCTACCAACGAACAGTGTCTATTGGTACCTCCTATTTTGTAATTGTGGGGTGTGTGTGTGTTTCCTCTCTTTTTATTTGCTCATGTGGGATTATTTATTTCTTGTGTTTTATTGGCTGTGCCCAACCTTTTAAGGTCAGAGCTTTCCTTCAGGTGTCTTATAGGGTCAGTTTTGTAGACAGATACTGTTTAATTTTTTTTTTTAATTATGAAATGTCTTACTTTATTCATTTATTGTGCTTGAAAGTTTTGCTAGACATAGTAGCCTGGGATAGCATCTGTGGTCTCTTAGAATCTGCAGAATGTGATGTTCAGGCACTTTTCGCTTTTAAAGTCTCCACTGAGAAATCAGGTGTTATTTTCATAGGTCTGCCTTTATATGATACTTGTTTTTTTCCCTTGCAGTTTTAAATACTTTTCTTGGTTCTGTATGTTTAGTCTTTTGATTACTTTGTGGTGAGAGTACTTTCTTTTCTGGTCTAGTTTGTTTGGTGTTCTGTAAGCATCTTGTACGTGGATAAGCATCTTCTTTTTTAGGTTAAGAAAATTTTCTTCTATGATTTTGTTGAAAATATTTTCTGGGTCCTTGAACTGGGTTTCTTCTTCTGTTCCTGTTATTCTTAGATTTGATCTTCTCATAGTGTCCTATATTTTCCTGGTTATTTGTGCCAGGATATTTTTAGATTTAACTTGTTTTTTGATAGATGTATCCACTTCTTTTATTGTGTCTTCAGTGCCTGAGATTCTCTCTTTTATCTCTTGTATTCTGTTGATAAAGTTGTTACTTGTCTCTGTAGCTCCTGTTCAAATTCATAAATTCATCATTTCCAGACTTCCTGTAGTTTGTTTTCTTTATCGATTCTATTTCCACATTCATATCTTGAACTGTTTTATTAATACTGTTTTATTAATTTGTTTCTACTGTTTGTGTTTTCATTGATTTTTCCTTTTTAAAAAAAGATTTATTTGTTTTTATTTATATGAGTACACTGTAGCTATCTTCAGACACATACCAGAAGAGTACATCAGATCCCATTACAGATGGTTATGAATGGGAATTGAACTCAGGACCCCTGGAAGAGTAGTCAGTGCTCTTAATTGCTGAGCCATCTCTCCAGCCTTTTCATAGATTTTTAAAAAAGATTTATTAATTTCCTTGTTAAGGACCTATATTGTATCCATAAAAGGTATTTAAAGGTCTTTTTCTTGTGTTTCATTTATGTTGCAATACATAGGGCCTGCTGTGATAGGGTTGTTGGACTCTAGTGGAAACATAGTCTTGTCTGTTATTGGTTGTGTATTTAAGTTGGCTTATTTGTATCTGGATTTGGAAAGATTGTAATTTTAGGTGCTGATATCTGGTCTTGTCTTCACCGAATGGATGTTTTGTTCCTTGGTCTGTTTCCTTTCTGGTTCTTAAGAGAGTGTAGGGGTTGTACGTTGCCTGGTAGGAAAATCTTTTGGGATCTTGATAGGTGTGGCCACTGAAGGTTTCAAGTAAATTGTTTCTAGGTATTGGGAGATGACACTTATCAATGGGGATGGGTTTGGGGGAGGTGAGGAGGCTTACAGGAGGTAGAAAAGCAAGGCGTTCCACTAGAATCTGCCTGCACCCCTGGGAAGGGTATCAGAGAGCAAGGAGAATCCACAGTAGGTGTCTGTTAAAGAGCTGAAGATGAGACTGGGGGTTGGGTTTAAAGAGAGGAGGGAGATTGAAGATCTGAAACTTCCCTATTTGCTTCTCTATCTGGCTTGACTGGAGATTTCCCAGAGAAAGCCTGTTGGAATTGGGGCTAAAACAGGATGAGTTGGGAGGTGGGTCAGAGGAGCATATCTATGTGATCTGCTGGAGATGGGGGCAGAGAGGGTTGGAGTCCACAGCAGGTGGTGTGCTACAGAGATGGGTTGAGACTGGGGTTGGATTTGGAGGATAAGAGGGAAAGGAGATGATCCACAATATCTGCTTCTGTGGCTGAGTCCTCATCCTCTTTTCATCAATATCTTCCAAACTCCTTATCCTTCCCCTCCTCCCTTTCCTCCTCTTCTTCTTTGTTCATTTGTTGGTCCCTTCTTTCCTCCTTCTCCCCTCCTTCTCTTCCTCTTCTTTCTTTGTTTGTCCCTTCCTCCCTTCTTCCCTCTACCCCTCCCTCCCTTGTACTCTTCCTCCTTCATATGAACCAGGAACCAACTCATACCGTAAGGGATTTGGTAAAATGCCACCTTTGATGGTCTCTCTTGCATCATCTGCACCTGCCTGGATGGTCAGTACACCAGGTGAAAATTTCTCTAGTCCCTTGTGTTGTCTTTTCCTTCTGGCCTTGTTCTGTGAGACTTGGGTATTTTATTCTTTTCTTCCCATTTGATTTCAGTGGACATTGAAGATGGATCACTGCTAAGAAATCCTTTGGAGAGAACCTCATTTTCAAAAATGGATTTTCATCTAGATAACAATCTCTTCTGCAACCTGATACTACATCGTCAAATTCTGTCACTTGAACTCTGGTCAAATACTGCAGAGCCTCTTCATTCTCCTTCTTAAGCAGGGCAGACTCTTGTGGATGGTCAGCAAATATTGCTACCCAAAGTTTGGAATTTTGGCCATCAATTTTGACCTCTTCTGAGAAAATGGTTAATGGAGGAGTTTGTATTTCTGTTCTCCTTTCAGGTTCCCTCACTGGGATGTTTCTTAACTCCATCTGTTTCATTTCGAGCGGCATCATTATATTCAATCACTTCTTGTTATTCTATTCGGCTGGTCAGAAAGAGCTTGTTCATCAACTTTGGGGCAGGAGCCAGTCTGGGTTGCTTGGCCTGAGACAGGAGTATAGATTGTCATTTCTGGGTCATGCAGACAGGGGAATGTTCAGAAGTAGAGGCTGGAGTTCAGATGCTCACAGCAGAAGGAAACCCAAACTGAAGTAAGTCGGTTAAGAGCCTCAGCAGGAAACATCATCACTAGAATGGACCATTTTATAAGCAGAATCAGGCTTGGAAGACAAAGCAGAGGAATTGGATCCCTGAGTAAAGGTCAATGGGAAATTGAAACGCAAATGAACAGAACACAGGAGAGCTTTGGGACACCAAGAAAGGCCTAATTGCCAAATTATGGGTAGAAGAGGAAAATATCATGGTAAAAGCTTGGAGAATCTCTTCAGTAAAATCATAGAAGAAAATTCCCCAAACCTAGAGAAAGAGATGTGTAGAAGTTTGGTCTGGTTCTTCCTTCGAGCCCCATGCTTCCAGAAATAAGATTTCAACTCAAAATATATTTACAAATACCTAGGCCATATAGCTAGGCTCTTCTCTGACTAGATTATAACTTAAGATAACCCATTTACTCTAATCTACATATCTGCTATATTTTGTGCTCAGGCACCATATGTCCCTCTTACTGTCACATCTTCCTGGTAAATCTCTTGCCTGGCACTATCTCAGAATCCTTTCTACCTAATGGATGCCTATCCATTTATAAGAAATTTACAGAAGATAGGCAAGACCAGAAAAAATTTCTGTAATGTATTCAAATTTCAAAAGTAACAGTGGAATTAATTTTAGGCTCTCACATTCTGCATTACTTTGTATAGAAAACTTCTTTAAATTTTTTGTGACATTTAAAATAACATTTTATTTGTGTATGTGTGTGCATGCTACAATGTGTGTCTACATGCATGCCACTGTGTATGTGTGTATATGTGTGTTTATGTGTGTGTGTGTATGTATACATGCATGCCACAGTGTGGGTATGAAGATCAAAGAACAGCTTTTAAAACTTGTTTCTTTCCTTTCACCATAGAAACTCGAGAGACTGAACTCGGGTTGTCAACAGCTTGTTAACAAACTTGTTAACATAGAAACTGTTGCCTTGGAATATGGGTGTTTTATTATTTCTGTGTTTCCAAACACATCTTGATATAATGAGATGCAGAGAACAACTTCAGGGAAATTCAACCCTACGATGGTCCCTCCTGGTTCCCAGGTGAGGACACTGAGGCTCAGCATGGTGATACAGTCTTCTCAAGTTCGGAGATAAACATGAGCCTTAGTTAGAAGGTATGGCTTCTTTCTCATCTGTCACATTGTCAGTCAAAGCCTAGCTGCTGAGAGATGCCACTAGAGCTGCCACAGCTCAAGCAGACAGAGAGCACATATCCTTCACCCCTTGTGCCTCCTGAGGACTCAGTAGCCATGACTGAGTATGGGTAGGCCAGGCAGGACCCTAACAGCTCAGGCTTCCTCAAATAGGAATGTGATGGGCTGCCTAGAGTAACAAGAAGAGGGACTTGTTTTTTTCTGGTGCTTTTCTTAGGGTCAATCGTGACATCTCACCACCAATTACTGTAATGCAAGGTTGGAAGGAAGGAGAGAGGGAATAAATTCATGGAGATAATTGGACAGATGAGAGCTTTCATTCCCTTTAAACCCTGGAACTCACATTGACTTTAAAGGAAGAGAATGCCAGAAAAAAAGTTGTTTCAAAAGAATATTGAAGATAAAAATATCACTTATGTAAGGGGAAAGATAATGTGTGTTCATCTTAATTAGCTGGAAGTCAGCCCTGTACTGCAGGGGGCATCACACCATGTGGGTGAATGTCACTGTGCTGAGAAGAGCTATAGCAACGCCTGTCAGTCCCCTGTCTCAAGGGGCATTAGGGCCCTGCTTGTTGGTGTTGCAGATCAAGCTTGTTAAGATAAAGCTGGGCCAGAGCTTGCGATTACTTGCAAAGACAACGGCTCAGGCCTGCCCACTTGCAAAGACTATGGCACAGGCCCGCCCACTTTTCCTGACTCAGAAAACCATGTTCTTTTTTTCATCCATTTCTTTTAGATACTAGTCAAGGTCTGTACAGGCTGTCCCCAATGCTCTAGGCCTTCTCGTGTGTTCTCTGAAGCTTTCCCCTCTACCCTCTTCTGCCCTGCAGCAAATGCCAATCTCCATGGCTGGGCCAAGCAGGCTTTCTTGGATCCTAACTTAAAAGGTGTGATTTTTTTTCTTCCTCTCTTTCAGGTGACTGCCACAGTTTACAGCCTGAGTGCCCTGCTGTTTTTCACTCAAATTTTGTTAAAAAAATAAAGATTTCTTTCTCTCTTTCTCTCTCTCTCTCCCTCTCTCTCTCTCTCTCTCTCTTTCTTTCTTTCCTTCTTTCTTTCTGTCTTGGTGAGAGAGTATGAAGGGTGCTGTGGGGTAGGCCACGTTGTTCTGAGGTGTCTTGCTTTCTGCCTCCGTGTCGCCATGCGTGAGTTTAATTTCGAGTCTCCTTTTGAAGTACCTGGTGAAACATCGGGTGATTTTTCAGGTGACATGTAAGTACAGCTTTCAGCAGCCTTTACAGGACATCTGGAAAACTGTAGATCTGTAGAAATATGGTATGTGTGTTTCTTTGTGTGTCCATCGCATATTCTAGGTAAGAGGTGCTGCTTCAGCAAAGCTACACAAGGCCCTCTTCCCTTCTTCTGTTTCCTGAATTTCGTTCCTAAAGGAGGGAACCTCATAATGGCTAATTAATTAATTAATTCAATAGAGGCATATGACAAGGTTGCTCTGAGGTCACACTGAGCTAATGAATGGTGTGAGGTACTATGAGATTCTGTGGTTGGATTGCAGCACACTCATGTAGAACCGATACTACTGAATAGAGAACAGGATTTTAGCCAACTCAAGGCTAAATGTTTCATGAACAGGAAGTAAGCCGTAACTGGGTGGTGGTGGTACAGACGTTTAATCCCGGCCCTCGGGAGACAGAGGCAGGTAGATGTCGGAATTCGAAGCCAGCCTTGTCTATAAAGTGAGTTCCAGGACAGCCAGGGCTACACACAGAGAAACCTGTTTGGACAAACAAAATAAACAAAACAAAAGCCTCTGTGAACTTAAAAAAAAGCCCTTTTACCACAGTAAAAAGTCACTGTGTGTCAGACAGTTGTTCACGGTGGCGGATCCTTCGTGGGACTGAAAAATGAACTCTTCCTTTGGGAGTTGCCCTTCAAGTGAAGCAAGGCCTGCTGGGAGTAGGCGTGACTAATTTTTGCCCCACCCACCTACTCACCCAAGTAGCTCATAGACCTTCAGACAATGAGGGTAGAGAACTTCAGAGAGTTGGGGCAGGGCTCTATAAATATACACCAAGACAGCAAGGCAAGCAAACTCTTAACGGAAACCTAGAGAGGTGTGTTGGTGTTCTGAGATCAGGAGGAAGAAACAGGTTCTCTTCCGGAGTCTCACGCCCCTGTGCCTCTCTGGAGTGTAATTCTCCTTTGTGTGTCCGGAATACTCGAGTTAAATCAAATTCCGATGTCCTGAGTTGAGCATAGTTTTGTGAGAATGTACTCAGAGCTCAGGATCCATAAAGTTCTCACAGATACAGTCTAGCAGGACAGAAATTCAATGAGAAATTAGAAAGCAAGCAGAAACTACAGAAGGGGCACGCACACAAATACAACTAAGGAGAAATGACAAAAACACGTTGGGCTTCAAAGTATTCAGACATTGAAATATTCAAAATATAAGATAATCACATTAAAAGTACTTGAATAAATAACCAGGATAATTAGAAACATAGATAATGAAAAAAGAAGTAAGTATTAAAAAAAAAAAAAAACCCCAGTCCTGGTATATTTGACCAAAAAAATCTATTAGAATTCAAGAGCCGTGGTAAAATGGATGGTGCATGGTCTGAGAACCACCAGGGATGTACCACGAAGGAAAGATGGATTGTAAGACCACGTGACTAAGAGACTGAGGAGAGATTGGAGGTCAGACCACATGACTAAGAAACTGAGGAGAGGTGGGAGGTCAGACCATGTAACTAAGAGACAGAGGAGAATGTCATAGATCTTTTAGAAATTCAGGAGCACAGAAGAGCGGGAATTGGGAAACTCAACATCTAAAGAGATAATGCCCAAGAATTTTCTAAATTCTGTGAAAAAATATTACTCCTTACTTCTAGAAACTAGGGGGAGAGTTTGTGTGAAAAATAAAAACATCACAAACATTGAAGCAAATCCTGAAATGCTGGTAGCAAAAAGAAGACAATAAAATGTAGAGAAAAGTAAAATTATCTATAAAAAATGACAAAGGACAGGGAGCCAACTTGAAACAACGGTGGAGAAAAGAACTGTGGTCGGGTGCTGTTGGATCAGAAGGGCCAAATGCTTTGATTTTTGTCATTGCCTCCTACTAAAGGAAGAACTGAAATGTGCTCTCTGACAGAGGGAGAAGGCTTCTGATGGGTTGAGGAGGCAAAGGCAGACAGCTACAAGTTCTGGGAGAAGAAAATGGGCTTTGTCTGTCTAGTGATGATCTCCAGCAAGGGCATTAAAAAGGTCAAGCAACTGGGCTGCAGAGCCAGGTGAGCCAGAGGAGTCATGAGACTAGCAGTGATCCAAGGCTGAGCTGTTAGCAGTGGGTCATAACAATTCATTTTAATTTTTATTAACTAATAATGGACTCAAGACGGCTCTAAACTTGTTTCTCCAGCTCTGAGGTGTTGCATTATTTCAAGACTTACACTTCCAACTCCATGCTTGTCAGTCCCTTATGTACTACAGATAAGACTTCTAAAAAGATGTAACAGTATAACATGAAATGTTTCAAAGACTGCAAACAGGGAAGAAAGCAAGACAAGGACACAGTAACAGTATTAGGAGGGTCAGGAGAAATCCCTATGAGCAAGATTCTTGGAGCAGAATCTTGCAGAAGTCAGGGAGGAAGCTCTTTGGAGGGGCCTTAGAACATTCCAGCAGAAGAACAGCAGAGGGAGCAGCTTATAGGAAACAACAGAAATGCGAAGTGTCTAGGAAATGTCAATGAATCAACTGCGGGATCAGTGACAGCAAGGAATAGACATGGACCAAACTCACTAGTTAGGAAACAGGTGAGCATGCGGGGCCTGAGAATCTTGCATTTATGTACTGCTCTGAAGACTTCGCAGTATAGAGAAAGAGGGCAGAAAACAAAGGACAGAATGCTGTGAACTGAGCCTGGGTGCTCTATATGAGAACAGATGAATTACCTGCCAAACGCAAACCAAGGCAAAACATAGATCACAGTGCAAAGCATCTCACACTACTAAAGCAGAAATGAAACTTCAACCTCCCCCTTCCAGACTTTGTTAGGCTTTTTATTGCTGCCATAAAACACCATGACCAAAAAGCAAGTTGGGGAGGAAAGGGTTTATTTGGCTTACACTTCATCACTGACAGAAATCAGGACAGGAACTCACACAGGGCAGGAATCCGGAGGCAGGAGTGGATGCAGAGGCTATGGAGGGGTGATGCTTACTGGCCTGCTTCCCCTGGCTTGCTCAGCTTGCTTTCTTATAGAAGCCAGGACCACTAGCCCAGGGATGGCACCACCCACAATGGGCTGGGTCCTTCCCCCTTGATCACAGCTGGATCTCATGGAAGCATCTTCTCAAGAGAGGTTCCTTTCTCTCTGATGACTCTAGCTTGTGTCAACTTGACACACAACGTCAACCAGTACACCCCCAACTACCATTTAAGGACATATGCATATATCATATGTACATTTGGAAAGGAGCAGTGAGCACACGTTTAGGTGGCTGTGGTGGAGATTGTGATTAGACAAGTATTTGAAATGACTTCAAGGATATTGATGAGTTTTTAAGTATTTTAAGCTGGATGATGGGCTCAGGGGCATGAAATAATGGGCTTCCCATGTCAAAAACAGTTCATAGAGGGCCAAGGAGATGTCTCAGGGCATGAAGGCACTTCCCAAGCAAACATGGTGTCTTGAGTTCTATCCCCAGAGCCCATGGTGGAAAGAGGGAAGCAACACCTGGAAGTTTCCCTGTGACTGTGACCACCATGAGTTCCAGTGCTCGCACGCGCATGCGCACGCGCACGCGCACACAGAGTCACATACATGTATGCACTCACACAATATATACAAGCATACACACAGAGTCACACACACATAGGCACTTACACACATATGTACAGGCACACACACTCATACACACACACTCACATATATACACAAAATAGTGATTCATTAGTACAAAGTTTATACCACATGAAAAGAAAAACAACAGCCAATTCCCTAATAAATTCTTGCTGGGGATATTGAACACTGGTAGAGTCTTCGCCCAACATGCCTGAGGCACTAAGTTCAACCAATTCTCAGAAACACACACACACACACACACACACACACACACACACACACCCCAGAATAAAACAAAATAGAACCCCCCCATGGCTAAACTATTCCCCCAAGTCCTATTCCATATGACCTTCAATGCAGCAGAGCTGTCAACAGAACAGAACTCTGTGAAGCTCTAGGACACAGAGCATTGCTGGGGAGAAAGACAACTGATAACCCAGCTCCATCCTCCTTGGCAGGTAAGGATGCTCTCCGATGCTTAGATGAACGCTAGTAACTGACAGTCCCGCTCTCCTTAAGATGAATACATAATCCTTTTGTAAGGGAGCTCTCTGTATTAAGCCCAAGAGCAAAGGACTAGCAGGTACATGATGCATAGCATCAGAGTGTCCCTGGCAGTGTGAAAGAAGAGAGCTGGAGAGAGGGAGAAACGAGGTACATTTGGTTCCTAAACGCCCCCAGGTAAAGGCTCATGCCTCACCATTGTGCATACTGGCCTGCAAGGCTGAACTGTGCTACCTGCACTGGCACATCTCCAGGGTCCAGAGCTTCCCCAGGGACACCCTGTCCTACCCTTCTGTGCTTCTCACCTTGTGTCGAGCAGTGGTGGTCACTCACCGCTGGAGGACGCTGGCGGTTTGGAAAGCGATGCAGTTACCATCATAGTTGGTGTGCCCCCCTTTTCAGCAGGGCGGCCGTTCAACACAGTCAAATGACTCTTCACAAACACTTCTCTCGTCAAGGCTTCCGTTTGTGTCACTCCGATGAGTAATGTCTAGTGGAAATAATGGATCCCCGAGGTGAGCAGCGTGCGCAGGACACACTGGTGAAGAAAACTAGCCTGCGCTAGTTTCTTTTCTGCCTCTTCCCTCCCTAGCTTGTGACTGGACGAGGGAGCGAGCAAGACAGAGAATGTCACTCCCCCCTCCCCGTAACAGCATCAACCTTTAATTTTCGTGGGATTTATTTCTGCTTTTGCCGGGAGCGGGAAAGACCAAAGGTACCAATTGGCAGGAGGACCGCACAGCCTGTCGCCTCAGCCTGCACACACTGGAGCGCACCCAGGTTGGCTGCCAGCGCCAACAGTCACCTTTAGGAACCAGAGGGGCAGCGGGGCTGCACGTAGAGCGGCGCCTCAGTTTCTGCTGCCACCTATCTTGTTGAGGAGGCTCAGAGGGGACGCAGTTGAATACGCACAGTCTCCCAGGTAGGCAGAATCTCTGCCGGCCACTGGGGATCCGTGAGAGAGGTTCGCCCTGCAGAGGACCTGGGACCAGGAGGGAGAGCCACAGCGCCAGCGTCCACGCCAGCGCCAGTGGGGCAGGGAGGTGGATCTTAGTGAGGAAAGCTCAGCCACCCTCTTCACCACTGAAGGTGTGCATCACTGGACTCTGCGGAGTGTGGCGGGAAGAAGAGGCTCAAAGCAACAGGTGCGACCTCAAGGCACTGAGGGCAAGGGGACGCAGCTCACAAGAGGCAAGGGATTGGAACCCATAACCGCGTAGAAGATTCTCCGCCTGCGGATAGCTGCGGAGGAGTTCCGCCCGCCCGCCCAGCTTGCGGACTGCCAGCAATGGGAGTCGCCTAGACCGGTACCTCTGTGTTCTGGAGCCTGCCGCCCCCGCACGGGAAGGCTCAGCTCCGGACTTGCAGCACCGCCTCCTCTTTAGCCAGACCGGGCAAGAGGATAGTGTGACCAGGCACGACCCGGGTCGCTGTCCCCTGCTGTCTTGCCGGTCTCCGGAGGCACTAGCTGGAGGCACGCTCTCTTAGCGCTGTCCTGGGCCATCTGGTGACCCTAGGCTACCTCCAGAACCTGCTTTCCTCGACTGGCACAACTCCCCAGGGCGCTCCGGTCAGTTGCACAGCGCCCCAAGGGGGTGTCCCAGTAAGTGATGGAACTGGCTACTATGAATCTCACTGAAGGGAATGGGAGCGACCCAGAGCCTTTAGCCCCGGAGTCCAGACCGCTGTTCGGCATCGGCGTGGAGAACTTCATCACGCTGGTGGTGTTTGGTCTGATTTTCGCGATGGGCGTGCTGGGCAACAGTCTGGTGATCACCGTGCTGGCGCGCAGCAAACCGGGCAAGCCGCGCAGCACCACCAACCTATTCATCCTCAACCTGAGCATCGCAGACCTAGCCTACTTGCTCTTCTGCATCCCCTTCCAGGCCAGCGTGTACGCGCTGCCCACCTGGGTGCTGGGCGCCTTCATCTGCAAGTTTATACACTACTTCTTTACCGTGTCCATGCTCGTGAGCATCTTCACCTTGGCCGCGATGTCTGTGGATCGCTACGTGGCCATTGTGCATTCGCGGCGCTCCTCCTCCCTCAGGGTGTCCCGCAACGCGCTGCTGGGCGTGGGCTTCATCTGGGCGCTGTCCATCGCCATGGCCTCGCCGGTGGCCTACCACCAGCGCCTTTTCCATCGGGACAGCAACCAGACCTTCTGCTGGGAGCAGTGGCCCAACCAGCTCCACAAGAAGGCTTATGTGGTGTGCACTTTCGTCTTTGGCTACCTTCTGCCCTTACTGCTCATCTGCTTTTGCTATGCCAAGGTGAGTGGGGAGTGCTGGCCAGGCTCCTATGCAGTTCTTAGTGTCCCCTGACTCTGAGGGAGTGTCATTATCTCTGCCCCACTCCTCTACTCTCTATCCCTTTCCATTTCGCTTTGTCTCAGCTTGTTTCAACATTGTTTGTGGTGCAAAAAAGTTAACTTGGAGTTTGAGAGATGGTGGGGGTGGGAGAGTGCGTGAAGTTTGGAGTTCCTGTTGGGTAGAGAGACTTTCTCTCTGTTTTCCTTCAAGAGCATTGCAGCCCTGCTCCTGCTTCTGATTGCCTCAGGGTTCAGAGAGGCAGTTGTGTGTCTTGGATCTGCTGCTCTAAAGGTTAGAACCCCCTTAGTTTTATCAGCTTTTAAACAAGATCGGTGGGCTCCAAGCAACTAATGCAACGGGAGAAAGGGAGCTGCAGAGTTTGTGCTCCCTCTAAGAGCCAGCCACAGGCCATGGATTCGAGTCACCCCTCCTAGCTCTCTGCTGAGTCCTGCTAGTGTGGTGGTCCCTGGAGCCATGTTCTTCCAACAAAGCACGTTGGCTCTGGCACCTCAGCAGGTTTTCAGAGTCCAGACTGTAAGTCTCTGCACATCAGGTCTAGGACTTTGGGTTTAGTTTAGTTTTCTAAAAAGCAAGTGGGAAGCCCTTCTTCCCCATAGAGACCTGACTGAAGTCCCAGGGAACTATGGGTAGGAGGACAAGTGCTGTCTCCAGGGAAGGTTGTATGGGCAGTGTTAGGTGGTGAGTAAGAATACACAGCTGGAGGGCTGAGCACTTATCTCTGCCTCCTGTCTAGGGAAGGACTGGTGGCTCACAGCTCCTAAGGAATTAGAGCTCTGTGCACTTATGTTAATCAAAAGCCTTAAACTTCTTAGGTACTACTTGTTGATGGTTTATTAACTCAGAATATATTGTTGGTGGCCACTTGGTGTGGTTCATGGGGTAACCTCTGTCCCAATATTTCCTTTCAGGGTACTATCAGAACCAGTCAGGCATGGGTAGAAAATCTCTACAATGCAGATTCTAAGGTTTCCATGTAACTTTATCCTTCCCTGACTCCCAATCTATTTATCCGTGCCAGCAAGACCATACATAACCTCCTGTCTAGAAAAGCAACAGTTTCTTACATTCCACTCATAAGGCAGATCTGCCCTCCCAAAAAAACACATTTAAAGGAGGCCATCTTTCCCACCTTTATATGATAAGATTGTGTCTTTTTTGAATGGCAGTATCACCTCAGTGAGCGCACTGGATCAAAACTGCGATGACAGCCTTGCTAGTTGGAAGTGGCAAATGCAAAGCAAAGGCTGCTGTGCACCTGGAGCTGTGGGTTGTGGGCATACATCCATGAATGTGCCCAGTGAGTCTCTGGGTGAGAACTGCTATCTCTATTTTATTAATAAGAAAAAGTACTTTTAGAGCAATGCAGCGACTGACCAGATGGTAAGGCTGGTAAGTGACTGAGGAAGTTTCAGGAGGTGACAGTCCATTTCTGGAGGACAAGAGGCTGGGACCTAGAGTCACACTTAAAATATTGGTCCCTTAAGTTCCTAACTGTTGCCTTGAAATAAAAACATGCTTCTTCGTTTCCCCCAAAGTCCTTAGGCAAAAACAAAAACAACAACAACAGAAACAAAACATTTCAATCTTTGTGGAAATAAAAAGGTAAGCATTTAGGGCTAAACAGTTTGTCATGAAAGAGTCTACAGAAGTCCCACAGAAGCAGAGCTTAAGAATTATTGAATAGATCATGTAAATATTTCTCATTCAGAAATAGCATCAAGGCAAGTATTGCAGCTGGAAGCATCTTTTGAGTCAATGTTAATACTTGCAAATTCATCCCAGGCCCTTGATAGCTGGAGGTAAGTTACTTGGACTTGCCATTTTTCTGTCCGGCACTAAGCTTGTGCTGTCTAGTTAATGAGTCTGAAGCTTCATGTTGGGTGCTGAATTGGCTGTGTATGTCCATGGATGGGGCTGTCAGCCCGTGCAAGAAGTCATGGACAGCCAGAATAGCACCTGAAACTAATTACCATGTGTTTAATTACCATGTATTTTAGATTTTTCATTTTAAAAATAAATGAATGAATTGCATGATCCTTTCATCCATATTTAATGAGACAGCTCTTTGCACCTGAAAGGCCCTGGAGGGCATAGCCTGCTGCTCTGAAGATGTTCCTTTCTGTACTGTAGGGTCCTTACCTGCTGCCCTCTTCCCTCAGCATGCATTCCTGCTTACAGCCTTCCTGGGTCAGAAGTGAGGACACCCTTCTGTTATGCTCATTGTCTCAAGAGCTGAAATCATAAGTGATCCCAGTGTCTAGACTCTCTCCCTCAATGGCAGGACCTTAAGATCTATCACAACCCGACACTGCGTACTCATAGCCTGAGCTACAGAAGAGAAACAGAGCTAAGAAAAACACATTTAGGATCATCTCCATGGGTGGTTCAGCAAATTCAATATTCTTAGGTGCTTCAAACTGCTGAACTGGGACCCATCGTAGTTAGCCTGTTTGTTTAAACCCAAGTAATGCCAAGAAGTTGGCTGCCGATGCTCATGTCCTTTAGCAGATTCTCCTGGTATCTCCTCTGTCCTTTTCCCTCCGGGACCCATAGTATTCTGATCTGTGGTCTTTAGACAACTTCCTTCGTGGACTCAGACTTTCTAGTGGCTCATGATAATCTTCCAGGTTTCACACTTAGCAGACCTGTCAGAGAGAATAAGCTAGTTTTAATAAATTTGCAAATATTAGCGTCGATGCAAAAGGCATGTTTCCAGCTAGAAGGAATAATTGCCTAGAAGCTATTATGCTCTCTTGTCAGTGTCATATTGGGGAGAAATGACATGAATATTGCTGCTGCTGTTACATATAGGGGGGTTCACAAGCCTGCTGGCCATTGTCAGCTAGCTGGTCGGTCCTGACTCCATTAGCAGGCTCTGGGCTCCAGCCCCCACTTTCCTCTTACAAGTTTTTCAGACTGCTTCTATTGCAAACTTCTCTGTACTTCCTGTGGGTATGATGGAACTATTCTGGCGCTGCTATATCAGCCAGTTACCCATTTGCTTCCATAGCAAGCAAAGACTCATTTGGCTGTGAGACGCTGACATGTTTTCAGGCAGTGAGAAATGTCTTAATAGGGCAAGAAGTCTGAAGACAGAAATTCACACTGGAGAAGGCTGTTGGGTGGCTGCTTCGGTGCTTGGGTAGAGAAAGCTGGTAACTGAATCCTAGGGTTTCTCAATTAGGACCTGACTGATGAGTGGTGCTGCTTGGAGCTGAGTGGAGCAGACTTCGGCAGTAAGGCCAATTCGATTAAGTTATTTCCATGCTGTGGTGTTGGAGGGGAAACATCCAAGTGACTGGAACACGCACCCACTCCCCAAGCACATCTTCAGAAGTCTAGTTCATTCCAAGCTCCTTGTTGTTTACTCTAGGTTCTCCACCAGAATAGGAAAATAGACCTGGGACCATCCTCGCATGCAGGGCAGGCACTGTGGAGAGATCGCAGATTGTGAATCCCTATATACGATAGCAACGGTTATACTCACATCATTTCTCCAATATATGTCAGAGGGAAGAGAGCAGAAGGGACTTTTCAATTTATTAAAGCTAACTTATCTCCTTGACAGGAATGGTAATTGCACAACCCATAGGGTAGTAAAAACTCACCAGCAACGCTGAATTCCTAAGGGGATGGTCTAAAGACCTCACAGTATATGAATTATACATGAAAGAAACCCTGCTGGCTCACGCTTTGCTCTAGAGCTGTGGTTCTCAGCCTTCCTAACGCTGTGGCCCTTTAGTGTAGTTCCTCATGTTCCGGTGACCACCCCCTCCCAACCATAATATTATTTCTGTTGCTACTTTGCCGCTGTAATTTTGCTTCTGTTAATGAATTGTAATGTAAATATTTTTCGAAATAGAGGTTTGCAAAAGAGGTGGTAACATGTATGTCGAGAACCATTGTCCTACAGACATAAAATGGGAGGGGTTCATAGATAGCACCAGAAAGTGTCGCAGGATTGGGCAACCACACCAAACAACCGTTATGTTAGATGTTTTCTTTTATTTCTTCAGTTGGCTTTCTCTCTTGGACGCTGAACCTCCACAGCCTGGCTCTCTAGTTTTCGATATGTCTCTGAGCTGACTCTGCATCCCATGTATATTGTAGGACATGGTGATTTTAGGCTTGTGGGTTCTCAGACAGAAATAAGAGCAGGAGACTGCATGAATAAGCCCTACCTCACCTCAGGAGAGGCTTTATCTTCAAGAAGCTCTGTGCCTGGTTACCTTCTCTATGTCTCTGTTCTCTATGGCTCTATCCACATCTGGATGTGGTCGGTCTTCCAGGGATACTTCTAAACTCATTCAGCTGCTTGGATTCAGAGCTGTGGTTTTTTTTTTTTTTTTTTTTTTTTTTTAAATCAAAAGTGCATTTCTATTTTTGCTCTTTAATAAACACCAGCATTGCCATACCCAAGCTCAGTGATTGTCACTGAGAAACAGGCGGTGTGTAAGTGTGACCTGATGTGTAAGTGTGACCTGATGTGTAAGTGTGACCTGGTGTGTAAGTGTGACCTGGTGTGTAAGTGTGACCTGATGTGTAAGTGTGACCTGGTGTGTAAGTGTGACCTG
>JANHMN010000013.1:7210794-7241251 GCA_030674055.1 Rhabdomys pumilio
CCTTCCTGCCTTCCTGCCTTCCTGCCTTCCTGCCTTCCTGCCTTCCTTCCTTCCTTCCTTCCTTCCTTCCTTCCTTCCTTCCTTCTTTTTGTATGTTTTTTTCCTGCATGTGTGTCTGTATACCCTGTATGTACCTTGGGCCTGCAGAGGCCAGAAGAGGACTTTGGATCCCCTTGAACTAGAATGACAGATGGCTGTGAACTACCATGTTGGTGCTGGGAGTCTTCCCTCTGGAAGAGTGGCCAGTGCTCTTAACTACCAGGCCTATTATTTAATTTCTTTCTTTTTAAAAATTGTATATTTTATTTATTTACATTTTAAATGTTATCTCCTTTCTCAGTTTCCCCTCCAGAAACCCCCTATGCCATCTCCTCCCCCTGCTTCTATGAGGGTCCTCTCCCACCCATCCACCCACCCACTCCCACCTCACCACCCTGGCATTCCCCTACACTGGGGCATCAAGCCTTCACAGGGCCAAGGGCCTCTCCTCCTACTGATGCCCGACAAGGCCATCCTCTGCTACACATGCAGCAGAAACCATGAGTTCACGTGTACTTTTTGGTTGGTGGTTTAGAGATGGCTCAGTTGTTAAAGGTTAGGCTCACAACCAAAAATATAAGAGGCAGCTTCCCTTGCTTCGTCTGTGAGTAGAAATGCTTCTGCCGGGGGAGCTGTCAGTGAAATCTCTTTAATTGCTTTCACTTAAGGTGCATGAGATAACCCCGCTTTTATTGTGGCTTTTATGCGGTTCTTCAGGGATTCACTAAAGCGCCTGAGCATTGTAAAGAGGCAGCTTTCACAGTAACTAGCCAGTAACTATTATCCAGTGACTGAGCCACGGCCCATTCAGTGACAGGGCCCAGAATGCTCTCGGGTAATGATAGGCACATTGATTTACCACAGTCCTGAGGCTGAGATGAGAACACATGTGTTATTCTGAGCAGATCTTTAACTTTGTGCTAATGCGCTCCAGACATATTGCTTTCTGAGCTCTATACCAGAGGGCCCATTATCAGTCAAAGGAGGACAGTTTCTAATTAGGGCAGAATTTCTCCTGATAAATTTTGTTCTTCTCAATTCTACCAACCAGCATTTGTTGAAAGAGCAGAAAAGAAAAAAAATCCACTCTTGGGGGACATGTGGCTTTTCATACTACTGAGGCTGGGACCAAGGCTCAGGGTTTGTGTGAAGGACACAGACATGCCAGTGAGAATAGCTCTCTGAGATTCCCTGCTTAGCAGAATCTTATTAAACTCTCTTAGGAGCAGTCATAGGTAGACAGCAGTTCATGTGAGTATGCATCTAGTATTCGCTTCTAATATTGTAGCATAAGTTATTAGCCATTTATATTAACATTACCAGTTGACGTGACTGAGAAAAGCAGAGGGATTGTAGATGTTTGACGGCTTGTTTGGGTAAGTCACAAATGCTCAGAGAAACTGCCGCCATAAAAAAACAAAACAAACAAAAACCAAAAACCACACAGCCATTTGCAATTCCGACCTTGATACAGTAGAAGGCTTCATCAGCTGCCAAGGTGTCGATCTGCTCTGAGCTTTGTACTCAACCCATGATTCCTAAAAGAAGCATGACAGGAAATAGTGACAGATTAGAACTTTTGTAGAGACATGGACTGACCACCTTAGACAGAGGAGGCCATGTTCTTCTGTATTGTGAACACAATCATTTACAGACTGATTGAATCTCCAGAGAATGGCAGTTCTCATACACTAATGGGCAAATGGATTGATAGCAAACACTTCCGTAATATGTGTGAGCTAATTGCATTTGCTCTGTGGCCCAGGCAGTAAGTGGACTTAATAGGTAAGCTTTCACTGTGGAACACCTGCCTGTGGGGTTTAATAGCCGAGCTGGTTGGTACTCACACGGTCCGGGTACAATCTGGGAATCATTTTGTTGGTTAACTTTCTCCATTAATGAGGAGGAAGTCAAGTCTTGAGGAGATTTTTGCCATCTTCCAAAGAGGGTGAGAAGGTTTGCTGTCTGGCCAATAATCTTGCAAACTCCAGGATGACTCTTGGTAGTGAGTTTAGCTTTCTTCTCCTGTCCCTCAAGTCTCATGGTGTTTACTGTTCTTGAATTGAAATCCAGCTGTTCTCTCTCTCTCTCTCTCTCTCTCTCTCTCTCTCTCTCTCTCTCTCTCTCTCTCTCTCTGTGTGTGTGTGTGTGTGCCTTCTCTGTCAGAAGGTGCCATTCACCACCTGCTGATTTTCAACCTCCTCAGTGATAAACTTCTACTGTTGTCTTAGCTTTCTGCCAAGAGTCGCTCTTGGAGCTGTTGGTATTCCATGCTATATTCAGACTTCCCAGTCCAGAACAGTGGCTCTCAACTCATAGGTCACCAATCCTTTGGGTAAACCTCTATCTTTAAAGATTTTTTTTTTTTTTTAAAAGGAAATAGCCTGGTGGTAGTGACCCATGCCTTTAATCCCAGGCACAGGCAGACAACTCTCTGAGTTCAAAGCCAGCCTGGTATACAGAGCTAGTTCCTTGGGCTGTCAGGGCTACACAGACAAACCCAGTAAGGGAGAAGAAAACAGAGAGGAAACAAATAAAGATGTTTACATTGTGATTCATAACAGTAGCAACATTGCAGTTATAGAATAGCAACAAAGTAATTTTTTTCCCATGAGACTCAGCGAGAGAGTCACATGGGAGAGACAGCGGGATTCGAACTCGCAGAGGAGCAGCACGCCCGCCCTCTGGTGAACAAAATAATTTTATAGTTGGGGGTTACTACAACATAAGGAGTCACAGCGTTAGGGAGTCTGAGAACCACTCTTCTAGAAAAACAGGATTCACTTTCATGAAAAGCAGTAGAAGAAGTCGCCATGTAGTGCATACCTGTCACCAGTGTCCTGTAGAAAGGTCTTCTGAGGCTTGTTCTGCCTTCTAGGTTGGTGGCCCATAGGGAGGCCTTGCTCTTGTACACAGACCATGACTCAGTCAGTCTGTGTTCCCTTGTGCAGAGGTCATGAGCCAAGGACAATTTTTTCCTGTTGTCTGTTCAGTGAGAAGCATTAAGGAACATGGAAACCCTGCTCCAGATGTCTGAGTGCTGTTGCCTTCAGAACAAGAAGAGGATGGTCAAAATTAAGCTAGCAATACGATTGATTGGTCTGCATGATGCTCTTGGAGAGACTGTGAGAAAGTTAGCTCCCCAAAGTCGTCACCTCGTCTTTAGTAATGGTTAATGATGAGAAACCAGCAGCTCCCACTGTGTGCATCAGGGTTTGTCTGAGCTCCAGGTTTATGATGGAACTTGGTGTGTGTGCACCCAAGAGGTTTGCTGCTCTGTTTTTTTTTTTTTTCATGAGTTGGGGGGTCCTGTGTAAAGGTCACACTAGTTCAGAGCTCTGGCTCCTGCTGCCTCATCCCTTGGCTGCTAGAAGAATTCTCTGGTTTAGATAATCCATAATCTTGATCTGTTTCTAATCTCACACAGTCCACACGCACTTTATACATTTCTAGGAATCGGGACTGTGTTAGGTCCCAGCTGGGTCTCGAGAGGATGAGCAGAAGTGTTGTATGAGTTCAAGTTTAACACTTTTACATGATCTCATGAAAATACCTGTGAATGCTATTAGGCTGTATTTTACAGTGCTGTATTCTTTTAATATAACTGGTATATTCCTGCAGCTCCTGTCCCCTCTCCAACCCTCTTCCACTACTCTCTCTTCCAGACTGCACAGACCGTCCTGGTGGTCGTTGTGGTATTTGGCATATCCTGGCTGCCCCATCATGTTGTCCACCTCTGGGCTGAGTTTGGAGCATTCCCGCTGACCCCAGCTTCCTTCTTCTTCAGGATCACCGCCCATTGCCTGGCATACAGCAATTCCTCAGTGAACCCCATCATATACGCCTTTCTTTCAGAAAACTTCCGGAAGGCATACAAGCAGGTGTTCAAGTGCCATGTTTGCAACGAATCACCTCGCAGTGATACTAAAGAAAACAAGAGCCGGATAGATACCCCACCATCCACCAACTGCACCCACGTGTGAAGGTTTGCGGGAGCCTCCTGTCCTCTGGCTCCCACGTGTGTTAGAGAGAGGAGGACGTAGTGAATTATCAAGTAACGTGGCAGCTTGTTCTCCTGACAGCAATTCCTATCATTCTAAACTATAATTCCACAGTGGTAAAAAGTACTTTGATTGTTCAGGGAGCTCATGGGTCTACTGAAGATTATTTTTCAATTTCATTGCACCTTATAATTGTAATTATGAAACAAAAGAAACATCTGTGTAGTTTCTATCTCTCAAGGAATGAAAGTCCAATAGCATCCTACAAATATGTTCTGATCTCCACGGTATAAAGCAAATTCTGTAAAGTAGTGAAGAATATTTGAAATCCACATTTGAAGGCCAGGTAATATAGGAAAAAGTTCTTTTTTTTTTAATTTTGAGAGGACAGGTAATAGTCTAGTCTGTGCTTTAAAATACATCTGTGGGCACAGAATAGGGAATTTTATTTTATTGAACCTTTGTGGACTGGCACCTCTAAGGAGCCAGGGGAGGCTCATTTTCAAAGTCTGCTCCCATGGGTGTCCAGAGGTCTGTCTGCGAATGTGAGACCCATCAAGTTCATCTCAGGAGATCAGCAATGACTCTACTTTGAAGCAATCCTGTGAACTAGGAGGCTCAGGGTGAAGTAACACCAGGCAGTCTTCCGAGGACCACTGCAAACCTGCATGTTGTAGTTCTAAGAATGTTGTCTGCAAATGTATTAGCTGCGCCTCCAAAGAACCCAGGAAACTAGTCAGCCAGTAATTTCCATGGAGTTGGAAACTGGGCGAAACTTAGCCACGTGGTTAATATTCATACCCATGGAGAAAGCAGGCGAGACGTTTGATTCAGAATGACTGAAGACAAAAGTGTCCTGTGGGAGAACAGGTACACACAGAGACATGCTGCCTTACGCAGACTTGTACCAACAAATGTCCAGTGATTGTTTCCCCCACATATTATTCCCTGGAGCAACGTTAACTTAGAATTAAAACCATCACCACGTGACTTACAAATGTAACTTCCACGGCAAATTTCATATTTATTTATTACTTGCCATAAGAAAATGCTGTGAAAATCCTAAGTTGTCCTATCTTAGAAGAATAATGTTTAGATTTAAGACGTTGATAATATTTTAGGAGGTAGGAAACAAAGCAAAGCACTTTAAGAAAAACATCAAAAAACGGTGTTGTGTCTGTGCCAAATCAGGACTCCTTGTGAAGCATCTAATTTAGGTTTAAAAAAAAATGTGCCAGGCAGTGATGGCTCATGCCTTTAATCCCAGCACTTGGGAGGCAGAGGCAGGCGGATTTCTGAGTTTGAGGCCAGCCTGGTCTACAGAGTGAGTTCCAGGACAGCCAGGACTACACAGAGAAACCCTGTCTCAAAAAACGAAACAAACAAAAAAGAATGTAAACTTCTGGCACATTAACTTTTCTAGCTCATCCATTTATTTTCATGACTACATCCCTGGAAACAGTGTTTGCATTTGCAAAGGCTTAAGTCAGTCTCTGGATGGAAATGAGGAAACTGTTGGAATCCTGGGGAATGAAGAGTTTTCAGCGGGGCAGGGCATGTATGCTGGTGTTGTTGGGTCTTTTAAAGGGAATTGTAAGCCCTTTGCATGGATTCTTTTTGTTTGCACTTTATTTAATACGTAGAAATACTTTATCTGGAAAAAGATAACCTCCTGTGACTGGGGGAACCCGAAGCTGTCGTTGTGGGTGTTGGCATACCTCCTTCATTTACACTGTCCACAGAGGCGCTTGGTCAAACCTGCATGTGAGATTTCCTGTGCTCTAAGAGTTCCTTGTTCTCTTCTGGTCAGAGACATCGTAGATGAAAGCCAACACTGGCCTCGAGGCACGGCTTATCTAGAAGGCATGTTGGAATGAGTGCTGGCCACAATTGTTCACACTCGTAAGGCTGGGTCTTGTCCAGACAGCAGCAGCTAAATGTCAAGACTATAGCAAGAATGTGACAATGTGTACCTGCCAGCCCCGAATTTGCTAAAGATCCATTCAAACTGCTCTTGCTCCCAGAAGATGCTTCTTGTAGACTGTCATTCTAACTGTTTTCTCTTCCCTTGTGCTTGACTGTATTTCTAAGACAACTTAGAATTCTGATTGTAGCTACTTCCTGGAAAGACGGGAGACTGAAAGCTCTGGAAGGTGTTCCTACGACCTGGGGCAGATCAGTCACCCTGATGAGTGCAGCAAGAGCCCACACGTGTGTCAATCTTCTTCTTCTCCCTGGTAAGTGATTACAAAGGTCAGTTTGGAGGCAGTGGATGACGGTGACCTCCCCCAACACAAGGACATTTCCTGCAGCCTGGTGGAAGAAGAAATGTGTGGACCTTTGAAGCAGGGGCAGCCATCTGCAGTGCTCTGCTTTCTAGGGTGTTACAGAGAAAAATTAATGTTTTTTTGGCTACAATCTTTTCTGCTGCAGTTCTCTGAGGCAGCTGTTATTTTGCGGATCTTCGCTTTCATGCAGAGATGGACTTGGATATATTTAAGTAACTGGAATGTTTGCTGTTACACACACACACACACACACACACACACACACACACACACACACACACATGTGCACACACACATGCACACAGACTTTTAGCCACCAATGTATTCCAGAAGTGCAGGAGGCTGAGGCCTCTTTCTGAATGTTATAGCCAAATTATTGTTGCTTTTAACTAAATCGTTCTATTTACACATTGGGAGTAGAACAGTTTCCTGTCTCCCTTTGTCCATCTTCTGTACCTCTAATCTCTTGTCTCAGCTTCCTGCCTCTTTTTACACAGTTAACCCCACCTCCCCCAGATATGACAGGGTAGAGCAGAGCAAGCTGGCCGGGTTCATGAGTCATGCAGGCCCTGGAGCTTATGATTCAACTTCAAATCAGAACGGGGTGGGTCACTGTTCTACCCACTTCTCAGGTGCACAGAGGCCCAGCCGTGATAATTTCACTCTGCTGACTGAAAGCAGCAGGTCACATGGCTGCTAACAGGAGAGGACCACCCACCTGAGTACCCATTTCCTTCCGTGCTGAGCTACAAAGGCCCTGAGCACCCCGTGCTTGTGATAGAACCACAATAACTATGCATATGTGGTTGCATCATGCTCTCGGCTTTAAGGGAGTTGTGACATACATATGTGTGAATCACAAAGCACGGGGACTGGGGAAATGCATGGCTGAGGTCATTTGCTGAGGAAACTCAGCTACCCAGCATGCTCCAGTTCCCATTCATGCTGGCTGAAAATGTTTCTCATGGTTTCAATTTGTAAGTGGCTGTCTAGGGAAGTGAGTCAGATCCTCAGCCATTCAAGGGTTGCACACCAGGCTTCTTCTTGATGATGCGTTAATAACTTGTCTAGTTAACACTTCGTTTATTATGTTGGCCATAGGCAGCAGGTGACCAATGAGTGTCATCATTACTAATTGGCTGGCAAATGTAACCATATCTGGATTAAAGCGATAGCATATTTGAGGATTTTTTTCCCTGTAGGAAGTGAAAAGTTTGAGCAAGAAGAACTGTTTAAAAGGCGTCTCCATGTTGTGGATGCAAGCTGCTTCTGTGTCAGGCAAGCCCATTTCAAGTTATACATTAGTCAAGATGTCCTGTTGTTTTCTTGTGCACATGTCTTGTCTCTGATTATGCCTGCTGGCTTCTCAGTGTGACAGCATCAGATGTGGCTTTGCAGGTCTGAGGTAATCCTCTCTACGTGCTTATGGTGTTCTGAAGCATTAGCAGGCCTAAACATTGAAACATTGACTCCTTCATGGTCTTGGTGGCTGGCTGTGTCCCGTCAGCCATATTGCTGGCCCCATGAGCATCCTGGGCTCTTGAGTGCTATTCTGGGCATAGTGACAGTAGTATGACCAAGTGAGTGAGGGAGGAGAGGGGGAGGGGAGTGAGATTTCCACCTCTACATGCCCTGTGGAAATGGCCTCAACTAGATTATTTGAATCTCCACAGCAGTGGCTGGGGCTGGCAGATTGAACAGCTGCATGACAGCCCGTGCTGTTGCTTAGGCTTATGATATCACCTTGGGCAGAAAGCATGATCTTTCTGCCGAAGAACAGACTTTAGGACACTGTAGGCTGCATTGTCTAGCTTTAGATTCATAGGAGTTAGAGAAGTCAAAGTATTGAAATGACAGATAACTTTAGTTGACTGAACTTTAAGCTCTGTAGGCTTCTTTGGGATAAAGTCTCCGACAGCACTGCGCTTTCAAAGATTAGATACTGATTGTTAAATCTGGCTTATTCACCAGTCAGCCTGAGGAGCTGCGAAGCCTTTTCTCTCCCTGTCAGCTTGTTTTGGGTATTGATGCATCACTGCTCAGTTCCATGGTGACAAAGGTGGAGTTCCTACCTGACTGAGGCTGTAGACAACCCTTCCACTTAATGTCAGGGTGGAGCCACCTTCTCAGAGCACAGTTGACTGCGTGGCCACCTGCCATTGTGCCCTACGAAGGAAGAGATTGGTTACTGACAGAACTTAGTGCCAGTCCCGGGGCTTCTGAGGGGATTCCAGGAATCATGATCCTGGGATTCTTCAGGATCCATTGAATAGACTGCACAAAGCCTTGCTGAACTGCTCAGGAAACCCCTGGTGAACCCTATGGCTTTCCTCTGAGCGTCTGCCCTTCTGCAAACTGAGCTCTCTGGGGTCTGAGAACCATGGAACGGCCCAACCCAAGCCGCGTGCTGCTCTTCCTGTCTATGTGCATGAACTTCTTCTCATCCTTCAGTCATTGCCTCACAAACGCTCTCTCCTGCGCTTCTCTCAGCTTTAGCCACATTTCCTCCCTTGAATGTGTCCTGCCTGTGTGAAGGGGTATCCGGGCTTGGCCACGTCTTCCATGCCTTCATCATCAGGATTCTTCTTGGCTATGCCAACAATAATTAGCTTTTAAACAGATACGCTTCAGGAGCAGATTGTTTCTACACAGACCATGGGTAGTTAATCAATTCTTTCCCATGGTTAGATTGTGCCAGAGCAGGCCAGACAGGTCAGAAATGACATCCCTCTGGTGATTTGCTACTGACAGAACTTAGTGCCAGTCCTGGAGCTTCTGAGGGGATTCCAGGAATCATGATCCTGAGATTCCTCAGGATTCATGGAATAGATGATCCATGTCAGTAGTGAGGCCTTGAGAGGGCCGTAGGTCTGAGAACCCATTTCTGGTTTGTAAGCTGTATTTTGTTCTGAAGTGCTGTGACTCTGGAGGAGGTGTGCAGGCAGATGACTGTGGTCCCAATTCCAGAGCTTGCCTCCTGGGTCAGCAATGGTCTCCTGGGCAAGCCCTATCACGCTGTGTTCTGGAGAGCCCAGAATTCTCTTCGGATCATTGGATCCACTTCTATAAAAACACTCTAGTCAGTGACTGAGTTTTCAGAGCTCTGTGAATTTCTCAGGTTCTGTGTGCCTGACTGGTGAGAGCCATGTCCACCGCAGGGAAGAGCAAGGCTGGGAGGACTCCTTTTGGGTCTAAATGTCTTTGGCAAGTTATTATTTGGGGCATGGCATTCTTATTGTCTGTGAAGGAAGGTTCTAGAAAAGATATCTCAAACTTGGAATGATTTGGAAAGTCCAAATAGACCTACTTCCCCTTCCCTGGGGGCAGAGGGTCTCAGATTTCATGCAGGAGCTGAGGAACTCAGAGTGTGGGTCCTTCCTTCAGCTTTATCCTGTGGGATAGGTAACCTATGGCACTTTGTGTGGTGTTCATGCTGGTGACCTCTAAATCACAGGTAGAGAGCCTCTTTGTGGCTTATGAGAGGGTAAAAGGGGAGCCTAGACACTTGGGGTGTGATATAAGGCTTCTAGGCTTCTAGGATTTAGAACCATGAATTACCACAGGATTTAAATCATTGGGAATTTCTACCATCTGCATTGATCAGATTCTGTATCCATTCAGGTACTAGCATTGAGGTAGCCCCAGAAACACAGGGTTTCCAGAGCCTTAGGGACTGCAGGAATTTGACAGCCCTTCTTCAAAAGAAAGCTTTTATGGTAAGAGCCCTATTACTCCCCATCCCAACACAAAAGCTTAAAGTGATGTTCACAATCGTTACATAAGGAATTTTGAAATCAATGTCTAAACTCACTGTTAATTAAATATGTGCATGCCTTTGCCTCTATTATTATCTCCAAGAGATAAATATAATATTGCCTGTAGTTCTCTATAGTTAATGAAAAAAATGTATGTATGCCGTAATTTGCCTCTTCCAGATGATATTGCTTAAATGCTGCTATCAAACACTGGCGTGAGTTGCCTGGTGCCTGATGCTCTTGTTCTTGTTCCTTAAGGAGCTGTCAATCAAATGTACCTAATAACAACAGCCTAGCATGAATGCCAATAAACTTATAAAGCAAAAATACCAAAAACTCAGAGTCTGTATTCATATGCTTAAGCCAAACCAAGTCCATCCGCCATCTTTCGCCGCTCATGTTCTGGCATGGAATCAGTACTTTGTGATTTGAACCAATTTTCTTCACGTGAAAATAAAATTTGTTCTTTGAAGTGTTTTCATTGGAGTGAACTCTCTTCCTGCAACTAGATTGAAATTGTGTCATTTTTTTTTTTAAGTTTGAGAACAGGAAGAAAATTTGTTGAAGTGGGTTGGCTTCATTAGTACCATATGCTCAGTGTCATGGCCATAGAAAGTTGATTCCTGTGTCTGTAAAGATTTCCTTACTTTTCTCTTTTGTCTTTATTATTTCTCCTTTTTTTAATTTTTAATTTTGGTTTTCTCTTTTGTAAACTATATTTGTTATTTTTAATTATATGTATTCAACTGTGTGTGCTTGTATGTGCGTGTGTGTATGTATGTGTGTGTGTATGTATGTGTGTATGTGCATGTGTGTATGCGTGTATGTGTGTGTGTGTATGTGTGTGTGTGTGTGTATGTGCGTGTGTGTGTGTATGTGTGTATGTGTGTGTGTGAGTGTGCATGTGTATATGCGTGTGTGTGTGTGTGTGTGTGTTTATGTATGGGCATGTAGGTGTCCATTGGCTATTCAGAAATAACAAGAGGTCATTCCTGATATCATATGCATTCAAGCAGCACCAAACGAATAGAGCAGGTTACATACATGTAGTACTACATACGAAAGCAAAAAGAGGCTATGATTTCAAGAGAGTGTAAGGGCAGTTGCAAGAGAACAAGGGAGAAGTCGTAGGGTGGGAAGAAATGGGGAAATCATGTCCTTGTATTTGAATTTAAAAGTCACTACAGAAGATCAGTGCTTTTTCCAATTCTTCCTTTCCCTCCTTCAGTTCTTATTTCATCATTATTTCTCTATTTTATAAAAAATTACTTTTCATTATAACCTTAACTGTGTACAGAGATACACACTGATATACTGCTTGCCAATAATTTTTTTCTTTCACTTTGGATAAACCATCTCTTGGCTCTTGTTGTATGTTGAATTTCTGTGTTTTGATTCACTTATGCATCAGGATGCAGGACCTAAGTGGATGTTTTTATTGACAAAGATTGAATACATTTATGAGTTTCACTGTGACGTTTTGACGAGTGGACATGTATAATGATCCAGTCAGGACACAAAGTGTATCCACCCATCAAACGTTTATCTTTTTGTAATATAGTAGGTTTATTTTTTGTTGTTGTTGTTGTTCCTGTGATAAAATATCCTGACAAAAACAACTTGACTTTGTTATTTTTTAATTTCTGTGACAAGTCACCATTACTGAGTCAAGTTACAGAAGGAAGAGTTTATTAGGGATTTCAGAGGGTGAGTCCATGACCATCATGGCCGAGAGCCTGGCAGCAGGCAGTCGGCAGGCATGGCACTGGCAGCAAGCAGGCAGGCACGGCACTGGAGCAGTAGCTGAGCACTTACATAGAATTCATAAGCATAAGGTAGAGAGCTTCCTGGGAATGAGGTGGGCTTTGAAACCTTGAAACCTACACCCGAGTGATACATCTACTCCAAAAAGGCCATATCTCCTAACTCTTCCTAAAACATCCACCAACTGGGGACCAAGTATCCAACCATATGAACTTATGGGAGCCGTTCTCATTCAAAATATCATACAACTTAAGGAAGAAAGTGTTTATTTTGGTTTACAGTTACAGAGGGCTGGAGTCACTCATGATGGGGAGCATATGGGGACAGGCAAGAGAGAGATCATGGTAGAAGCAGGAAGCTGGCTGATCACTCCGCATCTATACTTAGGAATGGGAATAAGGATGGTAAGTGGTTTTAGGGTATCAGCTCTCAAATCCCCGATGACATACTTCTTTCACTTAGGCCCCACTTCCTGAATGTCCCATAACCCTTCTAAACAGTGATACTAACTGAGGATTAAAGGTTCAAACACATGAGCCTATAGGGGACTGTATTGAGACCACAACACCCATGTACGGGCTTGCTGGATAATATGCCGATTCTATTTAAAATTGTGTGAGGAGCTTCATATCCATGCTCCATTAAAGTGAAAAGGATCTTAGTGATCACTGAGCTTGACTATTTCCAAACTTTTGAAGAGATAAATAAGTATATTTTCCACACAAATCACCCCACAATTCCACCTGGGACTAACTGTCGTTTTGGGATAACATGTTTTCATTCAATTTTTTTCTGTTGGATAATTTTTCATAAATACAACTTGGCAAAGATGACATTGCCTGATGGCTTGTGGTACAAAAATAGAAACTTCTGGAAGTGAATCCTTGATCCATTTAGACCATCAATCAAAAATTTCAAGCATTGGTATGCACCTTGTCAAGTTCTCGCATTGCCCACACCACGTCAGGCTCTAGCAGGGCAAGTCTGCATGTGATACATGGTTCTTGTCCCCAGTGAATGGAACGGGGAAGCTGCCTGTGGTACATTTAGCTGGTGGCATCCTCAGTGTATTTGGTTTTTAGAAACTTAGTGAATCTTCTTTCACCCTCAACAAAAAACATAATAATTATTATATGCTTCCTGTGTCTAAGTCTCAGGAAAGGAGTAAGGGCCAAGGCCATAGTTTGGCCTGACTCTTCAAAGTATATGAATTCAATACACAAAAGCGTGGCAAAGCCCTGTGAGATGGAAGGACACAGACAAGACTTCTGAAATGGGTTGTATCACCTCTACACACACAGCTTGAGAAAATAGAAACCAAAGCTTCAGACAGATGTGTGATTATAGACGGCAGAGGCAAGACACCTGTTTTCAGTAAGTCCAGAAGAGGTCCCAGTGCTCGGAGGCCTCTGAGAATTTTGAAAGGTTTTAAAAAATGTGTCTATCCATTAAGGGCATCCATTGAAAAAAGTAGAAGAAAAATAATTGGACTTAGATTCTAAAAACCTCTTCCTCTTCCTTAGCAAGAATTATTGGAAAGAAGCTTTGTTTTGTTTTTCCACCTGTGAAAATTAAGCAGATTTACAGCAATCTAGAGAGGATTTAGTAAGAAAAAAAAAAAACCAAAAACAAAAAACAAATTTTAAGAGGCAGAACAGAGAGACTTATGGGACCTTCTGCTTCCTTAACAAGTCATCTCTGAAAACTGATAGCTCATGTTGTGGGGACCAGAGGTAGCAGAGCAGGGATTAAGTTATTTCATAGCCTGTCCTTGTCTTTCTTTGTGACAAAAGCAACTTAAGGAAAGAAGTTTGTTCTATCTCACAGTTCAAGGTACACCCCACTATGATAGGTGTAATGGTTTGAATGAGATTAGTCCCCATTTGAATGTTTGTTCCCCAGGTGTTAGACTGTTTAGGAAGGATTAGGAGGTGTGGCCTGGTTGGAGGAGGTGTGTCACTGGGAGTTGGCTTTGAGGGTTTCAAAAGCCCATTCTATTCCCAGTTAACTCCTTCTGCCTACAACTCATGGATCAATATGAGCTCTCAACATCCACTAGAGTGCCCTGTCTGTTTGCTGCCATGTTCCCTGCCATGATGGTCACAGACTAAGCCTCTGCAACTCTAAGCAAGCCTCCAATTAAATGCTTTCTTTTATAAGTTGTCACATTCATGATGTCTCTTCACAGCAATAGAACAGTAACTAAGGTAGTGGACGAGGAGCTTCAAGCAGCTGCTCACATTGAATCCTCAGTCAAGACTCAAGAGCTATGAAAGCTTTTGCGATGACCTCCTGTGGACTCCAGTCATAAGTGCTGCTCCCTGGGAGAGCATTTGTGAAAAGCGTTCTTATTTTATCTGCCTGAAGCAGTTCAAGAGAAGCTGAGGAATAAGATGTAGCTATGGTTTGGTTGGTTTGTTTCAGAAGAGTGATAGAAGTTTTATGAGGTAGGCCTAGTGCCAGATGAATGAATCAGTGGGCCATTGCCTTCAGGAAGGATACTGGGAGCCTGGTTAGTTTTCTAAGAGTGGATGTTATGAAGGAGTGAGCTTGACATCCTTTGTGTTTTAGCTTCCTGTCTCATTGAGTTATGGCTCTTGTAGTGCCTGTTATTATGGTATCAAGATACAGTCAAAGGAATCCTTGCTAGAGCTGCTACTATCTGCACTGAACAAAGTAATTAGATATATTTGCCTTATAAGCTATTCAGTCTCAGGTATTTTGTTGTATTAACAATGGAAAAATAAACTAGTACAAATGCTTACGAATGCCTAGCAATGCTCTGAGATGCCTGGGTATAGAAGGCCATGCCCATGTACAGTGATCATGTACTGATCAGAGCCTTGGAGAAAACAATCAGTGAACTTGACACAAGGTCAGTTCAGATAACCAAGTCTAAGAAACAGAAAGAATGAATCAAGTAACTGAATGAGCTTTCTGAGTCTTGCGAGCCACATGTACTGTGAGGTGAGGAACGTGGGTGGGCTGTGTAGTTGACTGGGTTTGTGTGGGCAGACGTGTCTGAAGATGTAGAGACATTGCCAGAAAAATCCTATAAGATTTGAAGGGACCAGGAAGCATTTCTCTCTCTCTCCTCTTTTTTTCATTTTTGGTTTTCTTGTGGTGTGTGTGTGTGGTGTGTCTGTGAATATGTGTGTATATATGTTTGTGTGTGTGTATGAGTGTGTGTGTGTATATGAGTGTGTGTATGAGTATGTGTGAGAGTGTGAGTATGAGTATGCATGTATGTGTGTGAGTGTATTTGAGTGTGTGTGTATGTGTGTGCATGACTGTTTTTGAAATCACACAATAGACAGAAAGACCAAATCTCAGCACCCTAGTCCTGACTAACATCTTAAAGAATGAGAAAACACCTTGGATTGAAAACTACAGAGAAACACTCAAGAAGTCAACATATTGCTGACTCTGCACCCTATCTTGGATTGTCAAATCACTGAAGAGCCACCCAGAGAGATCGCTGTTCTCTGCATATCTCCTTTGTGATGGAGGGCTGCCTAGGAGGCCACCTTGATATTGATTTAGAAAGAGGTATGTTTTGGAGATTGATTACTTTTGCCTTGTGTTAGACATGAACAAACAACTCCAGCCCAAACTCCTTCATGGGAGACCTTTGTCCTTGAATAAACACCTGCGAATTATTTTCTGTCACACAAAGTCTGTGGTTGGAGAAGCAAGCCTCTTTGTCTAAAAAGATCTTTAAATCCTAAAAGTGCAATTTCCTTCAGCAAGGAAGAGCCAGGGACATTTGTTCCTTTGTTTAGTTTACGAATTTTTAGAATACAGTTTTATCAAGAATGATTTTAAGAACCTTGCATGTGTTTAGGCCATTAAAAAACTTCCATTTTCAAAGTACATCAGGAAGGCACGTCTATCTCGGTTTATCACAACTAATGTGGAGGCAAGGCTCATATTTTTATGGTTACTGACTATACCAGTGACAGGGGTAGCCTTTAGTTTTCTTTAACTTAGATATTGCAGTGTGAATACTATGACTACACAGTTTGCTCTTGCTGTGAGTCAAAATGTCACACTACCAAATGCATCAGGTAGTCTGTCCTTTGAGGCTTCCTGGGACAACTGGGGAAGGTTATGGTAGCTAAAGAATATTCAAGCGTGAAGTGCTACTCAAATGTTAAGCGCTGCCACCGTCACAAATGGCAGATGGGAGATGCTCATGTACCTTGCATCTTAGCCTGTTTTCCTATGTCTGTCATAAAATGCCCTGACGAAAGCAACTTAGGGGAGAGAGGGCTTATTTGGGCTCACAGTACACCATGAAGCCGGAGCTTAAGGCAGCTGGTCACAGCACACCCCACAATCAGGAAGCAGAGACAGATGAAGACAAACTGCTGCTCAGGGTGCTTCCTCCATTTTCTTCCTCCATTTCCTGACCAGATCCTGGCCAGAAAATGGTGCCACTCACAGTGGGTGGGTCATCCTGTTGTGTTTTATAAAAAAGAAAAGGAAGCCATGAGTGTGTTTGGTAGAGGCGTAGTATGTTACAGGTGGTGAGGGAGAGGGGAGTGGGGAGGGGGTACTTCTGTAGGCCCATGCTGAGGCTTCCCTTCCCCCTGAGGTACCAGCCATAGGACAGATATAGTATAAAATAGAGTTTATTTAGGGCATAGGAAGGAGAGTTGATGTTGTAGAGACAGTGAAAGGCAGAGAAAGACACACACACACACACACATACACACACACACACACATACATCAGAGAGAGGGGGGAGGGAGAAATAGAGAGAGAGATAGAGAGAGAGATAGATAGAGAGAGAGGAAGTGGGGAGGGAGGATAGAGGGGGGAGAGGAATAGAGGCTGGCCATGAACATGTGGAAAGAGAAGGGGGAGGGGAACGGGGAGAGAAGGAGGGGACAAACAGCCCCTTTTATACTGAGTCAGGCATACCTGGCTGTTGTCAGGTAACTGTGGGGTGCAGCCTAGAAGGAATGTTAACACTTCCCACCTCAATTAAGGCACGCAAGATAGCACCCTCAGGCATGCTCAGTCCAGAGACACAAATCCCAGGTGATTCTAGACCCCATAAAGTTGACGGTGAACACTGATCATCGGCATCTTGGAACTAACAACAGGCTCTTCCTTCCTGGTCTCACTTCTAAGTTATTTCTGGGGAGAGAAGGAGGGAGGACTTTTTTCATGCTCAGTGTTCAAGAGCATGTTCAGTCTTGGAGGTAAGTGGAAGTTCTTACGCTTCCTGTCTCTCCTTCCCACCGTGGGGTTTTGTGTGTCCCTAGTGCTCTCTGACTGCTTGTTCTCTGTGTGGTCCCCAGGTATGACTCCAGTACTGTGAAGACTCAGGTGTCCAGGCCTTCTGTACAAATTCACACCTCCCCTCAACACACCTGCCTGTCCTCTGCATCCCCTTTGGCAACCATGTTCCTTCTTCCCTTCTGATATTTTATAACTCCCTCACATGTCACTTTGTCAGGTAGCTTGTTCTGACTACTGGATGAATGGTGTCTCAGTAGGTGTCTTCGGGGGTGACTCTGAGCACACACTCCCTGTTGTCTTCTTGGTTGTTTTTCATTGCTCACCGACCAGCAAGCTCAGTAGATCAAGGTCTGTGATACTGTGTTTGCATCAGTGTCCATAGAATATAATAGACAGCATTTTGCCTCAAGGGTGCTTAATGCTCACTGAATCTGAGTAATGTCAGGTACAGATCGCAGTAGGCATGCGTGGGTAAAATCCAGTGTTCACTAAGGAAAACACTGTGTATGATAGGGAAGGATTTAGAAGCAAGGATCTTCATTTGCAGGATATCTGCAGCCGTGTGACTTTGAACGCACGTGGGTACTGAGATACGACTTTTCATCCCTCTCACATAGAGTGTGGTGGACATGACACCTTTTGTTCACATAGGCGTAGCTTGTGGGATACCCTGATGGCAATGTGGTCAGTGGTGGCTGTGAACAGTCCTCTCCTTTGTGCACATAAGTTTCCCTCTCTTGGTTAGCATCATATGTAGAAGTTATAAATTTTATATATAGTATTATAATATATATAATGTTATAATATATATAATATTATAATATATATAATATATAAAATGTTTACATTGTAGATATTTGCTGTAGAATTGCAACCAATGGTTATTGAAAATCCAAATAAAGTTATTTATTTTTAAATTTACAAAGGAATAAGATATACATTAGGCAAAGTGGTTTTTTTTTTGTTTTGTTTTTTTTTTGTTTTTTGTTTTTTTTGCAAATGACACCAAAGTTAAAACCTCATTGAGGAATGTTTCTTTAGTGTGTTGCATTGTGTCAGGTTTTAGTTCTAAGTACTCAGTCAGTGCACAACATCAGACATTTACTGCTCAGCTCAGCTCTTGCTAGGCTCTGCTGCTCTTAGTCTGATGACGTTTTTCAATACCAGGTGTCAGGCTTTTTAAAATAGAAAAATCCATACATTTTCGTTAATGTGTAGCAACCACAACTGGGGTGCTGTCTTCTCTCCAGGGGTGTAAAAATCAATGCCTCTGTTCTGCGATGGCTGCTCCTCACAGCTCATTGGCCACAGTGTCAACCTTAGCTGAATCTGAACTTAAAAAAATGGTTCTTACAGGCTATCGATCTCAGGATCTCTCCTTTCTTCAGCTTCTCTTTGTAGCCCTCTCACTGTGGATGTGAAGGCTCTGGGGCAGACAGGTGGAGCTGCTTTTCAAGTTCCTGGCAGGGCACTCACCCCAGTTAAGCTGGCTTATTGGCCATGGTAGTGGTAGTCTCCCCCCACCCCTCTGTGTGTGTGTGTGTGAGTGTGTGTGTGTGTGTGTGTGTGTGTGTGTGTGTGTGCCTGCGTGCACCAGTCAGTAATTCCTGAACACTGTCTTGCTCATAGCATCCCTGAGAACAGGCCCAGATTACTGGTTTAGGAAGCTTGAGCTCTGGTAAACAGAGCTTGGATCCTGGATCAGAACTTTTAGGATTTATGCCCTTCTCCTCTGTTTGGTGACTGCGTTATTAACAGCTGTATCGCAGGGCTGTGTAGAGAGTAGATGAAAAATATACCAGGCAAAGCAAGCTGTGATGTCAAGGTTACGTGTAAACGAATGTTGAAAATAGAGTTCCTTAGTCCTGTAGCAGCATGAACAACAAAACATGTGAGCACTCTCCCTTACCCAACACCCCTGATGCTCTCTCTCCCTTACCCAACACCCCTGCCGCTCTCTCTCCCTTACCCAACACCCCTGCCGCTCTCTCTCCCTTACCCAACACCTCTGCCGCTCTCTCTCTGTAGTTCCTGGTTCCACAGATTTTATCTCCTTTGTGATGAGACAAGGTATCCGGAATATTGATGGCCAATGTTGACATGTAGGAGTGAACAGGATGCCCGAGTGTATAGGTTTCTCAAGTGCCTTCCTGATCTAATGACCACAGCATCCAGGTCTGGGAGGTATCACTGGGCATCTCCCAGTGAGAGGTTGAGGAAAAAAAAAAATCTCAGTCAAGACCATGGAAAGACTGTGCCAAGAACTGAACCTGGATTCTGGGATTATTTTACTATAATAGTTCCTAATAGAATAAACCAAGTACCCGTCCACTGAAAAGATGAACGTGGCCATCATGACTTGAGAGGAAGGGATGGCCAGCGGGAAACTTAGGATGTTGCCGAGGACTGCTTTGCCCACGATGGGGACCAAAATGTCGCAGACGACTCTGTCAGTGTTGGAACCCACACTGCCAAAAGCCTTGGGGGCTAAATTGTTAGAGCCCGCACTGCCCCAAGCTGCTCCAGCCCATGGGTCAGGGTTCAGCAAGAGAGAGTGAGGATGGAGACCAGACAGAGTGTGATTCAATCCCATTTATTCTTCAGCCTCTCTTCTTCTCTCTTTCCAAGTCCCTAGTTCCTAGTACCAAGTCTCAGGTCCCTAGTTCCTAGTACCAGCTGTAATAAGTCTCAAGTCCTAATCCTAGTTCCAGCTGTAATAAGTCTCAGGTCCTAATTCCAATTCTAAGTTGCTAGTCTCTTTCCCAGTTCCAAGTTCAAGTTCCTAGTTCCAAGTTACTTCTTCCAAGTTCTATGTTTCAAGTACCAAGTCTCAGGTCCTAATTCCTTCTTCCAGCTGTAATAAGTCTCAAGTCCTTATCCTAGTTCTAAGTTGCTGATCTCTTTCCCAGTTTCAAGTTACCTTTCTCAAGTCTCAAGTACAAGTACTCTCTTCTGTCTGCCTCTCGCCTTTTATATGTCTCACTTCTAAGTCATGCCTTTAAATCATGCCTTTAAGTCTTATCTCTAAATTATACCTTTAAGTCACGCCTTTAAGTCTCACACCTTTAAGTCTCACACACCCAAGGGAAGATCCTGGGTATCTAAAACAAGATGTTATCAGAGTGTGCTCAGCTGTTGTAGGCTGTTATAAACAAGTCTCTTGTCAGGGTATATGGCTCAAGATGGCTGCAAGGATGATAGCTGCCTTCTGTTGGCTCCCCACAAGAAGTGAGTGGTGAGTGCAGCACTGCTAACTAATGCTTGCTCAGCAGGTGGTGATGGGCATGGTGGTTCTGCTCAAAAAGAGAAGGCAGAGAGATGAAAGAGCCTGGAAGATAGATAACCATGTGGATATCCACAAATCTGTTTTGCCCCGCCCCCATGTATATAGCTCCAAGAAACTTAGTTCTGGGAGCAGATTTTTTTGCATCTGGCTCCTTGCCACTTCCCAGGTGTGTGCTATTTTTCCTAAATTGCCATCGTGTATTGGAGCTGTGGGAAGGCTTAAGTAATATGTATAGGATTCCCAAGACAGTCCCTGGCACATTTTAAAGTTTCACTGTATCTTAACTACTGCTAGTACTCTAAAGGAACATGTTAGAGGCATCCCATGGCACACTCTAGGAAGATCTGAGAATTACTACTCAGTGATTGAGAATATCGATGATTGGGTGATCACTGAAAATCAGGGACAGGTCTGAGAACACTCTCAGGTCCTCCTGGGCATCACTGGATGTGGTGGCCCAAATGTACCACAGTTTATACTCTAAAACATGAATGACATCATTCATATAGCCAGGCTTATTTTAGTCAGAAAATTTTATTTCTACTTGGATGGCTGGATGGCAGATAGGAACAGGATTCCAGAAGCTTCCACACAAGGCTGACCATCAGCAGTCTCTGCGCAATAAGATATCTCAATCATATTGGCCTGACATAAAAGAGTTCCATAGGCCAGGTACTTAAAAAGTAGGCATTTCGTTCTTATAGTTCTAAAGCTCAGAGAGGCCATGGTCAAGTTGGTGGTAGGGCTTGTTGCTAGTGAGAATTCTCCTTGCAGATGACTGTCATTTTGTTGTGTTAGCATGCAGACTTTCCTCCATTCATAACGAGAGAAATTCTACTAGTGTCCAAAGATACTAATCCTACTGAAAAATGCTCCACTCTTCTGGCTCACTGAATCTTAATGACATTTCCTAAAAGCCCTATCTCCAAATGCAGACATTTGAGGTTAAGGAACAACTCTGAATCATGTGGCACTGAGTCTGCAACACCAAGCATATTTTGCTTAAAAAGCTCTATAGAAAAGATCTCTCTGCCACCACACCCACCTGGAATTACAGCTAGCATGTTCCCGAGGAGGTGTGGTGAGGCTATGTTTCTCCAGGTGTCCACAGGGGATGAAGGACACCATACAGACAGTGTTGTATCTCTTCTACATCCCAGCATACTGTGGGTAAAGCAATCTCCAGGCCAGAGTATGCTCTTGGGATTCTTCATTCAAGAAAGTGGTATGGGTATGCCTGTGAAGGATACATAGTACCACTTCCTGTGCACAGATTGACAAGACTAAGTCAGATGAAGCTAATTCTAGAACACAGCTAACCTTGAACCACTCAGAACAAAATCAGATTTTACAAATTTTTTTAGAGAAAGAAGTATGAATGTTTATCCTTGTGTATGTTTTATAGATGTTAGGATTTGACACATCTACTGGTAAGAGCATGTGCTTACTGACTAAGGCTCAAATTGATCTACAATAGGCTCATGACTCTCAGTGGTATACAGTGAGTTTCGGAATAACTGTAAAATGTCACATCTCAGTATTCTACTGATAAGGAACCAGGAGGGTCAGATGAGACAACACACATACATACTTCCATAGTAGTCATGATGGCTGATGCATATGACACACTCATGAGATCATTTAGTCAGTGTTCATTCAGAAGTTCTGAAAGTTCTCTATGCACTAGAAAACATTTCATATTGTAGGTGGAGTATCAAACAAACAAACAAACAAACAAACAAACAGAAAACAAAATGCAGAGCACATGTGTCTTAGGGTTTTCCTTCTGTGAACAGACAGCATGTCCAAGGCAACTCTTTTAAGGATAACATTTAGTTGAGGCTGGCTTATAGGATCAGAGGTTCAGTCCATAATCATCAAGGCAGGAGCATGGCAGCATCCAGGCAGGCACCGTTCAGGAGCAGCTGCGAGTTCTACATCTTCATCTGAAGGCTGCTAGGAGAATACTGACTTCCAGACAGCTAGGATAAGGGTCTTAAAGCCCACACTCACAGTGACACACCTACTCCAACAGGGCCACACCTAATAGTGCCACTCCCTGGGCCAAGCATATACAAACCATCACATAGGCAGAGTGTCAAACAAACAACAAATCTCAAAGCACGAGCTTCTCTAAGAGCTGGTGGCCCTATGGAGTGGACAGACTGGGGGCAGGGCTGTAACCATAAGCAAGGCACCTCAAGGTGGAGACATTTAGATGGAGAGAAAAGTTTTCTTTCTATGGCATGTGGAAGGAAAGCATTTCCAAGGTGAAAGGTTACCTCGAGGCTGAAATCCAAAGATTAAGTAAGAGGTTGGCCATGTGTGGCATCGGGTATAATTGCTAGAACAAAGAGGAAGTAAGGAGCTTGCTAGAGTCAGGGGGTTTTGAACCCGTGCAGGGGTGCTCAGTGAGTGAGTCAAGGAAGATGAAGACTGGGGAGGCATCGGGGCAGGTGCAGGGCTAACTCTGGAGATGACTGAAAAGCTTGCTCTAGTCTAAGGAAGTTAAGGACACACTGGACACCATCATGGTTGACTTGCCCGGAACTGTGAGGTGATGGATGGTCCAGGGTGATAAGATTGTTGTGCCCCCTGGGGGAGGTGGCAGGCAGTGTTGATGGAGTAGTCAAGGTCATAATGACATACTGGGACAATTTTCTCTGTGGCCTTCTTTTTCCTAATGCTGCTTTTGTACAATTTGGTTTTTAATTTGGGTGGAGCTTTGATTAAAATGGCATTTTTAAAAACAGCTGAATTTATTAATGTTTTTCCTTTAAGTTCTTTTGTCTCTTGCTTTGAAAGGTCTTTCCTCAATCAAAATTCCACCGGCATTCTGCTCTAAGGTTTTTGTGTTTTTGGTTGATTTGCATGTACAATCTCGGTGTTTGTGGGTACACTTGGTTTAATAAAAAGATGTAATCAAGAAAGGTTACATTTAAAAATTATTGTGGTAGCATTATTTTTGAACAATATGGTATTAATGGTTGATTGCGAAACATTCACTTGCTAAAAATCTCTTGATTCCATGTAAAAAGGTGCCCTCCACGTAAGTGGATAACTGTGCTCTGCCCCCACAATAGGGTGTTTGGGGAGTGTAGAACTAGAAGAAAAATTTAAATGGTGAAAGGAATACTTCTTTCATTCTCATAAATCAGGGGCAAGAGAAGCCTGGTGAATTATTTCATTTGGAATTGATTCTTACAGGTTCAGCCCACACTGTTCTGTCCCAATTAGAATTTCTTTCATTGTCTGGACCGCACATCTGGCCTTTACAAATCATTTTTTAATTGGTAATTAACTTTGCATAGGTTTTCACTGCACTTCAACTCCCCAGATATGCAATCACTCCTTTCATTTCCTTCCCTTGGCCTCCCCGATATTCAAGAGTCCAGGCTCACCAGGGGCAGGCATGGGAAAGCATGGCTGTGGCATGATTGTTCTTGTTTGTCATCACTTCTTCATAATTAGAACATTACAGTCAAACATGCACCTCTCAAATTGGCTAATATGTTCATCACTGTCATGGGCAGAAGGCTTCTCTGTACTCAAAAAAAAAAAAAAAAACAAAAAAAACAAAAAAACCAACCCAGCTGGGGCCCCCTTCCTTTGGAAACATGAAAAATGGGCTTGCTAAAAGCTCTCAGTCATTCCTTGCAAAGCCTTTCCTGACACACTGCAGCCACTGATCCGTTCAACACTTGATTTGGGATACCTGGCGTGTGCCAGCAGTGATAAATGCAGAGCCGGTAAGTGTGAATAGCATGCTGTGACTGATGCCCTTCGGAGAGCCCAGGATGAAAACAACCCAGTAAATCAACAACCCTGTGCTGGGAGTCGATGACAACATGTGGGCACAGCTCTGGATAGCACCTGTACACCCTGGAGAATGGGCTGAAGTCACATCACTTACCCCTTAAACACTCCATGTGACTTGTATGTGTGGGGCTTTGATTGGAGTCAGGGCCAGATCTGGGCCCAAGCAGCCCTCACAAGTCAGGTTACACTGCCGACTCTCCATAAGCCCATTAAACTCACAAGTAATAGTAAAAAACAACATACAAGGAGGTTATTCATTGTGACCAAATCAGGAAGAGGAACAAAGAAGTCCCATGACTCCTCCTCACGAGCCTATCTTCAGGGTTCAGGCAGGAGGTGTAGGTTGAAGTAAGAAAGCAAGAGATCTGCGTCGTTCATCAGTGTTTGTAAAGATGACATATCCTTGACTTACACTGTCTGCGTTCCAGTCTTTCCTGCAAGGTGGTGTGACATCAGGCTTCTGTCTTCTTCTCATCTCAGCAAGAGATTTCTGAGGAAATTCCAATGTCTTGGCGTTAGCTAAGAACTATCTAGTTAGCTTCAACCCTCAGCTTGAAACAGCTAGAATCATTTGAGAGCATATCAGTTAAGTGACTACACAGATCACCTTGGCTGTGGCCATGTCTGTGAGGAGTTGTCTTGGCTAAGGATTGATTTGGAGGGATCTGTCCACTGTGGGTGGCGTCATTCCTACATAGGGTCTGGGCTATACAAGAAAGTTAGCTGAAGAGAATGAGCTTCATCTATGGCTTTTGATTCACAATCCTGCCTTGAGTTTTCACCCTGACCTCCCTCAATGATGGGTTGTGACTTTAATTCCTTTCCTCACCACATTGTTGTTGGGTCAATCTGACTTCAGTATCACAAAGAGGTCTGTATGACAATAATTGCCCAGACTAGGCATGGTGATGTGGGATCCACAGTACGTTGCTATGGTGAATCTCCACTGCCAGTTTGACTAGGTTTAGAATCACCCGGGGATACACACACTCCTGGATGTGTCTGTGGAGCATTTCCAGTGAGGATTGGCATAGAAAAGGAGCTCTACCACAAAGGTGAGAGGCATCACTCCTTGGTTCCAGACTAAGGAAAAAGGAGGGTAAAGGGGAAAAGTAGAAGGGACCAGCTTTCCCCTTCTGCTGCTTGTTCTGCCAAGTCATGAAGTAAAGAGTCCCAGGTCATGGAGTCACCTTGCACCTTGACCTCCCAGCCATGATGTGCCGTATCCCCTCAAACTGTGAGCAAACATAAAGACTTCCCTTTAGTGTTTTAACCAATGATTTGTACCAGGGGTAGGAAAGTGGTCACTGTACTCACACAGCCCAGCACAAGAACTCTGCAGGTGGATGAAGCATCGACAGAGACTAGGTTTCACTAGGAGCCAACTTTCTTCATAAACATGTCAGTCATGTCCATATAGCTTTGCTATTAACAAAACCAAAAGTGCTAGTGAGAACTTTCAAGCAAAAGATGAGATGCTTTTCTGTATGATAAGAAGGTCTCATATAAGACTGCAGCAACACAGAAGAGAAATGATGTCTCTCCTACCTATCGCCCTGGATGCTGCTTGTTAAGAACACTCCACACATGTGATAAGGTAAATCAACTGCACAAGTGGAGAAAGTCATGACAAGGGCCAAGGAGAATGCAGGGGTCACAGCATTAACACACTCTCTTTTTCTCTATGTGTCGATGTGTGTACACATTCATGTGTGCACGTGTTTGCGTATGTGTGACTGTACATGTCAGAAGTCAATTTTGGGTGACCTTTAGCAACCTTCAAGTGCTACCCATCTTGGTCTTTGAGACAAATGTTTCTCACTAGCCTTGGGCTTTCTGATTTGGAGAAGATGGTTGGCCATTGATACCCAGGAATCTATCTTCTCTACCTCCTCAAGTTGGGATTACAAGCCTGTGCCACCATGCCTGGCTTTTTCATCCTGGCTCTGTGTTTTGCCAACTGCAGCACCTTTTCAACCTGTGACTAACACTTTCCTTAGGGGAAGATTTCTATTCCTCCTCAAACCTAGTGTGATGACAAATTTTCATTCAACTTGATGTATCTGGGATGAAGAAATCTCATATGAAGAATTGTCTGTATGCCTGTGGGGTATTTTCTCAGTTGCTAATTGGTGTAGGAGGGACTAGCCCATGAAGTGAAACCATCCTTAGGCAGCTAGCTTTGGTTATAGAAGAAAGGTAGCTGAGTGTGACCCTGAGATTGAGTATGTAAGTAGCATTCCTCCGTGGTCACTACTGCAGTCCCGCCACGATAATTTCTGACTTAAGTTTTTGGCTCAACTTGCCAAAATTGACGAAAATGTAAAATGAAAAATAAACTCCTCCTTAAGTTACTATTGGCCAGACTATTTTAGCAAGGGAACAGAAACTGAGTTAGGACAAGTAGGGTTTAAGTGTGTGTGTGTGTGTGTGTGTGTGTGTGTGTGTGTGTGTAAGCTTTGTGCTGTGAAGTCCATGTGATGACCTCACTTACAGCAGAAGTTGGAGGACACTAAAATTTCTGGTAGTGTGAATGAGAGAGCACCCATTACAAAGAGAGCAGAGGGAGAGCAGCCCTGAAAGTTTCCCATCACAGCATCACATTTAATGACAGATCCATGATGGCAACAATGGTAGTTGCTTCTGACGGTTGTTGGGAATTGGGACAGGACTAGGGGAAGGAGAATGTGATGGTGAATGCCTTCAACTTGACAGAATATAGAGTCAGCTTGCAGATGAACCTCTAGGCTTGCCCATAAAGGAATTATCAATAATACATTAATTGACGGGAAGACCAGCTACTGTGGGTGGCACTGTTCCCTGGCTGGGATCCTGGACTATAAGAACAGAGAAAGGGAGCTGAGCTGAAGCATGCATCCACCACTCTGCTTTTTGATTGTAGATGCCATGTGACCAGTTGCTTCAAGTTCCTGCTGCCCTGATTTCCCCATCATGGTAGGCCTTACCCTTTAATAGTTATCCAAGAATAAACACTTTCTTCGTTAAGTTATTTTTTACCAGAGTATTTTAATCACAGAGACAGAAAAAGAAACTAAGATAACAGGTCAAGTTCCAGCTCTTGAGGCAATGTTACATTGTTTTTATAAAGATTAACTGCCACTTGTGCAAAAGAGTAAGTTAATAAGTAATATTGTTTTGTGCATGTACTTTTATACACATACTATTGTAAATAGGTTTATTGTGCACATATAACATATATGTTTGTATACACATACATTTATTTTGAGGATGTTGAGGGTAGATCCAAGGCCTTGTATGTGCTAGGCTCTATCACTCAGATACATCTACTGTTCTATGTGTGTGTGTGTGTGTGTGTGTGTGTGTGTGTGTGTGTGTGTGTGCAGGCCAGAGGTCAGTGTTGGTTGTCTTAATCAATTACTCTCCACATTACTTTTTGGAACAGGGTCTTTCCCTGAACCTTCAGTTGGATTGGCTGGCCAAGAAGCCCCAGAGATCTACTGTCTCTGTATACCCAGCATTGGGATAACAGACATGCACCACCATTTCCAGATTTTTATGTGAGTCCTGGGGATTTGAACTCATGTCCTCATGCAAGCATATGACCTACACAGCTATCACCCCAGCTCCATTATAAATACTTTTAAAAGACCAGGGGTTAATTATTGATCATTTTACAGTTCCTCTTGATACTGTCATGACGTTTTCAAATTAATAGGTAATAATTATTTCATCAGAAAAGGATCATGACTATTCCTTTGAGAAACAAAAAGCAATTTCAGAGCATAATTTCATGCTTCTGTGGTCTTAACATACATTTCTCCATGTGGGCCTATAGCTGAGGTAAGCAACTGTCAATAGAAAAAGAAGATGAGTTGGTGCTGTTTGACCCTTTATCTAGGGAGATGTGAAGGAACATCTACTCACCCCAGATAGGGAACCCATCATAAAACAAATAACAAATACTGCTAAAGTCCAACTTGGTGAACAAATGAGTTTTATTGGGGTTACTTAATGGGTGAGAGGTTACATATAAGAGCAGAAATGACTCAAAGACTGCTGTGTCATCAAAGCCCACTCCAGGATGAGGTACAGCTCACAGAGGTTAGAAACCTGGAGCTCAGTTCATGGAGTGCAGATGGCTCATGAGGTTGGAGAGTGTCCTTTCCAGGAAGCTCAGTTGATCTGAGTCTCCTCTTGGTAGCTTAGCTGCTCATCTCTGAGTGTTTCAGGCTATGTGCCTTGTCAGGGAGTGACTTTCAGTAACCCTTACTACTTATATTCTTTTGGGAAGGGAGGAGCCCCGTGAAACTTGTAAGTTTCAGGAACTTCCTGAAACTGTTGAGTGGTTTCCTCTTTTCTTAATTAACTTCCCTGCACAACAGAATGCTCCAATCTGGGAAGGAAACTGCTACATAATACTTGGCAGTTAACTGGATGATCCCAGCTTCTTTTGCAGAAAGATACCCTACTTTCATGTAGTTTATAAACAACAGTGAACTAAACTTTTACCTGCTGGACCATGGGATGCCCACCTAGGTCCTTTCTCTATTTTTCCTGTCACTCTTCTTTCTAACTAGATGTCCTTTGACATCTCAACTAGGAAATCACTCAGGGTTTTAAAAGAAATGCACCAGGAATCATTTTTCCCCACAGCATATCCCTTTAAGTTGAGTGCCATTGTTCTCTGGGAAGCCCCACATGCTCCCCATGTCCCCTCTGTGCAGATGTAAGCATGGCTCTTCCTCATGCTGAAGCTCACCACTTCCTCTCGGGTTCCCCATGAGACTTGATTAGATATCAGTATCCATAGAGAAGGTTAGCCATGCTTAGCTAATGCACATGTTTATAAGCCCTCCCTGTATTTCTGGCTCTTTCCTGTTTAGGTACTGTCTACTACCTACTCCTAGCATTTGGAGTAGGGGCTCTTTAGTAGCAGGTAAGTGTGCTAGCTGGCTTCCTGTCACTGTAACAAGTACCTCAGACAGGGAGATGCCAGAACTCACTTCCCTTGTAAGAAACCCTGTCATCTGGAAATCTGTTTGCTAGAGAATCACAGAAAGTACTCTCAGTAGGGCAGTGGTTGGGATCTGTGAGAGGGGAAGTGCTGAGCAGGCTGGATCTATGATCCCATTATTACGTTTCTGAAGTCTGTCCTGAGAAGGTTTCTGTACAGAGCTCCCCTGTCCAGCACAGACAGCTTGCTGAGTCTTCACACACACACACACACACACACACACACACACACACACACACACACACAGCTGATTTCCTCAGCTGGCAGAAGACTCGACTCTTGGTAAGAATCCAGATGACAGAGTATCTCACACTTCAATGTACTGTATCAGACGAACTATTACCAAAGAGACAGAGGAAGTCAGTCAGCCCTGTGTATAGTATTAGCATGTTTAAGCTTTTCTGAGTCTCCCTCTAATTAGGGCAATTCTCAGAGATAGTATCATGTACTGAGACCCAGGCCTGGTTTGAACCCAGGTTTCTAGCACACGTGGGTATCAGCTGTGTCTAAAACCATGTTGGCTTCAAAAATCCATGCTGCTTGGTGAACAGAGGAAGATAAAGGAGTGACAGGGCTTGGGGTGTGGCTCAGTGGTAGAGCATCCACCTGTAATCTCCCAGTAAGTGCCTGGGGTGTGGCTCTATGGGAGGCCATTGGTGTAGCATGGAGCATGGTTGGCCCCAGTACTGTAAAAACAAACCAAGGAGACTCCTAAAATGTGAAAAGCTTAACATTACTTAGTGCTACTGAAGTAACTTCCACCATGAGATTCATCAAGTGAAGTCTCATGGAGTTTTTCTCCTTATGTCTCTTGTGAGATGGTCATGAGTCTGTTAAGTGTTTTCTGGATTGAAAGGCCTCCAATAGACAAAATAAAACCTGCTATTCCATCCCGGGGAGAGTCTCAGTACATAAAATGACTGCAGAACAAAGGGCTGAGGTGGTCCTCTGAATCCATATGAAAAAATAGGCCATGATAGCAAGTCCTTGGCATCCCAGCACTGGTGAGGCAGAGACAAGTAACTCTCTGAACCTGGCTGGCCAGCTTAAACTTAACCCAGGTTAGCGGCGGACCCTGACCCAAGAATTGAGGGTAGGAAGCTCTGGAGTAATGACATTGGGTTGTCTTCTGATTTACACAGAGAGAGATGGGGGGGGGAAGAGAGAGAGAGAGAAGAGAAAGAGAGAGGAAAGAAAGGAGAGAGAGGAGAGAAAGAGAGAGGAAAGGAGAGAGAGAGAGAGAGAGAGAGAGAGAGAGA
>JANHMN010000013.1:7241351-7251606 GCA_030674055.1 Rhabdomys pumilio
GAGAGAGAGAGAGAGAGAGAGAGAGAGAGAGAGAGGAGAGAGCGAGCACACCTGCTCTGTACTGAGGCTCATATCAAGGAGAGAGTATTGGGTACAGGGAGGCTCTTCTCCACATCCTCTGCTGGTCCTTCCTGGGTGTTTTTCATTGTTCCTGCCACAGTTTCTCATCCTGATATCAGGTGGCCACAGGGCCTCTCAGGGCTCAATTGACCTACAAAGAAGTTATTTCTAAGGTACTTTTCTAGCTTTATCACCAAAGAGCATTATGGTTTACATGTCAGGCTAAAAATGTAATTCTTAGAATAGGAGCACTGTGTGAGTAACGTTATTAGGCTCCCCCCTTTGATAACTGCATTTAGCATCTAATTTTGCTTTAATAACACGTTATTGTCATTGGTTGTTCAATACAAGAGGAGAGTGGAGGGTCTGCTGAGGTGAAAAGCTCTCACCAGGCTTCCGAATTGCCTTCCCTGCAGTAGCTCCTCAGATTATTAGTTTTGTCTTTAATTTGATAGCAGCCTCTGTTGAGCATCTATATTTTTTATTATATCTTTATTCACTGAAACGTCTTCCTCGTGCCCATAAGGCATACTCTCACCTGATTACTGTATGAGGAAAATCGCAATGAAAATGCAAATGGATTGTAGCCAAACTCCTGTGGCTAGGCCAGTTTGCATAATTGGGAGGGTCTCCTGTATTCCTTTTTAGAATTTAAGAGTTCCCGGTTGCTTGGTGCAAACATTACTTTTCTGTGTCTGAAATCCCCCTGAGCATTACTTGCTGAAGCCCATCCAGTCAGTTTTGCAGACAATAAGACAATAACCCAGATGAAACCGAATTACTGAAGGGTTTGTGGGCAGGTATACTTGTCCCAGAAGAGTCTTAGAGTGTTTTAATTTCCCTGTGTACTGATTGTGTCATTATGGTCTTTCCTCTACTTTCACACTGTTGGTCTCTTCAGTCTGAGAGACATTTCAGGGTCCTTGGCTAGTCATGAGTGGTTCTGGTTTCTAGAAAAGCTAAGAGAGGGGGATAAATGGTGGAGACTTATGACTATCCACCTGCCTCATTCCTTTTCCCTTATGTCTAGTTCATTCTCTGTATCTTTGTAGTAAAGTTTTATTAAAAATGTGTTTACTGTGATATCCAGATGTCACTATCTTCTGAGGAACCTGACGGTACAGGAGAACATTTATGCACAGAGCATTTGATTAAAAAAAATATTGAATTTTCAGGACTTGGTAGCATTTGGGAGACAGGCAGGATGTTTGAGGCCAGCATGGGCTACTTGGTGAATATTAGACCTGTCTGAATTACAGTATAAGAAGACCCTGTCTCAAAACTCATTTCTCTGAGAAAGATGTTAACATCCAAGGCCTGTGAACTTCTGGGAATGTGAAAGAAGCAATATGGGCTTTCCTCCTGGTAGGTCCTCCTGTTACTGGGGTCACTTTGGGAATCAAGTATTTCTAGGTTCTTGGCATCTTGTTCAGAGAAATGGAGACATTCACATAGATTATAAAGTGACAAGGAAACTTTATGCAGAAGCAAATCAAGGGACAGTCATGCTGCAGGACAGCAGCAGGTCACCAGAGAGCTACAGTACTCAAGGACTGGCTCCTGATCCTGTATGCCTTTCTTGGGGCCACAAATAGGAAGAACTGGTTGCTAAGGGTTGTTGTGAAGGTGTTCTGTTTTGATTGACAGGTTTGGGTTATGTAAGCCTGTGTTCACTACATATGTTTTTTCCCCTGTTGCATCTGATATCAATGCACACAAAACTATGCATAGGTGTGAGACTTTCTTCAAAGTTCTGTGACAGGGTACAGTTTGCATTTCTGCACAGGCATCTATAACCGTTCATCCAGACTGCTCTCCCATCTCTTATTTTCCTATGTATCCCAAAGTACATTTGAAGGGAAACTGACCACAGAAGGTCATTGGAGGTTGCTAGAAGGGGAGAGACCTAGTCCATTGTTTGAAGTGGGTGTACACACTAAGGGCACACAGCACTCCCTAAGACCTAAAGTCTGGGAATCTCCCAGGGGGAGCCCTCTTGCGGTGCGGCAGCATAGTGTTTGGATGCACTCGTGGGACAAGATGGCACACAAGCAAGTGCATGCCCAAACGCCTGCTGTAATCAGCAGCAAAAATGGTCAGGCATCTGGAAACTCAAGCTCAGAGCATCCTTATGAACATTTAACTTCCAACACCTTATGCCATGATAGCAATATAGTCACATATTTATGTGTACTGTATTCTAATAGACAAATCTATTTACATTTAGATATTTCATGAATAAACACTTTTAACACTTTAAATATTAATTTTACATATCAAATACATCATGTTACAATACTAAATTCATTAATTATTTGATATAACATTATCAAAACAGGCTGGAGAGGTAACTCTGTCTAAGAACATGTATGTTCTTGTAGAGGGCCTAGGTCATGTTCCCACCATCCATGTGGTGTGCAATGGTCTGTAATTTCAGTTCCAGGGAATCTGATCTCTCTTCTGACCTTCTTTTGCTCTTCCATTCATGTGGTGCACATACATACACTCAGACACACACTCATATATTCACAGGATAAAAAGAGATTATTATTAGTGTTTGGTATTTAGTAGTATTTAGTGTGTTAAATATGTTCTCTATGTGTATATTCATCTTTTTTTCAAAACACGCAGACACACAGACACATACACATACATATGCATACACACACATTCACACATGCACACAAGCATGCACACAGGCACATACATGCACACACATGCACACACACAAGCACACACACACGCACCCATGCTCACACACATACATATATGTATACACACATGAACATAAGCATGTACATATGCACATACACATACATACTCACACACATGCACACACATGCTCACACACATACATAATGTATACACACATGTACACACACAAGCACACACAGGTACATATATGCACACACACATGCACACATGCACTCACACATGCACACACATACTCACACACATATGTGCACACATACAGAGACACAGCTTTTGCTCCTCTTCTGTGCTCTGTGGTCCCCTCCATTTTGTTCCATTCCTCTGCTCCAACCTTTCTAAGCACTGTGTTCCATCTCCCCTCCCTTGAAAGTCTCCACCCGGCTCATGGCCCGGTAGTAATTTCCTGACCCCAAATGAAGTACACACATGTGAAGATTGAAAGCTAACACTCGCAAATGAAGGGAAAGCTGTAAGGCTTGTGTTTCTGGGTCTGCATTACCTCAGAACGATTGTCTCCAGCTTCATCCATTTACTTGTGAACTTAATAGCTTTGTTTTTCTTAACCACACAATAGTATTCCATTGTGTGAATCTTTAGTGCTGCGCTGATGGCCTGAGCCCTGTCCTCTCATCTCTTGAATGAGTTTGCACTTAAGGCTCTCCTGGAGCTCCTGGCTGCCCATATTAAGTCTCTGAGGAGTCCCAGTTGTCTGTAAAGTATCTCTGGGGATACCTGAATGTCCACATGCATCTACTGGAGAGGACCGGCAGATGCAAAGCCACGGGAAAGCAGGTCCTTTCCTTGACATCTCTTCCAAGGGAGGCCTGCCTTCTGTTCTCCAGTTTCTTCTACTTCCTACCCTCTGAGGAGGCCTTTGACAGCTGTGCTCTCTGCTCCCCTCTGCCATGGCTCTCTGCAGAGGTCTGAGCCTGCTACAAGCTTCATGGCTATAAACAGTGGAGGACGTGTTCTCCATAGGAGCAAGGTTGTGGTATTCCTGTATTCCTGAAGAAAGCCACACCTTCTCTGGACCCTTCTTCAAGGCTGATTAGAACAGCAGTGCTCAGTAGAGGCTGGGATGTCTCCAGAGCCAGATTGTCTCTGGTTATCTTTCATCTCCTTGATGCCTTTTATGGCTCTGCTTTGTCTTCCATAACATCTCTGCCACCATTGGGTAAGTCCCACGGAGTGAAGGAAGAGATCCCTTGTTTTCAGCCAAGCAGAGGACAGAGAATGCTCTTGGTTTCTGGGGTGTATAGCAGACTTCCCCCACTTCCCTGTGATGTGCCTCTGTGATGTTTCCATGAATGTATTTGGAAAGTGCCTTGACTTATGACTGTTCTGTCACTCTAAGCTTTTCAGCACTGCTCCCTTGGCAGGAGAGACGTCATGATTAAGGAAATGGCTTTTTCAGGCTGAGGCCTCTTGCACTTGGGATTTCCAAGTCCAGGAAACTCATTTGCATAATGTGTGGTAGTTGGGGGACTACATTTACACTCTTCCCTGAAAATAAAAAAATAATTAAAAACTTCATCAAGCTGTTACCACATTGGAACAAGGGATTTGGAGTAACCTAAATCTGTATTCCCAGGCTTTGGTCACTCATATTTGGCTCATGAATAAACTCTCTTTGGAGGTGAGAGTTGTGCTTTTGCATTGACAGTGGAGATATTAAGGAAGGGGTTTAGAGGGTCAGACTTCTTCATGACTTCTGTGAATTGGGGAATGATTGTAATTGGATCCACTGCGTCCAGGAGGCCAGGCAGCCTCATCACGGTATGCACTCTGAGCCCCACTGTGGAGGATGTGGGGAGGGGATGGGATAATCAGGAAGTTTCTAAGTGGTCATGCTGGTTGCTGTAGAGAATACACAGGGCAGGTAGAACCCAACCGGACACTTCTTCAGGTGAACAGTGGACGGCACTGAACTTGGTGGGAGAGATGTGAGTGGTGCCCACAGCTGTGACTCCTAGTTTGGGCCTCTGTTGGAGGAGAGGGAGAGTAGCCACAGTTGTCACAATAAATTCATCTGAGCTGCTGAGTCTGGATATGCCCTGTAGGGTGGATGCTTCTGAACCATGAGAGCTGCTCCCTGCACATGTTATGTCTGTTGGAAGTGGCACCAAATATGCAAGGAAAAGGCTGAAATACGCAAGCCTCCAGGTCTGCAAGAAAGCCGGGCCAGCGAGGCAAATATGGACATCATTGAATCCAGGAGAAGGCTCACTTAAAGCCATAGGTCATCTAAGTCAACGGTGGGATTAATCAGATAGGTACAGGTTGAAACCCCTGACAGCAGGAGCAAGATTGTCTCTGACTCTATTGCCTGCTGTTGGATTCTTTCCCCTAACTGGGCTGCCTTGTCTAGCCCCAGTAGGAGAAGATGAGTCTCGCCCTACTACAATGTGATATGCCAAGGAGGGTTGATATTCATGGGAGATCTATTTTCTGAGGAGAAAAGGAGGTGGGGTGAGGTAAAAGGGAAGGACTGGAAGGTGAGGAGGAAGTTAGGATTAGGATGTAAAGTAAATAAAGAAATAAATAAACAATAAACAAACAAACAAAAGATCAGTAGTGTGCCATTTAAATCAGCACAGAGTGAATTACAAGGATGAAAGCCAGGCCTGCTCAGGCCATAGCTCCTGTGTGCTGCCATCTTATTTGGAGACCATGTGGCATGATGTAATGGGGTGGAAGCATTGCCAACTGATTTTTTGACTTGTAGGTCGCTCCTTAGGGAGTGGAACAAATATATCCACCATACCACTATGTAAGAGCAGAAGCTGGAAAACCTCCCCGATCTCAGTCAATACCAGACCAACAAGTGCTACCCTGACTGCATGCTGCTGTCCTCAGTGCCCAGGAGCAGTTTTCGGGGCTGAGTTCAAGAGGGTGAGCACACGAGAGGTACACAGAGGGGTCACCTGAGCCTTAGCACAAGCAAGGCTATCTCAGTGCACAGGAATGGGGTGGGGGAAGCGACTCTGAGAAAGAGCTTACATTAATAAACAAATCTTACTTTGCCAAGGGGAGATAGGCAGGGGAAGGCTGTGTACTTCCCCTGAATTAATGGATAATTAATTATTCATTAATAACGTACAGTAGGTGATGGTCTTATCTGTTCACAGCTGAGACGCACCGATGGATAACTGTCAGGATTCCAGGAGAACTTGAATACCACCATCACCCTCAAAAAAGCTGTCAATATAAAACAAAAATTCTCCTGTAGAAAATGCTTTGCCATTTAATCAAACAAAACAAACAAAACAGCCCCATTGGCCAAGTACCTTGAGTTTGAATAGGCAGGGAAAGCTGGACAATCTTAATGGAAACAGTCTTTGTGGCACAGAGCCTGCAATTAGAGAGACAAAGACAGTTCAGTGAATAGCACATTAGAAGTAATGATTAAAATTCCAAGTATTATCCTCAGTAACCCACACTGACTGTCAGAGAAGCCATCATCAGAAAGCACGAAGAAGAAGAGACATTCCCCAGACAGCTCTGAAGCCAGAATCTGAGTCTCAGATCCCATAGGCCACTGCCCTAGGATAAGGACTTGGAGATACCTTTTAAAAGCTTGAGGAAAAAAAATCAAAGGAAGATTTGGCAACATGACTGTAACATGAGATTTCAGTGTATACAGTCTTGCGTGAGATATCATATAACATGGTCTCACACTCTTGCTAAAGAAGTCTCTGCACACAGGTGATCAAACAGTGCTGTTCTGGATTCCTGTCCCCCAACAATGAGACTATCCAGTTTTCTATGGGAAATATTGGGGTGTCTCTGAAAGTTATAACCTCTCTTGGCTCTTAAGAGGCTTTAGCTTAGGACTGAGGGTGCATATACTGTTCCTGCTCACACAAGATTTACACGTAGTGTCCATTGGGTTCTTACCTCCCAAATGTAAAGAATTCGATGTGGGGAGCACAGAAGATGAGTTGATTTAGAAACTTATTCCAACTCTTAGCTGGGCATGGAAGAGACAGGAAGAAGGCAGAGCACCCATAGGGAACAGTGGAGCTGCTAGTCTAGGGTCTTTAAAAACTGTCTTACAGCAGAAAGCAGGGTAAGGCATGGGGAGGGAGACCACTCCATCTGGTCCAGTCATTAAGTATCCTCTCACTTTTGGTTATAGCCACATATGTAGCTTTGAGACACGGGTGAGGCACAATAAGCAGCTGGGAGTAGAACTCTCTTCTGCATCCCTGGCCTCAAGCAAGCGCATTCTCAGAACTGCAGTATTGGTGCTCTTGTTTCTTGTGTTCTTATCAATTTAGGGGGACGACTTCTGTGAGCATCAGCAACTCTAATCCACCTTGGAAACTTCACAGAAACACTGTAGGCTCTGGTCCACACAGGGAAACTTCTCACAACTTGGTTGTATTTGGTAATTTCTATGTGTTCAGTTCCTAGAGGTAGGCATTATGGGTGAAGAAAAGTGGCTTGTAAGACCTGGGAAAGCATGTCTCTCTCATTAGATGCATTTTACTCATAAAATATGCTATGTGACACCCAGACACCGAGTGAAATAATATCTACAGTCTATCAGAGCATCACAACCGTCATCTCTGTTGTCTCTTGGTGGGACCAGCAGCCAAACTGCTTCCTTGGCTACTTTCAGGGTATTATGTGGTGTCCTTAGCTATTGTCTTCATAACCTGTTAGATTTCTAGACTTTTCTGTGCCATAGAACAGAAGATTGTACTCATTGGCCTCAAGGTCCCCTCTCTCATGTCTTCCTCACACTAAACTGAAATTCATATGGAACCAGGAAAGATTCCAAGTAGCCATATTCATCTTGAGAAATAAAAGCAAAGATGGAGCTTCCACACTTCTGATTTCAAGCATTATTGCAAAGTTATAGTAAGACAGGCTAGTGGGAGAGAATGGAAAGCTCAGAAATAAGTTCGTATAACATACATGGGAATGGCACTGTTAGGAGGCGTGGCCTTGTAGGAAGTATGTGACTAGGGGTGGGCTTTGAGGTCTCAGATGCTCAAGCCAGGCCCAGTGTGGCATCCTCTTCTGTGGATCCAGATGTAGAACTCTCAGCTGCCCCTCCACCGTCATGTCTGCCTGTGTGCCGTCATGCTTCCCACTATGATGATAAAGAATTAAACTTCTGAAACTGTAATCCAGCCCCAATTAAATGTTTTCTTTTAATTGGTGCCTCTTCACATCAAACAACAACAACAAAACAAAAACAAAAACAAATAAACAAACAAACAAAACCCCCAAAACCCAACTAAGACAATTTATAACAAGGCCCCCAAGAAGACTCAATAGAAAAAAGACATTCTCCTTCCTGTTAGGAAAACTAGGATTCCTATGCTCAAGAATTAAACCAGACCCTAAATACCACACAAAAGGCAACTCAAGTACATTGAACCGCAGCTTGGAGTTACACATCCCGAATGAATGCACAGGGGAAGCGCCTTGTTTGTTGGTGATATTGGCAATGAAGTTCTTGGCTATCATGTCTGAATTTCACAAGACAAAAATCCGAAAGAGCAATGGGAAAACTGGGAGCCAGAAGGCGTTGAAGAGTTTTGAGTTCCTGGAAACATTTCTGTGTTTGTAGAAACTTAAATTGCTTATTTGTTGCTGCGTTTGCCAAAGCAGGTTTGGCAGAATGCTAATTGCAGTGGATATTTCATAAGAACACAGTCCTAGGACTGAGAACAAAGGCAAGGCCAAGTGAAGCCTGAGAGCTCCTATGCACTGAGCCTCTCCTGAGGTCATCTAAGGCAAATGGTTCATTGTTCATGATTCATAGGCTGACTGCTGTTCAGAGACCAAGTTAAAGTCAGCTTCTGTTTTGTAACCTCTGAGGTTGTGTGGTATTTGAATGAGAATGGCCTCCACAGGCTCAGATGTTTGAATGCTTGGTCCCAAGTTGGTGGGACTATTTGGGAAAGATTAGGAGGTATGGCCTTGTTGGGGGAGGTGTGTCACGAGTGATGGGTTTTGAGGTTTCTAAAGCTCATGCCAGATCTAGTTATCCCTCACTCTGCCTTCTACTTACAGATGAGGTAAACTTTAAGCTATGCTCCAGTGCCATGCCTGCCTGCTGCTGCCATGCATCATGCTATGATGGTCATGGACTCTGCAACTGTAAGCCCCAATAATTCTTTATTCTGTAAGTTACCCTGGTCATAGTATAGTGTCATAACAATAGAAAGGTAACTAAGACAGGTCTTTAAAAATTTTTTTTTAATGGATACATCCTTTGTCATTCAAGGATCTTTTAACTCTAATGACAAATGACTTTTCAATACTTATGACCTTGCTCTTTCCATGTCACGATGGTGCTAGCACTGTATTTTGAAATAATAACTCTGGTGAATCTTTCTACAGAACTGGCTCAGGTACCCTGGTTCCTCTGTTCTGGATCCTGTGTTCTATCACCTCTTTCATGAGTGGGTCCTCATAAGTAGCTGATGCCGTAGGTTGTCTACAAAAGTAAGTCTGTTTGGGGCATATGCTCTACCTGCATGTCCTTTGAGAGGCACATCTCCCCTTTCCTTTAGAATTCTGTAGACCTTGATTCCTGCCTTCTACACCATAGTATCATGAGCTCGTGGCCTGTGAGTCTTATCCTTTGAACTTCATGCCTTGAGTGTTCTTCTTCACTCCAGAAGTTCATATTCCCAGGGTGTGTGGGGATGCTATTATTTATTACAATAGACTCTTGGTTTTAAAATTCCAGAGAAGAGTTAGTTGAGCATGGTAGCACATGCTTTTAATCCCAGGACTCAGGTGACAGAGGCAGGCAAATCTCTGAGTTCAAAGCCAGCCTGTACTACAGAGTGAGTTTCAAGACAGCCTGGGCTACATAGAGAGACCCTATCTTGAAAACAGAAGAAGAAGAAAAAGAAGATGAGGAGGAAGAGGAAGAAGGAGAAGGAAGAGGAAGAGGAGGAAGTATTGCAGAGAAGAATTATCTGTGGCCCCTTTGAGGAACTGCTTTTGTCTTACTTCTTTTAAAAGTCAGTTATATGGTACAGGAGTGAGACTGACTCTTCTTAATCATGGCTTTTGTTCTTTCCCTTCCTAACCTCCTACCCTTGATGCTTTCCCCTAACCCTGTATTTTGAAAGCTTTATGATTGTTTCTTATATTTTCATAAGTCATTGCCAAGTTCTTCTTGTAATCAACAGTCTTGACACACAGTCACAGGCTAAATGTTTTCATTTCATTCCCTCTCTAGATTTTCTTCTCTCCTCTGAGCATTACTGGGAGCTCGGGGCTTCATCCGGTCTGTGTGAGAGCAGAGGGACATGAATGTGGACACTCATTTTCTGTTCTGGGCTCCTCTGGTTAGGCTGTATCTTCATGTGTCTGTGTGTCTCTGTGTACATGTGTCTGTCTTTGGTCTTTGTATGACTGTGTGTCTATCTGTGTGTGTCTGTGTGTTTGCCTGTGTGTATATGGTGTGTGTGTGTGTGTGTGTGTGTGTGTGTGTGTGTGTGTGTGTGTG
>JANHMN010000013.1:7254590-7266056 GCA_030674055.1 Rhabdomys pumilio
ACATGCATTTTGATGGAACACACATGCATTTTGATGGAAAGGCAAATAACTCAGCATTGATTTCTTTAGGACTGTCATATAACACAAACATCAGGTTACTCTCTGACACACACTCTTAAAATCAAATATGATTTCTGGCCCCGCTTTTTCTTTTTTGAACAGGGTCGTGCTACACAGTCCAGGCTAGTTTTGAGTACTGCAGTGTACAGTTTATAGGTGCAAGGAGCCATCATTTCCAGGTCTGTGAGTGTGGTTTCCTTCATAAGAATCTAGAAAGGTTGATTGGAGTCTCAAATATTTCAGATCTGACTTTACATTGCATTTTTTCCTAAGAGCCAGACATAAACAAAAAATAATTTTAAGCCACCAGCACACTGTGCACACCTTGTGGAAAATGACTCATCAATGGGCTGGGAAGTGAATTGTCTTTTCATTTTATGCTCCCTAGGTCTTCGAACCTCTAAATGTGATTTCTCTTGAAATTCACCATCTATTGCCTTTTACTGTCAGAGAAATTTACTTCATGTAAAGGAAGAATGTAATTGTAGAAGGAGAGTGAGTTATTTTGACTTATGTTCGTGAAGATCACTGATTACCAAGGATCCACAGCTGCACTTCTGAGACCCCTTTCACCTCACCGACTGCATTAATTACCGTTCTCATCACTTTACTCTCAAGATACCTGGCAAGAAGCAACCTAAGGTTTACTTTGGCTTCTTGTTGAGGGGACACACAGCAAAGTCCCTCTGCTAAGTGGAAGGAAGGCTAGGCAGCTGGTCACCCCAGGCACAGGCAAGAAGCAGAGAAAGTGAATGCTGGTACTCAGTCCACTGTCCCCTTCCTGTTTGCTTTGGTGCTCCAGCCTGTGACATGGAGGTGCTCCAGCCTGTGCTGTGTGTGTGTGTGTGTGTGTGTGTGTGTGTGTGTTACACATGCTCTCCCACCTGTGCTCTCACAGTTAGTTTCCACATGTCAGTTAACCCAATCTACAAATTCCATCATAGTGCCCAGAGGTCTGTCCTCAAGGTGATCTTAGATCCTGTCAAGTTGACAACATTAAGCATCCCAGTTATCTACTGACTGCATCAGTGATTCTGACAATTCAGATTCACCAGCTCCCATGAGTCCCTGAGAACTATGCTGGTGGCAGCCAGCTACCAGGGAAGTGTTACTGTGCTCGAGGCATTCCTGACCTTGGAGGCACTGGGTGTGTCTCAGTACATTAGGACCATTTCTCTCCAGCCTTCCAGATCTACTCCTTCTCTTCCATGCAGTAAAATTGTGTGTCCATGCAATGTGTGAAGAGATGCCCACCCTCTCTAGTAGCCAGGAAAGTTTTCAAAATACCAAGGTATATTGAATGGGCATGGATATGAGACTCAAACACTAGAGGACCCAAGACTAGAAGTCCTTTGGAAGGCTGATGTAACCTCATCTCAAGTAGGCAGCTCCTGTGTATCTCAGTTCACCAGACATGATATTCAAAAACTCTCGTGCAGAGATGACCTCACAGGAGAGAAACGCACATATACCTCTGTGCCTTGAGAACTTGCTGCTGATGTCAAGGAACCAAAAGCAACCAATGTGGGTAACTCTCAGTTTTAGAATCTCATTGTATAGATCTGTTCCCACAAACACAAGCGGCACACTTGGGAATGCATAGCAGAACCACATTTCATTTCTAAAAGTACAGGAAGGATGGTCAAGGAGACCTCATGTCAGAAAAATACAGAGCATTCACCAGAAAGAGTAATAGAGACCCAGGCTGGGCAAATGGGTCTTTCACTATTGGTGTTGTTGAAATTTTAGTGCTTTTTCAAATAACCATAAAAACCTATTGATTGTGTAACAGGGAAAGTAAAAGAGCTAAAAAAACAAGAGTGATCATGCAGAGATTCCACACAGGTGAGATTGAGCACTGGGTAGGGACAGGACAACAGAGGCTCCTGCCTTAGCAGTGCAGGCAACAGAAGGAACTTCCCACTCTACTTTGGACATGTGATCTATGTTTCAAGGTGAGGCTTGACCATAGGGCCACAAGGTCTAAAAGGGCCTCACTTAGTGTTTAGTTCTCAGGATGGAATTCCCACCCTCTTCCTATATGTGTGGAAAACAATCATCAGAGAACCTCATAAGCAACCATGTCCACACAACTGCTTATCATTATGACCAGGATGCTGTCTGTCACAAACTTCAAGGGGGCTTTTTTCTGGGTGTGGGGGTCATTGCTGTCATTCTGCTGGTGTGAGGCCATCTCTGACATCTGTTCCTATGCCAGGCTGATAGTCACGGACCTTTGAGGTGAGATTCTGGCATATTGACAGATCCTGGTGTAGTAGTTTGAATAGAAATGGTCCCCACAGGCTCATAGATATGAATACTTGGTAATTAGGGAGTAGCCCTATCTGCGTAGGACTAGGAGGTGTGGCTTTGTTGGAGTAAGTGTGGCCTTGTTAGAAGAAGAATGTTACTGAGGTTGGGCTTTGGGATTTCAAAAGATCAACCCAGGTTAATTGTCTCTTCCTGCTGCCCATGGATTCAGATATAGAACTCATTTTTCCAGCATCATGTCTGCCTGCTTGACATAACTGCAATGAAGCAAACCTCTGAAACGTTAAGCACACTCCAACTAAACCTTTCCCTTTATGAGAGTTGCCATGGTCATGGTGTCTCTTCACAGCATAGGTCCCTGACGAAGACACAGGGGAGGAGGAAGCTGGGCTCAGGGAGGAAGGACAGAACGCTGATACTCTCTCCTCCCAGTTTGTAGATTAGCAGGGAAGGAAGCTTCTGTCCTTACCATGTACTCCTATCTGGGTGAAAGTGACTGTACTGATAAGTTATGGGCAGAATAAATGTTCAACTTAACAGGAAATTTGGCTTTGACTTGCACCATAATAGCTGAAGTGGGGTAGCCACTGTGCTGCAGAAGATAGGTGCCACAAATTAATTCTGTGTGCTGGGCAGAGATAACAGCCCTGAAATAAAAGCTACGACCTTTATTTATGATGTGTACCACTGGACGGTGAACAATTTTGCTTGAGCTTACTGCATGCTTTCCTGTAGCTTAAACCATTTAGCCAATGTATATTTATTAAATATTCAAACACAAGTCTAGCCTACATCTTTGTTCTTCACTCTCTAGATTCTAAAGACCAAGCAGGTAGATACCTCGATGCCTTCAAACAATATGACCTTTTTAATTTACTCTGTGCCAACAGAAAGGGTTCTTAGGAGCTGGAGAGATGATTGGTCTGTAAAATACTTGTCAAACAAGCACAAGGACTTGAGTTCAGTGTCCAGAACCCACATAAAATCCAGGTGTGACAGTGCACTCTTGTAATCACAGCACCGGGGAAGCAGAGCCAGGCAGATCCTTGGCTAGCCTACTTAGTGAGTTCCAAACCAATGACAGACACTGTCCAAAAAAAAAAAAAAAAAAAAAAAAGGAAAAAACAAAGGTGGATGGAGCTTGAGGAACAGCATCTGGGGTTGTCATTGATTTGTGTGTGTGTGTGTGTGTGTGTGTGTGTGTGTGTGTGTGCATGCCTGCCTACATGCATTCTCATGTATGTACAGGAGGGACCCATTGGTGACAAGCTCTGGGCAGTGTGTCAAAGGCTAGGAGGTGAGAAGTGTTTTTTGATTTTAAAGATAATGATGAGGGCACAATAAAGCAGACTGGGTGGGCAATATTCCGTGTTCAGTTTCTGGTCTTGAGTACAGGAAAAACTCAGAGTTTCGCTCAAATAAGCAGTGTGCACCCAGTGCAGAGGTCAAGTAACCCAGATGGAGAGTTTTTAACTTATTTTATTTTTTAATTACAGGTGTGCATACATGTATGTGTGGACTGTATATGTATTTGAGTGCAGGCACCTGCAGAGGCCGGAAGAAGGCATAAGATTACCCGAAGCTGAAGTTACAGTAGTTGTAAGCTTTCTAACCTGGGTGATGGGAATTGAACTTGAGTCTCTCACAAGAGCAGTTAGTGTTCTTAACTCTTGAGCCATCTCTCCAGCCCATTTTTTAATTTAATTTTTTTTTTGAGATCATCTCGTTCTGTACATCAACCTTGCTTCAGCCTCATGGCGAGCCTCCTCCTTCAGTCTCTAAAATGCTGGAAATTGTGTGGACATATTGCTCTTGGGCAGATACCCCAAAGATTGTATATCTGACTATATAGATATAGTCTGCTATCTTTCCTACCTCTTGATTGTTTTCTTGTTCATAGTAGGCTGGATGTGTGTCAACTGCTGAATAGATAATGAAAATGTGCTACATTTACACAATAAAGTATTATTCAGCTTTTTAAGAAAAAAAATAAAACAATAGAATTTGAAGGTAAATGATGGAACTCCAGCCAACCATTCTGAGTTAGAGAAGCCGAACCCAGAGAGACAAGCACCACATGTCTTATACATGGACACTAGGTTTGAATCCTTAGATAACTGTGTTTCATTTCAAATAACCATAGAGGTCAGAAAACTAGTAAGAAGCTGGGGGGGGAGGGGCAGCTTTCAAGAGATGGGTGATAAAATATGGTGATATAAGAGGAGAAAGGAAATAATGAAAGACAAAGGGTTAAATAGTGAGGCAGATGGAAGCCAAGGGTAGGGAAGGGTTCAAGGGGAGGTGTACCTAACACTAAGAGCTTTTTAAAAAGTCCGATGAAAACCTAAGAGTGTAGAAATGTCCTAAAATATACTTGAAATGCATATACAAAGTTTAAATAGGGTCTGGAAATATTGCTAAGTATTTAGAGCACTGGCTGCTCTTCCAGGTTCTGAGTTCAATTCCCAGCACCAACATGGCAGCTCGAAAAACTTTAACTCACACCCTTACACAGACATACATGCAGGCAAGACACCAATGCACATGAAATAAAAATTAAATAATTATTTAAAAAATAAATGTTGAAATATAGTTACCCTGTAGGAGGGAAAGTGTCCCCACTAGAAATTATAGGCTAGGAACTAAAAAGCCCATTACCCCAAATGGGTTATCTCTTCTTAAATTATTAGACAGTAGGATCCTATAAACCACAAAACATTGATCTTGGTTGGCCTTCAGAACATGATAATAAAACCCTATTTATTAAGATGCCACATACTTGCGCCATAGAAGTTAGAGAAATTAAACAGGTACAGACCTAGAAGTTTCATCTCCATTAGCTAGCTTTCACAATGCTGGAAGGTGTTATCCACATTACTGATAGAGAAAAGTAGTCTTCAGTGTCATTCTACTGGCTGGTTTTGTGTGTCAACTTGACACAAGCTGGAGTTATCACAGAGAAAGGAGCCTCCCTTTAGGAAATGTCTTCATGAGATCCAGCTGTAAGGCATTTTCTCAATTAGTGATCAAGGGTGGAAGGACCCATTGTGGGTGGTGCCATTCCTGGGCTGGTAGTCTTGTGTTCTATAAGAAAGCAAGCTGCACAAGCCAGTAAGTAACATCCCTCCATGGCCTCTGCATCAGCTCCTGCTTCCTGATCTGCTTCAGTTCCAGTCCTCACTTCTTTTGGTGATGAACAGCAATGTGGAAGTGTAAGCTGAATAAACCTTTTCCTCCCCAACTTACTTCTTGGTGCTGATGTTTTGTGCAGAAATAGAAACCCTGACTAAGACCGTCACCCAGCTGTGAACTCTGATGACGATAGTAATGATTGCCTACTCATGCAGTAGTGAACCCATATTGTGGAAGTAGTCAGCCACCTTTTGGTGACTTTAAGGCCTGATCTACAAGATAGAATATGCACAAGGTACCACTATGAGCTCAATAGTCTTTGACTAGGCAGGTCATGGGCCTTAGGGAAGAACATACAACTATCATTCTACTAACTAATATCAAACAAACTCCTCATGACTTATGCCGTACTCCATAGGCATGTAAGAAGCTGGGAAGGTACACGTATCTGTTATCTCAGCTCTAGGGATATAGAGAAAGGAGAATCCCTGGAATCTGCTAGTCTAACCCACTTGGTGAGTTCAAGGCTTAGTAAGAGATCTTGTCTCAAGAGAAGGTGAAAAGAGATTAAGGAAGACACTTGAGGTTGACCTCTGGCATCTACATCACACACACACACACACACACACACACACACACACATACACGAACACACAGAAGCACACACATATGCATGCACACAACATGCACCCATAAGTACACACACATACATATGAACTCCATTACACACACATTCAATATATTTCTATAAATTGCTTGACTATGCTTACAGGCTGAAGAAAACCTTTGACTATCAACTTGACACAAACCTTGAGTCATATGGGAAAATGAAGCCTCAGCTGAAGAATTGTCCCATTTCTAGACTGGACCATGGCAATGCCTATCAATCATTTTCTTTATTGATAATCCATATAGGAAGTCTCAACCTACTGTGGATAGAACCAACCCCAGACAGGTTGTCCTGGGTTGTGTAAGGAAGCAGACTGAACAAGCCATAGGGAGTAAGCCAGTAAGCAATATGGTCTTTGCCTCAGTTTAGACCTCCAGATTTGGATCATGAGTTTCTGCCTCATGTTCCCTGGAGGATGGACTGTAAGGTGAAATAAACCCTTTCCTTCCACATTACTTTGGCCATGGTGTTTATGACAGCAATAGGAAGCAAGTTGGCATACCAGACAATGCTTTTTTTGTGATGGGCATAATTGAACCATAGTATCAGTTGCATTCCCTACATGACTGTGAGGATCAAATATGTTCACAGACAGTAGCTGGCTGTTGGAGCTCCAGGGGTCATGCCAACAGGTTGTTGTGAGTAGACTTGCCATGGAGTGTGCTTCACTCCAAATGTTGCTAATTTTTGTGTAGAAGACAGAGGGTACATGATATCACTCTTGTCTGAGAACTCAGCTCAGAAGTGTGGCAGTGTGTAACTTGTTCTTGATGTTGGCAAGTAGTTCAGCTCACATTCACATGTTCTAGTAACTTCCATGGCCACGGAGAAGATAACAAACAGAGTGACCCAAGACTGAAGTCTAAAGGCAATGACCCCCGAGCAGACAGTCACTTTGATACTCTACCATCCTCTTAGTGGTCATCTTACTTCAGTTGCTGTGGTCTCATGATTTCCTGACTCCATGAGACATACATGTAGCATCATCATGGTCTCCAGGGACCTATCAGGCAGTGTCCCGTGTGCCTTGAGGCCGAAGCCTTGGTACCAGAGCTTCACTGATTTACTCAGAAGAACACTGAAACAGAAACAGACAAATAGACAAGTCACCCCTGGGAAAGCAGGGCTGTTCACTGTGCCCTTCATTCCTGTGTGTTGATAGAAGTGGTTGCCTACAGACCATGTCTAATTGGTAGTGATAAAATCTAGATTGCTTCGTAAATGGAGTATGCCTAAAAATGTTACTGTTGATATTCAGAATTAGCACTCTTAAGATGAGAATATTGTAAAGAGGGAGAAAAAAACAAAACAAAACAAAACAGAACCAAAAAAATTTTTTTTTCCCAAAACCATCTCACTGGCACTTCTTAGATTAATCACTCAGAAGTAAATCATTGTCTTTAAAGGATGGTTCACACAAGAAATCCATAACAAGAAGGGTGGGATTTGTATGTTCCTTTGCTATCTTCAGATGTGCATACCCTTTAAAAAAATATCTTATTTTTTTGTTTGTTTTGTTTTTTGAAAGACATATTTTTGTTAAATTCTGCATATGGAAAATTTTAAACAATCCCATTTTTCTGGGAAATTACAGATGTAATTTTTCAAAGTTTAGCACTGGGTTAATTCTGTCATTTTTTAAAAATGGAGCCAACATTAAGAAAATTTTCTTCTAGGCTTATATTCAGAAAGATGGGTTGAGGGGAATCTGGTAAGGAATTCAGCTGAGAGTCAATGGCCACTGGTCAGTAAGGAAAAAGCATGCCTTACTGAGTAAAGATCAGTCTTCTTTCCATGGGGGCTGAGTCTACCACTGTCTGGGAGTCCCTACTCTGTGGTCTACATTTTAGTTAGCTTTTCTGTCACTTGATTTTCCAGAATTAGGGTAAGAAAGATGATAGCTGTCCAGGAAGTCAGCTTCTCCAGTGAGGTGATTTTCATGGTTCAATTCCATTAAGTCTCTGGAGCCTTCACCTGAATACTTTATGGCCTTCTTGTGTCCTTTAAAGACAGCGATTTATTTCTAAGTGATTAATCTAAGAAGAAGTGCCAGTGAGATGGATTTTTTTTTGGCTCCCTCTTTACAATCTTCTCATTTTAAGAGTGGTAATTTTGAAAATAAACAGTAACATTTTTAGAATACTCCATTTACGAAGCAATCTAAATTTTATATTGCTCAAGGTAAGCATGATTGCCCTCATTTAGGAACAAGAAACCAAGGCTTTGGGAGGTAGCAGGCCCATAACACAGCTTTCCATAGCAGTGTGCTGAGCCTATGTCAAGGCAGTGACACCTGATATACAGCTTAGGGATTTCCATTTTGTGAACTTGGTGATAGGCAATAGTGTGGAGCTAACACTAAAGTATGAGGAACTATTATTGAATGATTGGCTGCTGTAAGGGATGTTATGCTATTATTTTGTAAAACATTTGGCTAGATAAGCTGGAACAGTAGTTGTCTGTAAGGGCCTCAGACCTTAGCACAAGTGACTCCATGATGGAAGTACCATTCAGATTATTCAACTCAGCATATAGACAGCAGCACCGACCAAAATGAAGACAAAGTCCCAATCCATCAATGTCCATAGTTCTGGGAAAGTCTCTAAATGTAATAATGTTGCTTTCTGGCTTCTGTAGTTCCATTTTTTTTGGACAACTGTTCTTGTTAAATAAAGTATGTCAACCCTGGATAGGGTCTTCATGCTTAAAAGCTCACCCTTAGCAAGGCTCAGGGCGACACTTGATTCCAAACACCCAGTGTAATCTCCAGATGGCTAATAAAGATTTTGTATCAGCTTAAACCATTGTGTGAGTAGTCATTTCTGGTTGATACCCCACAATAAAGTTTCCAGAGAGTCATCTCATTACTATTCAAATATCTAATCATGTCAACCAAGAAACAGCTACCCAGGGATCTCATTTTAACCAAGACTAGGAGCCAAAGACAATCTTGAGTAATACCCTAACTCTCCCATGCTAAGTCTGTTACTTCTGGCTCTTAGAATCTTTCTGCTTTCTTCTCTTTCATATAGATCCCTGAGCCTTGAGGGGAGGTGTTTGATGAAGATACTCCATTTAGGGCTGAGTGCTCCAAGTACTCCCAATCTCTGCACACTGTCCAGTCGTGTGGATCTCTTTGTTAATTGCTATCTACCACAAGTGGAAGGTTCTCTGATGAGGACTGAGGGAGGAATGATCGGCAGGTAGAGCAATATACCATTAGAAGTCATTTTATTGCTATGTTCATCTAGCAGCATGATGGTAGTAAGGTCCCCCATCACCCATGCCACATCTAGTCTCTGGTTCTTAGCCTTATTAACAGTATCAGATATGGGCTCGATGTCATAGAGTGGACCTGGCTACCCCCACAACATCTGTGCCACTGTGAGACCAATATATCTTTCAGGCAGGTTACTGTTGTAGATCCCGGGGTTTGTAAATGGGGTACAGAACTAAGCAAAAGATCCTCAAAAAACAAAACAGAAATGACAGAGGACACTTAAAAAAAATGTTCAACATACTTAGCCATCAGGGAAATGCATACTAATATACTTTGAGATTCCATTTTTTTTCCATGGACAAAATTGTCAAGATCAACGAAACAAATGACAGAACACGCTGTTGAGAATGCAGGGGAAGTGAAACACTTCCTTATTGTTGGTGGGAGTGCGAACAAGTGCAGCCACCATGCAGGTTCCTTACAAAGGCTGGCAGTGAATCTCCTATAGGACCCCGCTAAATACTCTTGGACGTGTACCCAGAGGACCCTGGTGGTACCTGTCAATTGCTTCTTTATTCATAATAGCCAGTAAAACAAACAAACAAACACAGCTTAAATGTCCATCAACTCTTAAGCTTTTAAATATGTATGAATTGTTTCCAGTATCCACAGAGGTTAGGTATCTAGAGAGGGGTAAAGGAGAAGAAAAGCATCTTCCCAGGAAGGGGAGATAGAATAAAGTATTATAAAGAGATAAAGGGGAAACTAAGTAGGAGAATTCACACTTTCTTTAATCATCGATTTTTCTGCTTCTCTAGAGCTACTGCCTGCCTACCTCTGGCCACACCTAGATACCAGTTTCTAAAGACGCAAGAAGTTCTCTTGCCTTGCCACCGTGAGCATAAACATTTACTTACAGGTCTTTGTTTTACATGTGCTTTTACTTCTCTTGAATAACGTATCTAGATGCGGGTGCTGCATTTAGTTTCCTGTTTTGAGGCGCAGGTTCTTATGTGGTCCAGGCAGGCCTCAGATTCACTATGTAGCTTGAAACCGCATACCTTGAACTTTTTATTATTCTGCCTCCTTTCTAAAGTGCTCAGATTACAAGCATACATGGCCATATTAGGCATATGCAGCTCTGGGGATGGAACCCAGGGCTTCAAGCACGGTTGGCAAGCACCTTACCAACTGAGCTGCATTCTCAGCTTTGTATTTACCTTTTAAAGGAGCTTTTATGCTGTTTTCCAAAGTGTTCGGACCAATCTGTATTTCTAACTGTAACAGATTCAAATTGTAGCTAACAAAGAATGCATCACTGGATTTGGTTTTAAATATTTTTGTTTAAATGCCAGGCTCAGAACTGTGTAGAGCAAGGACTTTGTATTTCCTTCCAACTTATGGTGAACAATGGTTGGTCATGCAACAGCATTTAATTCCCCTCTTTGGTGAACTGCTGTTGAAATCTGTATGTCCCTTCTAATGAGATTGTCTGATGATAGATCTGTCAGGATTCTTCTCCTGTTTATGTGTGTTCTTGATAAACTTTTCTCAGATGTTGCTGTGCAAACATCTTTCACTCAGTCTGTCTTCTTATTTTAGTTCTGATGCCTTTAAAGAGGGATGTTTTTAATCTTCTAATGTTGATGAAGTCTAATATGCCAATCTCTCCATGTTGGCTCTTCAGCTAAAGCCATTGCCTAAGTCCATTAGTGGTTTCTTCATTGGAGTTTGCAGCAGGAAATGAATTTCCAAATATTTGGACTATACCAGCATGGTTATGTTATTTCTCCCACAGTCCTCTGGTAGAAATGAGATCACTTCTCTTACACGTCTTAGTTTGGCAAATGAGGGGTACAGCCAATCTTGACCCGCTTTCGTGTGTACCAGAACTATGTATGTAGTCTGTGCTGATGGAATGTTCTGTGATCTCTACCAGGCTGTCAGCAACACCTGTCCCCTCCCCACATGCTTGCTGCTCCTCTGGAATTGGGATTCTGTATCAGCTTTAAGGGGAGATACTGAAATCACTAGTTACACTTTAGCTTGGCTCTTCTCCCCTTCTGAGCCTCTCTCTCTCTCTCTCTCTCTCTCTCTCTCTCTCTCTCTCTCT
>JANHMN010000013.1:7268713-7284171 GCA_030674055.1 Rhabdomys pumilio
GATTGCTTTTGGTAGGATGGCCATTTTCACTATACTAATCCTACCAATCCATGAGCATGGGAGATCTTTCCATCGTCTGATATCTTTCTCAGTTTCTTCCCTCAGAGACTTAAATTCTTGTCATACAGGTCTTTCACTTGCTTGGTTAGAGTTACACCAAAGTATTTTATATTATTTGTGGCCATTGTGAAAGGTGTGGTTTCCCTAACTTCTTTCTCAGTCTCAAAGCAATAAACAATTGCTTGCATAAAGTAGAGTTACTGATTTCTTTGAGTTAATTTTGTATCTAGCCACTTTGCTGAAGATGTTTATCAGCTGTAGGAGTTCTCTGGTAGAATTTTTGGAGTCACTTACGTATACTATCATATCATCTATGAATACTTCAGCTATACTTTGCCTTCTTTGCCTTCTTTCTTTCCTAGTTATATTCCCTTGATGTACCTTAGCTGTCTTATTGCTCTAGCTAGAACTTCAAGAATCAATGAAAAAAAGAGCCGGTTATTTGATAAAATCAACAAGATAAACAAAACTGTTGCTTTTGATGTTGTGGTCCAGCTTTAATCCATGGTGATCTGACAAGATGCATAGGGTTATTTCAGTCTTCGTGTATTGGTTGAGGCTCGCTTTGTGACCAATTATATCGTCCATTTTAAGGAAGATTCTGAGAGTTGCAGAGAAGAATTTTCATTTTTCTGTGTTTTTGCAAAATGTTCTATAGATATCTGTTAGATGCATTTAATTCATAGCCTCTGTTAGTTTTATTATTTCTGTCTCGATGACCTGTCCATTGGTAAGAATGGGATGTTGAAGTCTCCCACTCTTAATATGTGGGGTTCAATGTATGATTTAAGCTTTAGTAATGTTTCTTTTATGAATGTGGTTGTCCTTGCATTTGGGGCATAGATGTTCAGAATTGAGACATTGTCTTGGTAGATTTTTCCTCTGATGAGTATGATGTGTCCTTATAAATATCAAATATTTAGATTATGATCCATAACAGTAGCAAAATTCCAGTTATGAAGTAGCAAAAAAATAATTAGAATGACTGATTTAGGGTTTTTGTAATATTTTCCTGTCTCTTTATTGTTAAAAACTCCTTGTTCTTTTTGTTGTTTTTCGAAGGGGTTATTATCATTTTTCTGACCAGCAGCCATTCACCCCCCCATGTTTCCTTCCTTCAGTCTTATCAGTTTTGGGGCCCAGGAGTGTGTTGCACATAATACATTATTATATTTACATATATATATAATTTTATATATTATAAAATATTTATTATATAAAATTATATAATATATATTAGTATATTAGTATATTTATTTCCTCCCTTATGCTGTTTTCAGTTGATTTCACCACTTTTCTCCCTGTTTATTGAGTGTGTGCACAGATGGTGACAGTGTGTGAGCTCCCGTTGTAACCACACGATATTGTTTATTCTCCACCACTGCTGTCGTAGCTGCATCATACACATGCCCTCATGCATCCCCACCCATTTGGCAATATCTGTTTACTTCTAAGTGCATGTCAAGACTTCCTTTTTGAATCAGGGCTCACTCATTTAGGAGCCCTTGTATAATTTCCAAGTGTTTGGAGAATTTCCTGTTGTCCTTCCATATTGATTTTTTGTTTGGCTTCATTATGCTCCGAGAACACTGTAGGTTTCAATTCTCTTAATTGTGTCTGCATTGTGTTCCTATTGCAGGACCTCGCCTGCTTTTGCAAATGTGTCATGAGCCCCACAGGGCATGTCTGGTGCATTAGTGTTTCTGCCAGGTCCTGCTGGCCGAGCATATTTTTCAGTGTTGTGGCACTGACTGCCATTTCCCTCCCATGGTTCCATCAGCTACTGAGAAGGGCTCAGTCCCAGCTGCACTGTGTTCTGCCTGTCTCCATTCTGTCCTCTCAGACTTACTGTTCATGTATGTGGTTTGTATGTATGTGTTTGTATATTTGTACACATAGGTGCTGATGCATGGAAGGTGTCTTCTGAGTTATCATCTTCCCTGTTTTCTTTTTGATACAGGGCTGGTCACTGAAGCTAGAATTTGCCTATCTGGCTGACCTGGTTGGCCTGTGAGCTCCTGCCTGTCTCTGCCTCATGAGTGCTGAGATTACAAATGCTGTCCACCACACCCTGTATTTTTTTCCCATATATGTTCTGGAGACAAAATTCAAGTCCCCCACTTTAAGCATTTGCGAGGCTGAGCAGTTACCCAGCTATACTTCCTCATCTGTTCTATTGGAGCTTCCATGCAGAGTCCTGCCCTGAATTGATGTGCAGAGCCTTCCCTTTTTGTGAACTAGGAGCAAATTCTTCACATCTTTGTTTTTGACGGCACCTTTAACTTTCCTTTATCCTCAAAACATAGTTTTCTGGATGTAGCACTCAGACAACAGGTCTTTCTTCCCCCTTATATCTTAAAGAGTATCTAATCTTTATCACTATCATGTTGGCAGAGAAATCTCTGCTTCCCTCTTTTGTACATGTATATCTGCCATTCAGAACACCTTAATATTCTTTTTTTTTTTGAAACTGTAATATAATTACATAAGTGTTTCCTCCCCTTCATTCCTTCTTGTTTTTGTGACCAAGGTCTTTTCTAATTGGCCCCTTTGTTCCCAGAATAATGACTCTGAGACTTAATTATTTATGAATGAATGCTTAGCTGTATGCTTTGGCTGGTTCCCCAACTAGCTCTTAACAGATATAACCCATTTATTCTAGTCTATATCTGCTACATGGCTAGTTACTTTGTCTCAGTTTCATGCATCCTCAGAGTTTGGTTGAATCTCCTGCCTCTAATAAACTCCCAGAGTTCCTCTCTGTTTGCAGGACATCACAGTTTCTAATCCTGCCTCAGCTCATTTGCAATCAGCATTTTATTGGCCCAAGAGATTCTCTCTACACCTCCCCCTTTTAGTCCAATAAAAGGTTCTTTCTCTAACATCAGTAAACTACATACAATAAGAGCAATTATGAAAACTATCAGGTAAGAATTACATTCACAATGTCCAGAACATATGTATTTGGCAACCTTGGAGGAAGTACTCCGTTATCTATCCTATCCTGGTAAATCCAAAGTTCTGTACCTAAATCATTTTCTATCAAAACTTGCATTACCAGCTTAGAAATATCTTTCGAGACTTTAAAACACTTTCTTAAATTGTAAACTACTAACACTTCTAAAGATGTCAGATTATATAAATCTCTAGTCTTCAACTCCATTTATTCCTGGAGGAATAAATATTACCTGAGTGTACAGGAAAATACAGAGCAAGCATCTTCTGAAGCTATAGAGATGGTGGAGACTGGACAGTCACTCCAAATTTCTTTGAGTCATTGGAGCATCCATCTTCAGCTTTGGTCCACTATATAACAGACCTTTCCTCCCTCCCTCCCTCCCTCCCTTCCTTCCTTCCTTCCTTCCTTCCTTCCTTCCTTCCTTCCTTCCTTCCTTCCTTCCCTTTTAGAAGCCTGCAGTCAAAGCAAGGGCAGTAGCTTGTCCAGTGCCTAGCTTGCACATATGAAGCAAATTCCACATGGAGGTTCTTTGATGCTCATCATTTTCTTTGAAGTAGGGTGGTGGTGATGCCAAGAGCTGATATGTCTCACTGTCAAAAAAAGGCATTTATTAAGTAAAACATCTCTAAGTGCTATATTCCAGAGATCTCTGAGGCTTTGAAGAGCATCCATCAATCTACATACTTTATCTGAATTGCTTGTTTCTAACTATCTACCATCTGAAAACATCTATAGAAAGCTAAATGAAGCGTCTTTCTGTAATAAACTAAACTAGTACCTAACATGAATATGAGTTTGGTTGACTATTAACTTGTGTTTCTTAATTATCCTAAACAGTTTGTTATAGCTGTCAAAAAGACTAGATTGGTACAATAACTTAAGCAAGAGTCAAAATGTATATACCTAGTATATCATAACAAAATATAGCCTTAAATTATATGTTTCAAAGTCCATACCAATGTAAAAATGTTTGGCTTGTAGATGTTCTTTGTTCTAAAAGTAGATTCAACAATCTACCTTTTCATTCTATTATTTCTGTATCCCTGCTTCCCCTAACATCAGATAGAGGAAAAAGAAGGATAGAGGAAAGAAAAAGAGAGAAAGAAATTCCCAAACCTAATCTCCTTTACTTTGCTGTCTTCCTGACCATTAACAATTTGTAACCAACCCCTCTTAAATGAGGGAAAACATCCATATCCTCTACGAATGGCCAAAAACCATTCACCCCACTTTTTGGGAGTGGGATGTCTTTCTCTTGAGACTGCTTACTGCTATTTAAGGGCATCTTTTGGGGGAGGGCAGAATAAACTGGGATACTGGCCAATCTTAAGAAAGCTAGCTGCAACATTTGCTGTCCAGTCTCTATGTGCTCAGAAAGTGCAGGGCTTAAATGAAGTCCTGGCTGGACCAGTCTGTGATGTGGATGATCTAGCTCACTGTATCTGGATGTAGATTTTTGAGGAAACAGCAATTGAGGCAGTTTGGACTGTATAACTAAATTGTAATATAAATTTTTATCCATGCCATCTAAAATAATGGCATGATAAATCCCACGAGGACTCAGTAGCCAACAAAATTTATTGGCTAAGCTTAGCCGAAGTCCTGGCTGGAGACATTTCCATGTCTCAGCCTGTCTCAGAACTGTTCCCACGTAAAGGAGTCAGCAATACATCTTACCTGTTTCATTGGTCTTCTTGATTTCTTTCTTTCTGTCTGCAGCCAGGATCTTCAGAGGGTCTGCCCTGGTAAAATCTGATTTTTATTAATTTGAAAGGAGTTTGTAGCTGTTTTTTTCTCCTATGGAAAGAAATACAAAACCTCTTTCCAAATATAATTCATTTCCTTCCATTCTGAAGTTTGCACATCCTTAATATGAACAGGCTAATGGAGTTCAGCAGTTTTTCCCATAATACAATGTCTCTCAGCAGCTGTTGGGTTTTTTGTTTGTTTACTAACATTAAAAAAAGTTTAAAATTAATAAAGTATTATGAAATCTATCTCTGGCTTTTGTTGTTGTTGATGCCCCTTTTTGTTTGGTAAGCATCTCTTTTAAAGTATGATTAGATCTCTCTATAACTGTTTGTCCTGTAGGACTATAGGCTATACCTGTAATACACTTCATATTATAATATGTACAAAATTGCTTAATGTTACTACAGACATGTGCTGGAGCACTGCCAGTTTTAATTCACAACTATCCCCATAATAACCATAACTTCTAATAGATGTTTAATTACAGAATCGGCCTTTTCAGAACTCAAGGCAAAAGCCTGTTGGAATTCTGACTATGTATCATCAGTATGATGTATCAACATGTATGCATCTTTTAGTTCTCCAGACTCTATAAAATCACATGCATAAGCCATTGTATGGCACTGCTCTGAGGTGGCAACACTAAGCAGAGTCTTTGTTTTTAACTCAGTGTGTTGTGTCTCTGTAGGCTGCTGTTCTACTCTCTCAAGTGGTTGTGGATTTTTCTTATCTAAAGCTACCTGTTTGCTGTTCCATGTGATATTCCTGTGAAGATTCTTCACACAGATTTAAAGAATCTTCTAACTCTGTCCTATGGCCTCCAATCTAAGCCTTTGATTTCATAGTCTTTCCCTTCTCTATTTTATTCTGATCTCTTCTTAAAGAGCATATATAAAATTGTAATCATTATTGAACACATAATTGTTTGTATGCTGATATTGTGAACAAATTATATGGGGCCCACGTGCCCTCTCTTACTTTTTCCCCATTTTAAATATGGAAACCTTTTTTTAAATCTCTCTAACTCTCTCCTTTTTATGAAGGCTTTATTTTATGTTCCTTTCTCCTTTCATTGGAGATTTTACTTTCTATGTGCATTTTTTATTTCTTTCTTATCATTCACTAAACTTAATATCTTTTTTTTTCTATTTAAGAAACTCTTTATTTCTTTATTTTTTTTCTCTGAACTCTTAGCTCTGGGGAATTCTTTTTAATATTATTTAACTCTCTTTAAGGACTTTACTATTTTCAAACTAAATATTTGTTTCTCTTTTACTGTTTTCAAACTTATACATTACCAGTTCAGAAGTCTGGGGCTTTTCAGTCCCACTGCAGCTCTGGGAAAATGTCCCTTCTGCCCTACTGTGTGTTTGGAGGCTTCTCAGGCTAGCACATGTCTGTGGTGGCTAACTCTAACTCTGTCCCCTCAGCTTGGTCTAGTTGGCTGCACTTTCCGGTTTTTGGATTGGCTATCTGACTTCTGCCCACTCTGGAAAGAGGGCTCTGAGCCCCAGCTTGGTGCTCTGCTTCAGACCATCAAAGGCTTTCCCCTCAGGCATTGTTTTTCACAGGCCTGGGCTGCTCAGTCCCTCGGCCAAGCCTGTGAAGTGCATTAAAGCTGCAGCCATAGAGACAGGTGCTGCTGAATGAGCTCACTGGCCTCTTAACCACGGAATCATTTCTTCAGCCCCCTCAATATTTTCTTTTTTGAATACCAATAGCACACACCCTTGATTACTATGGCTGTAGTTTTGGTTGACAAGAGTCCTTCAACTTTGTTTTGTATTTTCAGGATTGTTTTGTTCTCTTCTTACTCCTAAAACATTTCATTATAAATCTGCACACCTTCCCTCAGTATGATAGGAAAGAACAACACTGAATCAGTAAGAGTTCTGGAATAACTGCCCTTAACTGCCTAATTCCTAAGGCCCGCAAGCAGCAGGTATCTTGTCCTTGCTTGAGTTTTGTTTCCCTCAAGGGTATTTTGTAGCTTTCAATGTATACATTTTACTCTTCTTTAAAATTTCCCCTAAATGCCTCTCCCATTTTCACGGGACTTCTCCCCCCACGTCTGTTTGTCTAAGGACACTGAAAATTGCATTTGAGGCGTCTCAGGATAAACCACAAGTTTCACTCTGATATCTTTACTGAATCATACTTGGAAAGCATTCTTTTCTAAACAGAGTTGTAACTAGAGGCTGTTGAAATCACAACTCTCATGTTCTGACACACCATACTAGACTGGAAATGACATTTTCTGGAGAGTGGAAAAACCCGCTTAGGCACGCTATAGGCCAATACTCAGCGTCACAGGATGATAGGTAGCAATCAGACTAGGGCAATTCCCAGATCTCTATGACAACCATAGCTGGAAACTTTCTGGAGACCTGTGACATATAGCATGGTCCAATGGTGCAGTTTGATGTTTCCTGTCTGTGTCGACCCACTGTGGGGGAAGCGGGCACAGCACGTGAATGATCCCCTGATGCTTTCAACCTTCCTCAGTCTGTGGTGTGGGAAGCAGGTGCTGTAAGGGAAGGAAGTGAATTTTGCGTGGAGTACATCAGACCATGAACTGGCCATCTGTTATGGTGGCTTACTAACCCTTGATAGGTGATTGACAGGTTGGGAAGTATCGGGGACTCTGAGACTGTGAGACCAAGAGCTCTTGGTGACCCTAGAGGCATGCCTTTCCTACAGGTTATAAGCCATGCCCTCTTAATGTTTAGGCAAGGCTGGTTCTTCTAAGAATGGCTGAACATTGAAGGAAGATTATACTTTTCATAAAAAGATGAATCTCCCTAATCTATGGACCTGGTATCTAGACACAGAATGTGGATTGTCTGCTCAATAAACCTGAGTGTGTCTGGCCCATGCCACCAATTTACACAGTCAGACATCTTATAAAACACAGAAAGAATGGAATGCATACTATGGGATGGTTTCAATGACTCATCTTTGATGAGAACACAACCTGGGGTACCATCCTGGATCATGCAAGCCTCCTACCAGACACTCACTGAACTACCGGTCCTACATCCCACTGTGGGGCTAACTGAACTTCTGCCCAAGATGTGAGACAAATCTCGGCCCACAGCATATGTGACCTTGAAACAAGGGTCTGAGACCCAGGAGAAGGCAGTGTCAATATGGTAGGCCATTCAATCACGGGGCCACCTGAGATTACCACCCAAGTCTATAGAGACAAAAACTTGCCTCTCTGAGTGGCCCAGAACCAGCAAAAGCCAGGAAACAGGAGAAAAGCTGCAACTCGTGGCTAATGAAGCTCCAATTATTCATATCTAAACAGTCTCATTTTATAAACTGTTCTGGTTTATTAGATTTGGCTGCTCACTGGGAAAATAATTAATGTGAGAAGCAATTGCCTTTGCAGACCAATTGACTTAAGATGTCGCCAGCAAAAAAATCAATCAGAAGAACTGGGAGCTACAGAGGCAGTGGCAGCAAGATGAGCCTGCCGTGTAGGTGCCTTGCCTGTGTCTCAGTGGAGTTCTAGAATGCTAAAAGATGCTACCAATTGCAGAAGCCATGCCTCTGCCAGACATGCCTCTTGATCCTTTGACCTGTATGTTTAGGAACCAGCCAGCATTCCCTCCTGTGTTCCTGGCAGGGGCAGGGTGCTCTCAGTTCTTACTAGGGTCACCTGTGCCATCCATGTGTCATGCCATGCTTTCCTATAAAGGGACAATTTTTTTTCTGCAGAAATTCTCTGTTCAAATAGTCTTTTAAATATGTTAATCCAATTCTGATGGTGCCTTGGCTTTATCCAATTATTTGATGAAAATTCAATAATCATCTGGGGTCCGCCATGCCTACATCCAAGTAAGGTAAGGTGACGCCTATGTTGAGCATTGGTGCTTTTACAAAGGACTGATTTTCAACCATCTGGGGTCTCTGCATACTATCAAATACAGCTACAAAGTAGCCACAAAATCTAGGCCACAGATAGGCCATAATTAGTGTGATAAGTAGGAAGACATTGGTTAGCATTGCTGAGTTTTCTACATGACAGGGCACAGTGATTCTGTTATGCAGCTCTGTGCTGAGTCACACGTTGCCTTTCTCAGAGGAAATGACAGGAAGTGTGAAAGGCCAGGGACAATGAAGCCATGCTGGCAGCTTCTTCTAGCCAGCTATAAACCAAACTCCATGTGTCCTGACACAGTTCCTTTTTTAACCCCAGCCCACTACTCTACCACAGGCCGAGGTAGATGGGAAACGTCATGATATAAGTTCATAGGCACATCCGACTTGAATCACACACAGAGGCTTTCTCTTTTTCTCTTCTCCCTAGCCTTACATTTAACTAAAAACAAACAAACAAGTTTATAGTGTTTAGTGTTGAGTATGTAGAGAAACTTCAGACAACACAGGGTTACCCTGGGCTCTCTCTTCCACTCTCTGCAAATAAAGAGTTGCGGTTCTCTAATAGACTGTGCTGGAGATTTGATATGTGTTGGTCGATGCTGCACTACTCATTTTATCACACTCTTTCTCAAGGAGAGTGCTCACAGGCAAGAGTGAACAGGCTCTGATAGTGGTTCTTTCCCTAGGATGGAGGGATGCTTGACTTTAGCCCTCCACTGTCCATGGGAGCTTCCCTTTCCAAGACTATGGCCTTTTCAGATAGCCTGAAGCCCAGGTTAGTGTTTATAACTGAGCTACTAACTCAGAGGTCCACCCTGAGTAGCAGTCCAGTCCCTACCTGGTGACTACGGCCTTTCCTGAGGCTCTTCTCTCCCACGCGGCCACCCCTTGCTTTCTGTTTTTTTTTCCATAGTTGATCTCAGAACACCTCATTTGGGATCAAAGCCCCACACAGGGTCTGTGTTGCAGAGTGGGTTTCCTAGGACGTGCAAACTGTGATCCCCGTCATCTATTAACCCTTAGTTGAATTCAGCCAGAGAAATTAGGTTTTCTCCAAAACAATTGCAAAGAGGGCGTGTTGGGATGACATGGCTACCTTCAGTGTGAGTGGGAAGGAGAGAAAGGAGAGATCAGATGAAGAGGCTGAGAGTCTGCTGTGTGGCCAGGAGGAGGCAGTGATGCTATGCTAGGTCACACCGTCACTGTCACTTAGCAGCCAAGCAAACCAGGCTGTTAGAGAAGACAGAGCCGCAAAGGCATCCCACCATGGAGGATTCAGACCCCAGGTAATGTCCTCTCCCCTTTAAACAACAGCATCTCAGAACTCAATGAGTAGAGTATACTGACATGGTGTCAGCTGTGACCCCAGAACTTCTCATGTGAGCAAACCATCCTTGTTTCTGATGGGTGATGGTGACTGACTACACGGTGATGCTGCTGACATCATGAATTCATTGTTTTTACAAACCTCTGATGAGTGGAGCTCAAGGACCATCTTTTCCCTCATAGTTACTGAGCTGAAATAGTTCTTTGGTCCATCACTGAATGCTGGGCACAGGATAATTCTCCAGCAGGTAGTAGCATCAGGATGAGAGATATGTGCTCCTGGGAAGGTCAAGGGGCTTTCTGAGAACTCAGTCTGCATCTATGTAGAGCAAACACTGTGTATGGTCAGGAGGGAGAGCACACAGACAGCAAGTCAGGGAGCAGATGGCCTCCCAGAAGGTGCCCATTCCTGTGCCTGAATTCTGCCTTAGCTCAGATTGTGTTCACGTACAACAGCTTGTTGATCAGGAAGTGGGAGGTGTGCTAACTGGGCTTGTAATGTGAGTCTATAAAATGAGAGAGTCAACAAATTCCTTTTTAGTAATTCAATGTGTGGTGGTTTGAATAAGAATGACCCCCAAGGACCTATGTATTTGAATGCTTGGTCTCCAGGGAGTGGCACTATTAGGAGGTGTGGCTTTGTTGGAGTAGGTGTGGCTTTGTTTGAGGAGGTGGGCTTTGTTCTACCTCTAGATTTCAAATGCTCAAGACAGTCCAGTGTCTCTTTCTCTTTGGTGCCTGATATCCAGATGAGAGAGCAAGAGAGGGAGAAGGAGGCAAGCAGCCCCTTTTTATAGTGGACCAGGCCTACCTGGCTGTTGCCAGGTAACTGTGGGGAGGAACATACCTGGCTGTGGCCATGTAACTGTGGGGATGGAGTTTAGACAGAATGCTAACACAGTGGGCTTACCATTTACCAACCTCAGTTGTCCATAGTTGACTGTAACTTTTTCTCTGGATGATGTCTCCCCAGACAGATTCTAGTCTCTAGATTCTGCTTTCCTGAAGTGGGAACTTAAGGGTTCTTTGGAAAGTCAGCTGGATTGTGTTTTGCTGGGGCAAACATGTTAAGGAACCTTTTGCTAAGGCGGACACAGGTGTGAATGGCTAAGGAAGACCTGTGTCTGGAGGGATGACTCACTGTGGGTCTGGAGTGTGTGAGTGTGTTCCTGCAAGCATGCTCAGTGTGGAAGCTACACCCTCTCCAAGTGCAGCAGAGATCAGTGTCAAGTACTCGTGCCCACACCCACAATATACAGAAGGCAGCAGTGCAACATCCAGTACCGATTATACCCCAGAGCTTCATTCTTTAGACCACTAGAAAAGGCTTTAAGGCTGTGAATAGATACACAGGTTTTTGAAGTGTTACAGAGGAAAGGATTTTGCTATGAAAATGTGCAGCTATTTCATGTAATTGCAACATTTTGACGTGAGTCCTTTTATGTTTAATCATGTGTTTTAAGTTGGCACATCTTCTGGCTTCCTCTCATTCTTTTCTGTCACTGGCTCCTGTGGGTGTACTGGAGATTGTTAAGGCAGGTGTGATATGTGAATTTCCTCAGCTAAAATGTCAGATTGGCACAGATTATGTTGTCTGTGATTTTAGGGTTGTGCCCAAATGACCCCTTTCCAGACAAATGTAACAGAACTTCATCCATATTATTCTCTAATGGTTCTGAAGGTTCAGGCCTTATATTTTGGTTCTTAACTCACTTGAAGTTGATGCTATGATGTGTGTGTGTGTGTGTGTGTGTGTGTGTGTGTGTGTGTGTTTGTGCATGTATGTGTGTGTACATGTGTGTAGTGTGAGTGTGTGCATGGATGTCTACAGGTGTGCTTATTTACATATGTGCATGCAGGGGTCAGGGGTCATGTCAGGTGTCTTTTTTTGCTCTCTACCTCATTTTTAAAAATAGACTTGAGATTTCTGCTTGAGCAGCAGGGAGTTTCTGGAACCTCTCATCTCTACTGTGCTAGGGTTCCAGACACATGCAGCCATGTCTAGCTTTTTATGTTGGTTCTGGGGGTCTGACCTCATGTCTTTATGCTCGTGCAGCTAAACATTTTCCCGCTGAACCATCTCCTTGTCCCCTCTTGTGACACAGGCGTCTTCATGGGGTGTAGTGAGACATTTGCTTTCTTAAAAAACACAGTTATGTTTTGTGACTATGTTTTTGTTTTAATGCCAGGTGTGAGATAGGAGGTTGCTTCATAGCAGTGATTATGATTTGCCTCATGCACTAGCAGTGGTGTGAGTTTTGCCTGATGCAGGGACACAGGTAGTTTTATTCTGGAGACTCTGAAGACAGTATGAATGGGAACAAGGCTATGGCAGTTGCTGTTCTCCCTGCTGCTGCCTCACAGCTCCTGGCTTATCCTGTTGCTGTGTTTGCTGCTGCATTTCCTGTTGCTGGCTTGCTGACTTGCTGGATATCCTGATGACAAAGATTAGCATTGCCCCAAGGAACCTGACGACTCTAATCAGAAGGATGTAGCCTATAGAGCCCCCTTTTCCCTCTAACCCTCTTTCTCTCTTACCTAGTGTTGGGGGTTGGAAGGGATTAGTGGAATAAGGGTTGAGAAGGAGGTAGAGGTATAAGAACCCAACAAAATAGGACAGTGTTGGGGATGGTTGGCTTTTCCACCATTTGTGGAAGAGGCTGCTCTTTACCCAGGGTGTTCCTGGCTTTTTGTTAAAAACAATTGACTAAAAATTATGTGGGTTCTATTCTGGGCTTTTTATTCTGTTTTAGTGTTCTCTCTCTCTCTCCTCTCGTGTGTGTGTGTGTGTGTGTGTGTGTGTGTGTGTGTGTGTGTGTGTGTTACTGGAGCTCCACAGTATATTTTAAACCCAGGGAGACCAGATTAAGGTTTGCACACAAAATGTATAAAGAATAAAGCAAGAAAAAGAGAACCAGAAATTAATGCATATCGATTAAAATAGGAAAAGAGAACCAGGCCATGGCGGAGGTCCCCGGAACCCAGAGCCCTCTTCCCCCGCCCTCGTTTTCTCTGGCGGCCCAGAGCCCCGGGATACCTTAGATTGCTGGGCCTGTGCAATGCAAGTACCGGCTCAGAATCTGCTGGTGGCTGTTTTCAGTCTTCTCTTGCTGGCGCTGAAGCTTGGGACCATCTTGCTACCAGCTGTCACCATGTTAGGCTTAGGCTTTCTCTGCCACTCTCAGTTTCTGCGCTCGCGGGAACCCCTTGCACCCAGAACTCAGGCTTCACTGCCCTGTTGGTCACTGGATTCCTAGTGCCCTTGCTTGTGCTTGCTCTGGCTACCTACCGCCAACTCTGTCTGCGCCTCCACCTGGCCGACTGCCTCGTGCCCCACAGTCGAGCCCTCTATAGGTGCCAGCGCATCCCACAGCAGAAGCAAATCCCAGTCTCACAAGGCTCCTGGTGTGTTCCCACTCCTGGAAAGGTCTGAGTCCTGTCGATTGCCCTCCTGGTCTCTCAAGGACTTGAGGCAAGCCCAGGGGTGTACTGCCCAACCTTGCTCCCTTACTGCTACCTGAGTCAGATCCTAGCATCCCTTTGATGGAACAGTAGGATGTGGACACAATGCTGGCAAAAATTCCCATGTCCCAGAAAATTCATTCACATTTGATTCCTGAACGTTTGGGCTGGACCCTGTACATTTTTCTTTCCCTTCCCTGGTGTAAATAGGAGAGCTGGACCTTGTGCCTTACTATGCTGTCGCAACTCGTCCAGAATTTACAGGACTGAGGGACAGGGCTCAATAAGAAACCATCACAAATAATAATAATATATATATATATATATATATATATATATATTTTTATTATATATATATAATAAAAAAAAAACCAAAACGAACAAAGAACCTGAATGAACACTTACCAGGAAAAGACATACAGACATACACATGCTACAATACTTAGCCTCAGAAATAACCGGATATGATGCAATACCTTTTAGAATGGCTGCTATTGACAAGACAAAAGATGAGTGGCAAGGAGAATGTGGAGAACCAGAAGGTGGAGAACTACCAACGAGAATTCAGATCAGCACAGTTATTATGGGTTACAGCAAGGAGCTTCCTCTAAACCCTAAAACAGAGATCTGTGTATGACCCCATAATCCCACTGTGGAGTGAAGTGACCAAGGACTGGAAAAGAACATAAGAAAATAAGTTACTACCAAGACACAGAAGTGCCCCATGTGACGAGCATTAAGGGTAGAAAGCAGAGCGAACTGTGGGGCTTAGCTACCAATGCGAAGGGCCTCCAGCCCTAAAGCATGGAAGTTTGCTGCCATCTGTAACAGCATGGGCGAGTGTGGGAGTAAGACAAAGGGGATGTTCAGAGAACAGAGCAGATAAACAATGTTGGAGAGTGCACATTCTCACCAAGAGTTAGGATCTGGTGCATTTTCTCAAGCTGAAAGCAGAAAAGCACTCAACTGGGACAGGAGACCGAGTATGAAGGGAGGGAACGGATTGTCCATCCAATGGCACACAGTAGGTGACAGAAGGGACAGGTTTTGAGTTTTGCAGCACCATGAGAAGACTGAAGTAAGGCACAGAGAAAGAACTGAGAGGTCTGCCCGCTCCCCTCTTTCCCTGAACACCGCTACGGCTGCACCGCACCACGCTGTCAGGCTAGCGCTGCTGTCCTCAGCCATCACCATGATCATCTACCCGGACCTCATCAGCCATGAGGAGCTGTTCTCCGACATCTACAAGATCCAGGAGATCGCGGACAGGCTGTGCCTGGAGGTGGAGAGGGCAAGATGGTCAGTAGAACAAAGGACGCCATCGATGAGTCGCTCATTGGTAGAAATGCTTTCGCTGAGGGTCCGGAGGGTGAAGGCACTGAAAGCACAGTAGTCACCGGTGTTGACATCGTCATGAACCATCATTAAAAAGAAATCAGCTTCACAAAAGAGATCCACAGAAAGTACATCAAAGACTACATGAAATCACTCAAGGGCAAACTTGAAGAACAGGAATCAGAAAGAGCAAAGCCTTTTATGACTGGAGCTGCAGAGCAAATTAAGCACACCTTTGCTAATTTCGATAACTACCAGTTTTTTATTGGTGAGAACATGAATCCAGATGGTATAGTTGTTCTCCTGGACTACCGTGAAGATGGTGTGACTCCATTTATAATTTTCTTTAAGGATGGCTTAGAGATGGAAAAATATTAACACATTGGATCTATTACCTGTCACCGTAATTGGCTGCTGCGTAACATCCATATAACACCAGGACTTGGGACAAATGGGACTGATGTCATCTTGAGCTTTTATTTTGACTGTGATTTATTTGGAGTGGAGGCATTTTTTTTTTTTTTTTTTTTTTTAGAAAAAACATGTCATGTGGGTTGTCTGAAAATAAAGTGCATTTAAATTAAAAAAAAGAAAGAAAGAACTGAGAGGAGACATTGACTGTCCTCTGTGTGATAGCATGTATGACATGTGATGGGCTTGATGAGTATGATAGGCA
>JANHMN010000013.1:7284181-7323518 GCA_030674055.1 Rhabdomys pumilio
GTGTGATGAGTGTGGTGGGTGTGATGTCTGTGATGTTTTTGGTGGGTGTGATGAGTATGATGTCTGTGATGGTGTGTTTATTTAGTATGGCTTCTTGTTCTGCATACCTGCATGTTGACATCTCCTCAACTCACATAATCATGACTTGTCAGGCAAAACCAATTGTAACAACAGAAAAGATTTAATGTACGTAATAGTGCACATTAAGTGATTTGGTTATATCCTTACCTGTAGATTAAAACATTTGTCACTATTCATGATTAAACATGGTTCCTTACCTCACTCTCAAACTGAGAAGAACTTGCCCATTCCATGGTCAAGGCAAAACATGACTTCAAGTGTCTTACAAAGGCACAAACCCTTGAGACAGGAGTTTATGCTGGACCTCAGGCTGGCTTGGAACTTGCCGAGTAGGCCAGGTTGTCTCAGAACTTGTGGTAATCCTCTTGCTTCAGCCTATCAGGTGCTGGGGTCACAAAAGTGAGTAAACACGTTGCTCTGACTCTGACAGTCTCTCAAAGTTAACTTGGGCAATTGTTTTACCATCTACCCTTTCAGTTGGGTTCTTCCATATCCACCACATACCTCTTTGCTGCTTTCTCAAGTTTATAGTTAATTTTATATCTCATACGATTCCATTTAATTTCCATCTAGGCATATCATTTATACTTATTTGAAAACTGTTCCAGTGATTTTTCTGGGGCTTAATATCACTTTAAGTTCTGATGAACCTGCCATTGGGTGAGAACACACTGCACTCTGTGTTGCCAGGGCAATTGGTTCTCTTCTCTCCCATTCATGGGACATCACTGATCTTGCTCGTTTATATCCTGTGTGAATGTACACAAAGAACACAATGTGATTCGCAGCCGTCTCCTCTCTCCAATTCTCACTTTCTTTATGCAAATTACAAGTTTCCGACTGATACAATTTTGCTTTCCCCCTGAAGAATTTCAAGGCTGGTCTGCTAACAGATGTGTATTTCTTTGATTGGCCAGCCAAGTATTTAATACCATATTTTAGGGATAGCTTGGATACATCATTCTGTATTGGCAGTGTTCCCTTTATTGTTTCCATGCTTTGTTCATTCTTGTCTTGCTTGCCTGGCTTCTGATGAGAAGTCTTGCCCCACCCCCAACACAGATTTGGTTTTTCTCTCTCTGTTTGGTAGTGTAGGTATTGTCTACTAACAATCTTCATATTGCCCTGGTTCCTTCTTTTGCCAAGTCTGCTCTACTGAAGAACCCATCAAAGACATTGTCGTCTCTCTTCTATGGAATATGCAGTTCCTTTGTCCTATGTGTCTCTAACTGCATTTCCCATCAACCTTGCATGCTATGAGACTTTCTCTCTTAAATCAACACAAATCATAGTTAATTTAAAACCTGGCCCCCACGTCTATCTCAGCTTAGCTTACTTCTGCAACTTCTGGTCCTTCTAATCGCATTTACTCTTGGCCTGTGTAAGTCTTGACAAAACCAGACATGATGTTTGATGACAGTTGCTAAGTGAAAAATTATGCTCATCCTACAATGTTTGGTTTCTTTTTGTTGTTGTTACAGTCACCATGAACTTCAAATGACACCAAAGCCTTTTCCTTTCCCCCTTCTTCTCTTGCACTTGTCTGTCTTTTATGCTGTCCTCTAGATGAATTCTGTCTTTTGTGGTGCTCCCATTGGCACCCCACAGTTAGTCTGAGGCTAGTTGGGTGGTGGTAGCAAGAGGAGCAAAGTTTTAAGCACACTAGTACAGTGCTATAGGCAACTCTATAACTGCATCCCCATCCAGACGACTGACTCACTCTCATCTGCTCCATTCATGTCCTCCCTCACACTGAGTCACTGTGAAATCAGCTCTAGAATTCCTTCCTCTTTTATATATTTATATAAGACACCTTCATTTCCTTTGTCATCTGTGTTATTACATAAATACTTTTTTGAATGCCTCCTAAGCAATATTGTTATTCTCTGCCATGTTTTTTACCAGCAAGCCTAGCCGTGTCATTGCTTAGACTAATCCGTGTGACAACCCAGAGTTAACTCTTGTAATCAATTGTCTTTCTTATCCTTCACAGTCTAGCCATGTTCCCAAGAGTTGCCTTGGGATTTTTCTTCCTGCATGACAGTTTGTTAATTTAGTAAGTATTTCTTGGTTGCCTGTCTACTGCTACATATGAATACCACGTACAAAACAGTAGATGCATGCTTCTACCCTCCATGAAGCTTGATTGGTAACATGAGACAGACAATAAAATAAATCAATTAACAATGCATTAGAGAAAAGTTGACATAGATTCAAAAAAAAAAAAAGATATGGTAGAGACTATGAGAAAAAGTATCCAAGAATGACTCCAAGATCACTAGCCCAAAGAAATATCTGTCATTTAGAGGTGGAAAAATTAAAACACTGAAACTTGGTGTTGTGTTCGTCAAGAGGTATCTACCATGTATCTAATGAAATGTTCCTGGCAGCTAGGTGGATATGCAAAACTGGCCCCTAGGCATGAAGGAAGAGTCTAGGGGAGACACACATCAGTGAGCTGTTAGCCAACCGTATACAGAAGTCAGGGGTGGGGCACAACCAGCAAGGTGGTGTGTGTTCTGAGGGATCATTCAGACTGGGCATCCTGAACATGATGGCCTTCTGAATCAGGAGACAAAGAAGGAACGTGAGTGATGGAGAATTAGGAAGCATCCAGGTGAGAGAGTGGAGGAGGGCAATGCTGTGTACAGGAGCATGAGCGGGAAGGCAGCACCAACAGTGGACATCACTGAATCTTGAGTTGCACATACATTCTTATGCACATACATAAGACAGGGAGGCAACTTCGAAGGAATGGGAAGAGAATCAGAGAAGGTGAGCATGTGTGGGATCATGAACCATGCCAGGAATCTTGATAAGGTAGTCAGTGGTTCTGAGACCCTGGATACTCGGTGGGTATACACCTGAGACACAGATGGTGGCTATCAGCTCCCTGCCAGATTCTAGGCCTGGAACATACTCCCCATATAGGTCACATAGCCCAGAACAGTTCTCTATGCTATTGAGGTACCTAGAGGCCCTAAGGGTTTAGCCAATAAGCTCAATTTCCCAGACATTGCTCCCTATGAAAGACATTTAATCTCTGTGCTATCCTGAGAAGTCTGTATGCATCTATTTCCTAGATGCATTGGGGAACAAAGTCAAGCACTTCCCACATCTCACTGTTCACTGCCCCAATGACTGTGCAAGGGTAGAACATGGGCCCACAAGCATAGGAAATTTCATGGGTGTGTTAGTTTTCTTGAGAAGTGAGGAGGAATGGTCAGCGTTGATGAGGGATTCGGGGCAAATAGGATTGTTAAGCATGTGTGCATTTCCATGTGGGAGGGGTAGAATTTATTGTATGCTGAAATCCGCAACCCAAAAGAAAGCACAAAGGAGACACAAAGCAATGCTGTTTGAAGGAAATTTTCCATTAGGTTGAGAGGACAGAGTCACCATGTTCTAGTGAACAGAACAAGAGAGGGAACAGAGCCCAGATGGGTGTGGGCTGGCCTCACAAAGCATAGCCAGAGAGGGGATCACCCTTGAGGGAGGAGGAAGACTAGACAATTTGGTTAAGGTGTTTTCCAGGATAGAATTCAGTCTCTTTAATAAAGGACAGCTGCAGAGATCAGCTAAGGTTGGTGGTGAGGACTGAGATGTTGGAGTTTGTTGAGAGGAGTTTAGAATGCATAGGTAGAGGAATCCTAGTCTAGAGATGATAAGGCTCTGTGTTGTGTAGCAAGTTCTCCTGAGATAAAACATCAGCCTTGGAGGGGAATGCCTTAGGACTCAGGATTTCTAAAACGATGTGGAATATTCCATCCTGGATGTATGTTCCTTAAACTAAGGAAGTAAACAACTCAAAAAAGTTCAGGAGGTCCCTAAAACTGACCATATTCACCAGATTCCTCATTCTTCAAGGTTATATAAGCAGTAAAAATTGCTGAGAGTTGCCCTCAAACCAGTCATCTGACTGGAAAAGGCAGAGACTAGATAAGCTGCTGGGAAGACTCAGACTAACTGAACTTCCTGGGGGAGCTATTCTCCAGCATTTGTAGTGTTGGATTCTAAGTGTCAAAAACCAAGGGACGTGCTCCCCCAGAGAACTCACAGACAGGACTTGCTGTAATAACATGAGATTTATTGATACTGGTACACCAGGGCTCCCTTGTATGTAGGCAAAAGAGCCCCGAATTAGAGTTGGGGGCAGTATTTATACCATATTCACAGGACTTATAAAGGCAGTTTTACCTCTTAATCAATAACTACAAGGGCTGACTTTAATAGCTGTTCCCAAGCTTAGTTTCCATTCTCATGCCCTGCTGCTAAGTAACCCAAATTTGCACCTAACAAAGAAGGTCAGCTTAAGTAGCTTCTATTTACCCGTATTTTACTGTGTTAAGGGCTAATAAACTCTTATCTTGGGTCTTTCTTCCTGGAATGTCTGTTTGAGTCTTTGGAATGTGCTCTTCCTGGGATGCGTCTCTGGGGGAAGTTAATGTTTGAGTTTAAAACCAAAAGTTTCTACAGTAGTTGCCTGTAAGTTATACTGCAAGTAACTCCATGTTTCCATATTTCATGAGCTGTCACCCATGCTGGGGTTGGCTTTTGGAGATGCGGCTATCTGTGAGTTTTTTCTCTTCTTATTAGTAAGTCCTGATTCACATTCCAGTAAATAGCTATATTTAACTCATTGGCTTACCAAGTTAGAGTTATTTTGGTCTGTTTTCAATTTCTTTTTAAAAGTCATACATCAACCAATCTTTTATTTGATATAAAATAATCATTTCCAAGATTTAGATGTGAAGATCCCCTGTAAGGTGTTGAGCAGATCTCAGCCAGTATTATGATATCATAGTATGTCTTCCATCACCCAATAGTAATGAGTGGCAAGTAATGCCACTTGATCAAAAGGTGGCAACCTTGCTGCGGCACTGCTGAGAATGGTCTAGGCTTCACATGGCATTGACCAGGGCCAGTAGCCAGCAGCAGCAAGTACTACAATGGCCTTGTGTCTCCCACATCTTGGCCACTCACAAATTAGGATGTAGTAATAATTTCTGGACAGATTGTACACATAGATACACACACACACACACACACACACACACACACACACACACACACAGAGAGAGAGAGAGAGAGAGAGAGAGAGATTGCAGTGAAAGAGCTGTTTTTAATTTCTTATCTGGATGAATAGACCACATACTACAGAGATGGCTTGTCCAAATTCTTATTTTTCACCAGTGTATTTTGTATTTGTGCTGTCAATTGTTTGGAACCTTTAGACATAATAAAAGTAAAGTAATAAAATTAGAACTCTTGATAAGGTTTGCGCTATCATCAGGTGTCTTCTATGACCTTAAAATATAACCTTCTGTTTGTCCTAATCCATGTTGCCAAGCTTACAAATGCCATTATAGGATCTTTTCTATTGGGTACATTTGAGAAGAATGATGGTTTGGTCACTAAAATATCTGCCACACAGCATGAGTACTTGAGCTCAGAGCCCCAGCATCTTTGTAAAAGCTAGGAGTGGTGGTGTCTGTAAATCTCAGCATTGGGTACAGGGACAAAGGCAATTGTATCCTGGGGGCAGGTGGCCACAAGTCTTGATAATTGGTGAATTTCAGGCTCAGTGAGAGATCTGGCCTCAAAAAATAGGTGTGGAACAGTTGAAGAGGCAATTCGACATAGACCTTTGTCTGACCCACACTCATGTGTGCATGCACACACTGCTCAGTTTATACCAAACACATACACACAGTAACAAGTGGTAGATTAACTGGATCCAGGGGCTGATGAGTCTGTGTTTTACACACATTATTCTTTTTAATAATCACTAAGGCTCATTTAAAGAATTTTGATTAGAAATAAGTTTCTTTTTTTCACAATACATTTCATTTGTCAGAGTTCCTAAACACTGCTGTATGAATAAGACTTTTATTTACAAGGTCGTATCTTCCTACGTCAGTTGTTAACTTAAGACTTTGTAAGGAAACAGAAGCGAACTTCCGGTCTGGGCCCGAGCACTGAGCGGGATCACCAGTGGCAGCTCTGCACCCAACCTCACAAAACTTAGATGAGACGGGGCTACTAGGAGCTCTAACCTCACAAAACTTAGATGAAACGGGGCTACTAGGAGCTCTAACCCGGGCAGTATCTAAGTGTTTTAAATTTGAAAAAAAAAAAGACTTTGTAAGGAATATAAACGACTTAGCTCTCTGGTGAGCAAACTGTACACAGAAAGCAGAACAGTGTGCTTTCTTTTATTATTGTTTCCTGTTATCTGCATATTTATTTATTTGATTTGTCTGTTTATGTGAATTTTTCTAACTATTTTGTTATCTTTAAAATCTTCTGTTCTACTGGTCATGGGCTGAGGGGATCCAACAGGAAGACTGCTTTGTGTTATAGGAGAACACAATTATTTTTCTACTAAATTATGAATCTTATTTAAAAGACAAAGGCATGGCTGCAAACACACTCATCAAGTTTTCTGCATCTGACACATACGCATAATGTGCTATGCTATCATAGTGCTCGAGTGCACACACACACACACACACACACACACACACACACACACACAGACACACCACTGCCTAATGTGATGACATGTTATCAGACAGGTTTCATAGGCAGTGGAGAACTATATATGGCAACTTGTTATGAGTATTTGTACACTGTTTCTGAGGACCCCTTTTTATCCATAATTTATGTTTCTTTTAAATTTATTATTTCAGCAGGGTTTTTTTTTCAGTTTCTTCTGAGTTCTGTCAAAGGCATAGTTATTCAGCTACCACTGAAGTAAGTTTAAACCCATTGGGAAAATGCCCTTAAGGCAGAATCATGCAGCTGAACAATAGTCCTCATCCTCTTTGGTCTGCTTTCCTTCCTTACAGCTTTGCACTCTCTGGGAAGTCGTACAAACAGAGCCGTGTAATATGCAGTCCGTAGAACCGAGCTTCTTCTATGAAGCAGCATATGTGAGAAGGACGTACATTTTGTGAGCATTCATGACTTCTTGAGTTGGTGAATGAGGTTCACCTTATTCTGTAATAACTCATTTCTCTATTCCATAGCCTACCTGTTCCTAGATTCTAAGATCTGTGGAGCTTTAAAGCCACGTAAATAATCACCATGTGTGTTCATGACTCTACATGTGTACATAAATTTTTATTTATTAGGGGATAGGTAGTATCTAATGATAACTTTCCTGGGCTTATGAAATACATGTATTAAATTACAAAGTAAAACACTAGTGAGTTACTGTCTAGAGTGGTGGTTCATTTTGCCCTTCCTACCATCATTGTGTGATGGGTCTAGTTGTGTATCTCTTGTATTCTTCAAGGTAAGAATTTTGTTTTATTTTGTTTTGTTTTAGCCTGGTCAATGGGAACATATTTTTACATTATGGCTTCACTCTGCATTCTCCTGGGGACAAATGGTCTTTAGGTTTGCTATCACCAGTAACACTTGGTGGATTCTAAAACTTTTCAATATTCATTTTTTTTGTAATAGGCCCCCATACCTTTACCCAACTGATGCTATGTTGGAGGTACCATTCTGACCTTAGAACCTAGCATGTAGACCACAACGTCTGTCAAAATGGGAACAAGACCTAATTTGTCAAAGACCTAATCCATAGTTCCAGGATTCTAGATAGTCCCTAAATGTACTCACTTTGCTTTTTGGCTTCTGTAGTTTTGCTTCTTGCTAACTTCTTTCTAAGCAAAGTGTGTCAACCAGGATGTGGTTTCATTGCACGAAAGTCAATGAACAGTGAGGCTCGAGGCTTCATGACTTGGCAAAGTTTCCTGTGCAGCTGCTAGCCAGCAATGCAGACTATTATTTGGCTTTAAGAAGGTCTCTGTGTGTTCTCTGGAGTTTCCTTGAAACGTTTGTTCTTTTGAAAAACGGTTTCCATCAGACTTTCCATGTAGACCATCATGGCATGTGTTAGCATAGGCAGCTTCTCTTTCTCTTGTATATTTTCCTTTTATTTTTCTTGTATTAACCATGTTTATTAGGTTTTTCAGTTGTATATAAGGTTGTATATAAGTCTTATATGCCTGGAGCCATCTAGGAGAGGCTAAGGCTAGCAGGTGGCCTTCCTAGAGGTGGCCCACCTTTTTGCATGGACTAAGATGGGTGAGCTCTGGGAGGCAAGGTCCGGAGAGGCTTCATCTCAGGATGGCTTCTTGCAGCTGATCTGCCTTTCCTGTTAACTAAGGATCCCTGAGCATCAGCCCACCCTATTGAGCAGACTTCCTGAAGATCAACATAAAGATGAACTTTCATGGATTAATGCTGTTTAGATGAATTACTGATTTTATAGAGTTCCTGATTTGATTCAAATAATCTTAGGAACAAAGCTTTAATAGATGGTTTTAGTTGTTTTGCTGGAAAGATGTAATAAGGTTAAAATCAAGAATACAATGTGCCCACTCATAATAAGTAAAGACTGCACAATAAGAAAAACAATGAACCTTCATATTACACTAAAAGGAAATACAGGCTTGGAATACATTTGTGTTCAAGGAAAAGCATTCAGGTCCATAGATGAAGCCACAGGTGTACACTATGGTAAGAAAAGGACATGTGAAACTGTTGCTTTGAATGTATAATGAGCTCATAGAATGAAACACTGCTTTGAACTTAATATCAACACTCTTTTGTAACTCCCATTTTTGTGTAGCATTTTATCTACAAGGTAATTTTCTCAGAACTTTTGTCTATAAAAAGGCCAGAGAAAAGAAATTAAGATGATGGGCTGTTAGTGTGGGGAGCTCTGCCCCACCCACCCACCCATCCATCCATCCATCCATCTATCCATCTGTCCATCCATGTGTAGTGATATAACCATTTCCCACTTTATCTTGTGTGTGTGTTTTCTCTGAGTGGCTCCTTCTTTCATTTCTGGTTCACAAAGAGTTAACCAGCCTGGTCATCAATGGACTCCTGGCTGCCTGGCTAGAGAAGGGAGCACTGGCAATAAATCCTTTACTTAATCCTCCCTGTACCACTCTCCCAACCCCCACAGCTGCTGTTAAGCATCAGGTGTTAATTCATCTGAAGCCATCAGCTTCTGATTCAGAATAACAAAGAATCAAGGAGAGTAAATATTATCAATACTAAGCAACTTTTACTCTTGCAAAACCAAGTTTTGCCCTTAGTGGACAGTCTACACCCATAAGCTGCCTTCTAGAGAGAACCAATGCTCTGGCAAGTTTCCAGCAATCACACATGGGCACATGAACACCTTTGGCTTGTCCCTGCTTTTCGATTAACTATTAAGTTTAACAGATCTCTTTGTAGATATCTTTTGTTTTATGTTAGAAAGGTTTCCTTTATTTATCCCAGCTTGCTCGACTTTTAAAAAAATATATAAATAGATGCTGGACTTTGCCAAATATATCTCCTCTGTCTATCGAGATGATCATGAGGACTTTTCTTGTCCTTTAAAATGGTGACTTTTACTTACTAATATTTAAATATGAAATGGTTTTACATTTCTGGGGTGAGCTCATTAATTGTTATATAGAAACCTGCTTCTACAGACCTGAGTTCCGTATTTCATTGATTGTGATTGTATCTATTTTCATGAGGCTGTTGGTTTGTGTGTATGAGAGTGTGTATATGGTATGTTTCTCTCTGTGTGTATGAGTATGTATATATCTATATCTATCTATATCTATATCTATATCTATATCTATATCTATATCTATATCTATATCTATATCTATACCTATACCTATACCTATACCTATACCTATACCTATACCTATACCTATACCTATACCTATACCTATATCTATATCTATCTATATATCTATATATATGTATCTCTGTGTATGTATGAGTGTGTGAGTGTGTGTGTATGTGTGCGTCCTCTGCTTTGGTGATTGGAATGTGTTATACCTTCCTGGAAAAGCATGTATAGTTGATTTCATGTCCCCTTTAATAGAATTGGTAGGACTCATCATTGGAACTATCTGTTTCAGTATGTAGTAGGGTACTCCACAAAATCTTCTGTAAATCACTGAATGAGCTATCTAATTTTTGGGCATATAATTGTTCACAGTTATCTCATAACCCTTTTACTATTCATTGTCTGGTGGGATATTCTTTATTCAATCTTTGTATTGTGACTATTTTTAAATAACCAATCATTAATTATTTTTTATTATTTATTTATTTAAATATTTATTATAATTAATTATTACTCACTTTACTGTTCCCCCTCCCAGTTTCTCACTCACAGAGTCCCTTCCTAATCCTGTCTCCTCTTCTCCTCTGAGAGGGTAGAGGTCTCTCTGAGTATTCCCACCCCCCAACATGACACATCAAGTCTCTGCAGGACTAGACAAATGCTCTCCCCTGAGGCCAGATAAGACAGCCCAACTAGAAAAATGTATTCCATAGATAGACAACAACTTTAGGGACAGACTTCATTCCAGATGTTGGGGGATCTACATGAAGACTGAGCTCCACATCTGCTACATATTTGTGTGGGGGTGGGGACTAGGTCCAGCCTGTGTTTGCTCTTTGGTTGGTGGTCCAGTCTCTGATATCCCCAAAAGGTCCAGGTCTGTTGGCTCTGTTGGTCTTCCTGTGGAGTTCCTATCCCCTTTGGTGCTCTCAATTCTTCCCCCAACTCCTCCATAGAGTCTCCAAGCTCCACCAATGTTTGGCTGTGGCTCTCTGCATCTGTTTGAGTCAGCTGCTGGGTGGAGCATTTTGGAGAACAGTTATGCCAGGCTTCTGTTTGACAGCAAACGGAATATTATTCATAGTGTCAGGAATTGGTGCTTTCCCATGGGTGGGTCTCAAGCTGGGCTGGTCATTTGTTGGCCATCCACTACATCTTTGTAAGTCTCTTACATCTTTGTCCCTGCATTTCTTGTAGATGGGATAAATTTTGGGTCAAATATTTTGTGGGTGGGTTGTTGTCCCTATTGTTCCACTGGGGTTCCTGCCTGGCTCCTGGAGATGATCTCTTCAGGTTCCTGCTGTGAATCTGAGCTAAGGTCACCAGCATTGATTGGTGGGAGCTTCTCTCCTCCCATGTCTCTTGCACATCCTCGAGATACCCCACAACCCCAATCTTTGCCAGCTGCAGATTTTCATTGATTCTCCTGGTCCTCTGGCCCTGTCTTCTATCTCTCCTCACACCTGATCACAAGCCCCACTCCCCATTCCCCTCTAACACTGACCATCTGACTATTACTCAGTATGTCTCTGTGTCCAGGCCAATTCTCTGTTGTGTTCTGTTTGCGCACAGGGCCACGCTGGCACTTTCTTCTTCTCCTCATTACTGTTTTCATGGTGGGTGGGCATCTGGCTCCCTTGTACCTTTAATAGGGCTGAGTCATTATAATCAAAAGAAGTTTTCTTAAAATCGATGTTGTTGAATCTTGTTTCCTTAATGAATGCAATCGTCTCACTCCTGTGCTGTGCTTGGATGGTTTATATTGATCTAACTGTTAGGATGAAATGTGTTCAAACCTGCCGTTTGTAATCTTTTTCTGCTTCACACAAATTCTGTTCATGTATTCTGTTTGTCTTTCTTTCTTTTCATTTGTTCTGATTATTTTGTTATATAATGTTTTAAAAATTTTTTCCTGCTGGTTCTGCTGCATGGAGAATTCTAACGCGGGACTCTTTCTCAGTATTGATTTTTGGTTTTGAAGCCTTTGGCCCTGGGCCTGGGTCACCCTTTGGCTGTAGGGGTAGCCTGCCTTGGTTCCACAGACTATTTGCCATATGGTACAGTAGCACCGAGACCGGCCGAGCCTTTCCTGTGCTGCAAACACTGTTCAGATCTTCGATGTAGGGGTGTGTTTGGAACCTTTGTAATTTTGTACATGAAGTTAGGATGCATTCTGCATGACATTTCCCCAGGGTTTCTAACCACCTTGGTCTCATCTCTGGAAGTAGTCTGGAGTGTAAGCCACCGTCCTTAGCACACAGTATATATGACAGATCCTGTGCTTGGGGCAATGAAATGAGAAAGGACAGAGGATTTAAAAAAAACAAAAAAACAAAAAAACAGCTTTATCTCCATGGCCAGTGCGTGACTACAGCTGCTGCTTACAATTCCTGTCTCTAAGATGAACTTTCTCCTGGGCTTATAAATCACAACTTTGCAGTGCTGGCTGGAGGGAGGGGTGGTTTTCATGCACAGTGGGTAAAGGTAAGTTGAATTGCACATATTCAAGACATCAGTGAATCAGACAAATACACTCCAGGCCCTTGGAAAAATCTTGGTGCATCCTCTTACTGTACGCTCACCCCTGGCAGCAGGGACCCAGCCATGAGATCACTGGAAAGGGAGGCTCTCCCAGTGAGTGAACACGGATCTAATTCCTTCAGATGTAACCAACAGCTGTTAGCTTTCCTACCAAAACAAACAAACAAACAACAGATAGAACCTGTGAAGTGCTCATCATTCACTCATAAAGGTACTGTCTTGGACTGCTTTCTGATGCTGTGATAAACACCATGACCAAAAGCAACTTGGGGAAAAGGGTTTATTGCATTTACATATCCTGATCAAATTCTGGCATGGAGGGACCTCAGGGAAGGGGCGGAAGCAGGAACCTGGTCAAGAACTGAAGCAGAAACCACGGAGAATGTTGCTTACTGGCTTATTTTTTATGGTTTCCCCAGCTACCTTTCTTAGTCAACCTGAGTCCATCTGCCTAGGGGTGGTATCGCCCATGGTGGACTGGGCCATCCCAAATCAATTTCTAATCAAGCAAATGACTCATAGATGAGTCCGAAGGTTAGTGTGAGGCAATTTGTCAACAGACTTTGTCCTGTTGACAAAGTTGATCTGCACAGCACCTGAAGTCGTCATCAGCTCAACTTGAATTGTGAAGAATCAGCAGCTCTGATATGGGAGAGCCCTGCCTACAGTGGACAGCACCATCCTTTAAGCAGGTAGCCATAGGCTGTATAAGAAAACTAGCTATTTCCCATGCTCTCTTCTATTAGATTAAGGGTATCGGGTCTTACATGGAGGTCTTTGATCCACTTGAAGGGTAATGGGGAGGGTTAGGTATGGGGGGAGACAGGACAGAGGGCCAGAGGGCCAGGAGAATGAATGGAAATCTGCAGATGGCAGGGGTTGAGGGGAGTAGGTGGCATCTGGAGAAAATGCCAGAAACATGGGAGGGGGAGGCTCCCAGGGGGTGACCTTAGCTGAGACTCACAGCAGTGGGGATATGGAACTCAAAGAAGCCACCTCCTGGAGCCAAGCAAGAACCTCAATGAAACAATAGGGACAACAACCCACCCACAAAACTTTCAACCCAAAGAGAATGGCAAACCAATTACCGGCCCAGTTTGAGACCCATCCTGTGGGCAAGCACTGATTCTTACACTGTTAATGATATTCTGTTATGCTTGCAGATGGGAGCCTATTATAGCTGTTCTCAGAGAGGCTCCACCCAGCAGCTGACTCAAATAGATGCAGAGAGCCACAGACAAACATTAAATGGAACTTGGGAACTCTTACAAAAGAGTTGGGGGAAGAATTGAAGGCCTCAAGAGGGATAGGAACTCCACAGAAAGACCAACAGGGTCAACCAACTTGGATTCTTGGGGGCTCTCAGAGACTGAACCACCAACCAAAGAGCATACAGGGGTGGACCTAGGCCCTCTGCACATACGCAGCAGTTGTGTGGCTTGGTCTTCATGTGGATCCCCCGATGACTGGTGCAGGAGGTGTCCCTAAAGCTGTCGTCTATCTGGAATATGTTGTTCTAGCTGGGCTGCCTTGTCTTGCTTCAGTGGGAAAGGAAGTGCCTAGCCTCACAGAGACTTAAAATGTCAGGATAGGGGAATACCCAGGGGTGCCCACCCACTCAGCAGAGTGTAGGATGGGGGAGGGATTGTATGTGGGAGTAATTGGGCAGAGGGTAGTGATCGGGACGAAAAGTGAATAAGTAAAACACAATAAATAATTTTAAAACGATGAAATAAGGCTCTTCCACAAGCTGCTTTTTGTTAGAGTGTTTTTCCACAGCAACAGAAAGCAAATGAGGACATATGTATGCTAAAGGCTCATTGTGTTGCATGAAGGGAGACACACCTCATATGTCAGTCTTAGAGAAGGTGTCAAAGATACCAGGATGGCAGAAAGAGGTCAGTTCCCCGTTCTCTGCAGAAGTAAATAATTTAAGACTTAGAAGGTAGCAGAGCTTACTGATGATCAGTACCCAGTACAAATCTGTAGCTCCCAGCATTCATGAGGACAGCTGGGAAGCATCACCTCCCACATTTTACATAATGGTTTAAATAGACTCACCGCTTTGGGTCTTGATTGAGGTGGTGGCTGTTGGACTATGCATGAGTCCTAATTCTAAATTGTAGTAATAGGATAATTATGTTTCATTTTCCATTGTGAACCCTATCTGCTTGAGCAGAATAAAAAAATTACGTTGGAGATTTCCAGTTGTAACCAAGGAAACTCAATTAGGCTGCACTCGTTAATTTTTTTTTTTTATGTTGCTTCAGTTGGTGTGCCGTGAAGGTCAGTCTAAGCCTCGGGAGTGTCCTCATTTGGATCTTTCAGACTTTGTGGAACGTATAACTTAGTCCGGTCCACACGATTGCCTTGCTAACATTCCTCCGGGCACCTGCACCTTGATCGAAAGACCTTTCTAGAACCTGTTCCCTGGTTAAACTCATCCCATTTCAAACTCCAGAAGTCACAGGTTTTGAACTTTTGGGCTTTCCTGGGTAACCTGGTCATCTGCTCATTAGTTCTCACTGTTAGAACTAATGTGTGTGGATACGGTCTGCTTTGTTGGTCCCCTGTGTGGTGCTCTCACTGGATCTCTTGTTGAATTATATGGACATTACCAACTCTTGCACTCCCTTCCTCAGCAGAGTAATTCTTTGTGCCTTTTGTAAAATCGTCCCTCTTGTTCTTGTCCAGACTTACCGAAGTAGACTCACTCAGGCTGAAAGGTTGTAAGGGTGGGTGGAAGGGGTGGGGATGGGGGTAAAAGGATGTCTGAGCAGCAGACATTGTCCAGGCTGGCTTCGAACTTGTACAGCAGAAAGCAAGCCATAGGACAGAGATAGTGTGTTGGCAACTTCCCTCGGGGTTTTTGGTCCCAGAGAGACAAGCTAGGCGCAGCATCCCTTCTTGAGGTTCTGTTCTTTGCCCTGGACATTTTCTTGTGTCTAGTCATACTCTTCCAGCTTCTGGGGAGCTCCTGTATAACCATCGGCTGGTGAACTTACACCTTGGTTCATATTTCAAAGCCATGGCGTAGCCAAGAGTTCTTCTTTTAAAAATATCTTTATTCTTTAAGAATTTTGATCACATTCAAAGTTCTTGACCCAACTCATCCCAAATTCACACCGTTACCTGCCTAACTTTGTGTCTTTCTTATTTATTTATTTATTTATTTATTTATTTATTTATGGCAGAAAGGAGAGTCAGTTTTCTTTAATGGTCCTTCAATTTGAAAAATTAATCTATCTATCTGTCTATTTATTTATTTATTTCTAGTTGATGAAAGGGAGAGTCAGTTTCCTTTAATAGTCCTTCAATTTGTAAAATCAATCACTGTACAGAACAGCAAGCCAGTTGCTCTACACCTTTTGATGTGATTTATTTCCATTTTAAGTACCAAAGAAGCAGAGTATAAATCTTGTGAATCTGGGAGAAGAGATGAGGGAAGATTGGGAAGTCACAGTAGAGAGCACATCTGGATTCATTCTGAAGTGCACATCAGCACAGGCATGCTTATTTTATGAAAGAGACTCAGTTTTGATCTTAACATCAAATATGGCTTCTGTTTATTATTAGAATTGATAGAATAATACACATCCCGATGAAGATACTCATTTCTAAATTTTCCAACTATAAAAAGGCAGACTAGTGAATGACTTATTTTTAAAGTGACAGTACATTGCATACTACTACAGCACTCATTTAAAGTTATGTGCTATCTTTTTTATGTTTTGCACCTTCACACTGAAGAATGTGGATAATAACAGTGCTTCTTGATAGGAAACATGTAAGAAGACTGTCCTCACCGTTCTCTAATTCCTCTTCCTTTTAAATTAATGATCAGTTATTTTATTCAATCTTTTCTCATTTTATTTCTTGTGGCTAGGTGTTTTGTGTATTGGTATGTCTGTAAGCTGCACTGGTGCAGTACTCACAGAGGCCAGATGAGGGCAGAAGATCCCACAGGACTGGAGTTAAAGATGTTATGAGCTTCCATGTTTGTGATGGTAATGAGCCTGGGTCCATTGTAGGAAAAGATAGTGCTCTTAACCCCTGTTTTCTCTCTTTCCAGCTTTATATCACTCAGACTGGCCTTGAACTCCTGGGCTCATGACCCTCCTGACTCAGGTGCCTGTGAACCACGAACTACAAGTGTCAACCAGTGGGATCTACCTTGTTTTCAGTAACACAGAAAGATAAACTCCCAGATTACTTTTCCTGTCACCGGTAGTGTTGATTAGAATGTACCATCTGACCCCAGACTGTCCCTGAGGTTCATGTATTGCATGCATGTTCCCCAGTGGGACGGTTAAGTATGGTTGTCAACTTCATTGGCTGTGGAATCAACTAAGAAACATGTTTCTGAGCTGGTGGTGAGGGTAGTTTCAGCGATTAACTGAGAGGGGAAGACCCTTTTTAGCAGAGGCATGGTCTTCCAGGGACAGCCCACACATGAGAGGGAGAAACAGTGTTGCTGTTGTTTGGAGCTCTCATGTTTATGGGTGAGTGTGTTAGCCAATCACTGCTGCGGCTACCCCATCCCCCACTGAAGTCAGAATCCAGCTTCTGAACTGAAGACCAGCAGCTCTCCAGGCGTCCCAGGTCTTCAGCACCAGATGGTTAAAGAATCAACTTCATGGACTGAGCACCTGCTGGGTTCTAGGCTCTCCGACGTACAGATGTCCGTTGCTGAGTTGTGGGCCACTGTTGTGTGAGATGATCCACTCTTTCTGGGACACGTTTTATCCTATCTACTTCATTCCAATAGAGAACCCTAATATAAACAATGTGTGGCACTATCTTGAAAGTGATAGAGCTATTAAAGCGTTGGGCTTCGCTGGCACGAACTGGTGTCTCTAGAGGTGGGAATTCGAAGGTTATGTCTCTCTCTCCTCTCCTGAGTTGTCGCTGTGAGATATTATGGTCATGGTGAAACAAACAGCAAATGGAGTGAACTGGTTTCAGCAAAGTGGAGCTGTTGCTATGATCAGAATGACCACGTGATAGACCTGAGGAGAGACCACCACATGATAGACCCAAGGAAAGATGACCACATGACAGACCTGAGGGGCGATGACCACGTGATAGACCTGAGGAAATATGACCACGTGATAGACCTGAGGAAAGATGACCACGTAACAGACCTGAGGGGCGATGACCACGTGATAGACCCGAGGAGATAGCTTGTGGGAGAAATGTAGAAAGGATCCGAGGAGTAGGTTAGAGATGTCACAGAACGCTATAAGTGTAGCTTAATTGGCCATTCTTGTGATAGCTGAAAAAATTAGAAGTGTAGGTGGTAAAGACTGGGCTCATGACACTGCATATGGGAACACTGAGCTCCGTATTAGAGTCCATTCATGTTACATTCTCACAAAAATATGGCAATATTTTATACCTCTTTTGAAATATTGAGTGAGACTTGGTGTCCAAGAAACAAACTATTTGTTTGGTGAAGGGAATTTCAAGACAGCATAATATTTGGACCAAAACATTGCTATCTCTCATTGTTTTTTAGACACATTTACAGTGAAAATTAGCACTGAACAGTAAAGGAGAAACAGGTTAAGAAAGTCACAAAATTAGGCAAGGAAATTAAAGAGATTATAATTGACACCGCAAAGGAGGTAAAGGGGCCGCCAAAGCTGCAGTGTCTGTTAAAGAGAAGGCTTCTCCTGGGTCTGGAGGAGCCTCCACATGAGGGCTTTTGTCTCATCTTATTGTATCTTGTTTTGCTGTGCTTTGTTGTTGTGTCTTGGGGGCCTGTTCATTTCTGAAGGGAAACAGGGAGTGTGGATCCTGTGGAGACGGGAAGTAGGGGGAACTGGGAGGAATGGAGGGAGAGCAAACTGTGGCTGGGATGTAGTGTATGAGAGAAGAATCTATTCTCAATAAAAATGAATGAATGAATAAAAGGGAGGAAGGAAGGAAGGAAGGAAAGAAAGAAGGAAAGAAGGAAAGAAGGAAAGAAGGAAAAAAGAAAGGAAGAAAGGAAAGAAGGAAAGAAGGAAAAAAGAAAGGAAGGAAGGAAAGAAGGAAGGAAGGAAGAAGTGTTGTTTCAAAGGCAGGGCCTGATCAATAGAAAGCTTCAGAGTATAAAAGCACAAACTCATTTTGAAGATATTTCTCTGAATATAAGTCACTGGAGAGAGTGCCTGAGAAGAGAGGTGTGCTTAAGCAGGGCAGCTGAGTAAAGCATAAACCATGGTCCAAAGAGGCCTGGCTACTGCTAAACACCAGTTGGCACTGTTGGTGCAGCACTGCCTTGAGGTAGTGCACAGTGCCAGGGCTGCAGGTCATGGAGCCTTGCTGGTGAGCGAGAAATCCCTCCACCACTCTATCTCCAGACTGAGTCTTCTATGATGAGGCTGTGCATTTCTCCAACAATCTGTGATTTCTGTTCACTATTCAGTGCAAGGTCCCGTGTCACTCACTAGAAGAGCGTGAAACCACAGCTCTGTCTCTGCTCTGGCTCTAACCAGCCTGGGCCAGTCTCTGTCATCCCTGAGGGACTGTTGATTGTCTGAAGGAATATTTTCACTTTATGGTGATCCTGACCACCTGCCCTTGTTCATAATGACATGTCCTCCATCTGTCCTTCCTGGAATGGGTTCTTCTCGGTGTGCCCAGCCTCATTGGTCCAGACATCTCTCTGCCCTTGTCTTTGTCTGAGTGCTGTAGAGCGTATTCCTGGTGTCTATTGTTTTGGGCTACATTGACAGGAAATGGTCAGCTCTCAGACTTGCTTAGTTTCATGATGGTTACTGTGGTTTCTGGTGTGTCCCTTGATTCCCCTAGGTGCTTATGTGGAGAGAAGTGAATGAGAATCTGTGCTGCCTGCCTGTCAATGTGGGAATATGTGATTGAGAGACTGACTTGAGGGAGACTCATCTGTGAGGAGACCTCTGCAGACATGGGAGACTTTAATTGCAATGAACTTTGGGAAGGGTTTAAACATCTCCTTTCTGCAGGTCTAAGAAAGAGGCTAGTGTGACAACCCATGTCAGAGGAATGCATGGTGATCGTCTCTCCCCACTTTTTGGGTCAGAGGGATCCATGTATTATCTTCACCAAATGCTCAGCTCTCTTATGAATGGGCTTGGCACTCAACTCATCTCCAGCAGCTACCCTGACGGGAAACACATTTGCTCAGCATTTCTTTCTCTTGGCATGTCTTTCCACACCTGTCTCATGGCTCATGACGGTTTATAAAATCCATTAATAGTTGCAGAGATTTTAAAAAGAAATTAACTCTTCATATATCCATGGCTCAAGCATCTACTTTGTGTCATTTGAAGAATGTGATACTTTATGTATACCTGGGCCAGGATGTGGCACTATTTGGAGGCATGGCCTTGTTGGAGTAGGTGTGGTCTTGTTGAAAGAAGTGTGTCACTGTGAGTATGGGCTTTAAGGCCCTCATTTTAGCTTCCTGGAAGCTAGTCTTCTCCTACCCACCTTTGGAACAAGATGTAGAATTTTCAACTCCTCCTGCACCATACCTGCCTGGATGCTGCCATTCTTCTGCCTTGATGATAATGGACTGAACCTCTCTGAACCTGTAAGCCAGCCCCAATTAAATGTTGTCCTTATAACATGGTCATGGTGTCTGTTCATAGCAATAAAACCCTAACTAAGACAAAGGGACTTGGTTCCCCGTCCCTTTGGATGTATGCACACAGAAGTTGTAATTATGGAGGCTGGAGCAATAGCCTAGCAGCATGTAACACTCTTCCAGATGACACAATAGCTATCTTCAACCAGCAGATATCTCACAACTATCTGTAACTCCAGTTCCAAGGGATCCTATGTATTATCTGACCTGTGCACATGCCTACACACAGGCTCTCAGGTGCTCTCTGTCTGTCTGTCTGTCTGTCTGTCTGTCTGTCTTGTCTGTCTCAAAATACAAAAAGGTAAATCTTTAAAACGAGAAGTTATATTTTCCTCAAATGACTGAGTATTGGGACCCATTCTTTTGCCACTCCCACACATGGGTCAAGCACATCCATGCAGCTCAGCAGGCTGGCCTGATCCACAGTGGTCTAGAGTAGGAAGGCCAGCTGAAGTGATCCATCAAGACTCCCAGCTGCACCTGGGAAGGCAGCTGCCATCCCTCTGAATGATCTCGTCAGGAAAGGTGGGTGTACTGGCTGCTCTCCATTCCGTGGTTATTGTCGGGATCATTTCTGTGCTACATTAACCAGGTTCACACTGTGCCAAGAATATAACTCAATGAAGACAGGGACAGCCAAGAGGGGAAGGCATTCTTCCTTTCCTTTCTTTCTTTCTCTTGGCAGCCCAGAAAGGTAATTACACATAATTGGAAGTAAAATGCACATTCTTTGTCACTTGTCCAACTTTACAACATGGTCCTCCTGCTAATGTGACAGGAAGGACACTGAAGAGCACTCAGAACAAACCAAGGGTTTCTGACAAGATAGAGATAGAGTTACTTGCCCTCCTCTGCCATCACTGGCTCTTAGTGTAATTCACACGGTATGCACTGTACTTAGCTCATCCCGTTTCATAGGGAGGTCCTCACACTCTGCTACTCAAACTCTGTGATAGAAGAGATGTAAGGAGAGCAGGTGTTCGTGCCCTCTGATACCAAAGCTGCTCCAGACTCTGCTGTGATATCAGAAGTACGCAGACACTCTAAGCATTCATCATGATGAAGGTCACTGTTTTCTCGAATATTATGCACTTGGTATTAAGACAGGCAATTAATGGGTGCAGTTGTTTGAGGTGGAGGAGCAGACTCAATCTTTCATGGAAGTAATAAAATGCTTTTCACTTGCCCATTTTGGAAATATTGATTACGTTTGTTTATGTCTGCATGGGGGCATCAGGGGAACTCTTGCGTATATAAAGCCAGAGGGCAGTCTGTGGGACTTTGCTCTCTCCTTCAACCTCTGGGCTCTGGGAGCTGAACTCAGATCATCAGGTATCTTGGTTAGGATTTAATGGCCATGAAAAGACACCATGACCAAAGCATCTCTTATAAAGGAGAACATTTTAATTGGGGCCAGCTTACAGTATTAGAGGTTTATTCCATTATTATTATGGCAGGGAACACAGCAGCATGCAGGCAGACATGGTGCTGAGAAGAAGCCAAGAGTTCTACATCCTCATCCAAAGGAGGCTAGGAGCAGACTGTCTCCCAGGCAGCTAGGAGGAAGCTCTCATATCCCATCCCTACAACGGCACACTTCCTCCAACAAGGTCATACCTTCTAATAGAGCCAAACTGTGGGCCAAGACTGTTCAGTCACCTCAGGCTTGGTGGCAAACACTTGTATCTAGGAAGTCATCTTTTTGCCCCTTTTTATTAATCTTAGAACAATGCATAGCTGCAACATCTATGCACATATGTGCTGGTATGCCATCAACTGACCTGAAGATACGTTTCCTCTGACACTGGTTTCAGTTGTAGATGTTAGCTCACATGGCCAACATTACTTACCCTCACCCCTGTCTGGCAGGAATTTGCAGAGGTACAGAGCTAGCCACTTTCATGGCATTGGGTAGATTTACGTTTAGAATGTCATCACTAATGCTGCCCTGAACCTAAGGCAGATTTCAACATTCCTATGCACAGCCTAAGATACATTGTGATTCCCCAAGCCAGTCCTGGGCAGGAGGCTAATGTGAACTGGTTCTTGATGCTCTTGGCTTCTTCTTATATTTTTGGTTGTGAGCATAGCATTTAATGGCTGAGCCATCTCTCCAACCTCTTGGCTTCTTGAGGATGTGTCTTCTCTGGCTTCAGAAAGATCCCTCAGAGAACCTGTTTTCAAACACTTCTACCACAGTCTTCCAAAGTTTTATTCTTCAACTTAGAAATGCAAAACCAGGGCTCAGTACAACCTTCTGGAAATGTCCTGTGGCATACTTGTGTGCATCTTAGAAAGCAATGCTCTCCTCCATGTGAGACGCAGATACTGTAGAATATTCCCAGGTCAGCCCCTCCACACAGTGCTGGTGCAGTGTTAGTTTCAATTCAGATATTTCAAAGTATAAGTATCCCATTATTACTATTATCCTTGTTACTTTGAGATAGAATCTTGATATGTAACCCAGGCTAGCCTTGAACTCATCCTCCTGCCATTACTGACTAAATACTGAGATAAACTTGACACATTACAGATCACAAGAGGTACTCAGGTAACTGAGAACAATGGATTCATGTCTTGAAGAGTTCAAAGGTAAAGGCACAGGCAGAACATGAAAGAATATAAAGGGATCTTTATTGCTGGAGGTAAGAGAGCACAGGATGCAGTCTCTCAAATGACCTACCCTCCTCATAACAAATAAAGGATGGGTTTTATATTCTGGGAGCTTACATACAATCATTTGGGGCAGCATGTCCCAGGAGTTCACTGATACTGTTGTGAACAATCCATGATTGGGACAGAGACTCTGCTTGCACCATGTCCCAGCCACATGTTTTAAATCTACATGATTGCACTATGCCTTATATGTAATTATCTCTGCCATATTTGTCTACTTAACAAAATGAGTCTTAGGTAGGGGCCATGGGTTTCCCATTTTTAAATAAGAGATATCTGCCAGGGTCATTGTGAAGACTGAATAACATACAGAAAGGAAGCAAAGAATATCAAATATACATATCACATGAAGCTGTAAAGGTTTTCACAATTAAAGAAGAGAATAATAAACACTAGGAAATTGGCAGATTTCCTTGGCAGATCTCCTGGATGTGCCGTCATAGGCAGTCATGAGTTTCCAGACTTGGATGCTGGTAAATGAACTTACAATCTCCACAAAAGTACTAAGTGCTCTTAACTACTGTGCTGTCTCTCCAGCCCTAGACACTGTTTGTTGTTGCTGTTTGCTTGCTTGCTTGCTTGGTTTGCTTTGAAGCAAGGCTGTACACAAAGTCTCTTATACATGCTTATCAAAATAAAAATTGGTACAACTCTATCAGGACTTGGGCTCTTTAACAAGTCCCATGTACCAATATTGTCCAAATTATGTCCCAGATTCTATGACATTTGTGTCTGAGTCCTTTAGTTGCAGCTCAGCCTCTGTCCCTACAGGGACATCTGTCTAGTCTCTGTGGTTCTGGGCTGCCCGTGAAGAGAGCAACATGGAGAAAGGTGAGTGTAATCTATCGCATGAGTGATATGTTGGCTAAAGGTCTTGATCAATGTATTTACCCTTTCTGGATGGAGCTATAGAGCAACAAAAAATGTTAAGAATCTACTGCTTAATCTAAAAATGATCACTTACAGAACAAGGAATGGGAGAGGGTAGGGACAAAAATAACATGAGAATTCAGTGGAGATTGGTTGTATAGACTTGCCTTGGCATCAGACAAATACAACTGCAGAATTATTTAAAAGAGTACAATATTTTAGAACAAAACTAATTTAAAAATTAACCCTTAAAAAGCAAAATTAAATCATCTAGTCTACTTCAGTTTTACATTATTTTGACAGAGAATATTTAAAGTAATTTAAAATCAAATCTGGATTATAGATTAGTGATTAAGTCCATCAAACCAAAAGTCTAGAATTATGCTCTTTAACCATGTTGCTAGTGGCAGCACTATTACCTTTTTCCTGGAGCTTTTTTATTGATGCTGTAAGAGAAAAATAATCTAATATGTTGGTTAATGATCTCGACAAACCATGCTGATCTTTCCAGATGGTGACTTCTGCTTCTGATATTTGATGTGATAGTTATTTACATTTGATGTATCTATGGATCAATGGCCAAATGCTTGAATATCTACTGTATATTAAAAAACACATTTTAGGAAGGCATTATATAAGACTTATCTTTATTTGGAAATCTGATTGATATAATTTTAAAAATACCTTTCTTGTAGTGTGCTAAAATAAATCAGCATTTAAGAATGAGTATTAACATTGAATATAAAAATATAGCTGGATTTTATATAGTCATTGTAAGTGTGTAGCTGTAAATTAAAACTACCCACAGCTTTATGTTAAATACAGTGATTCAAGTGGGTGTTTGTTTTAAAATTTTAAAGTTGCAGAAATATTTAATGATAGTAAATGTTTCCTTGAAAACTTTCAATGCAAAAAACTCTGCTTTCTAAATCTCATTTTCCACTATGGTGTTGCTTTCAGGACATCATGGTCACTGGATATAAACATAACATTAAAGGTCAGACTGAATACAGGACACAAAGTAGCCCTAATCAAAATCTAGACTCAGCACTGGCCCTGCACTGAATTAAATTTATCTCTTTCCTTTATGTTTAATGTGCACAGCTGCACAATGACCTGACTGGATCAGTAAACCAGGTGTTTGAATGCAAACTTCCCCCTAATTATAAGTTATGCATCCACGGGTAGGCTGTTAGTTATGCTGTGTCTTTTCCCCCTCTATTGGTTAATGGGAAAAGTAATATCACCAATGACATTGTATCATTCAGTCATTTATGAAAGTGTCTAAGTGAATTATGGATACAAAGTAAACACTACTTGAAGATGTACTTGAATCAGTTTGAAAGATGGTGGAACGTGGAATGAACAGTGACAGCGACAGAGATGAGGGCACTGTACTGCTGTCCAAGTGGTTATGAGCTGAGAGAAGGGGACGATAAAGAGGATGATGGTGGTGACAGAGGTGATGGTGATGCTATAGTGACGGTGAGTGTGATGACGGTTATGGTGATGTTGGTAGTGACAATCACGGTAACAGTGTCGATAATGATGATAGATACTGCATTGTTAAGTATAATGATATTATGGCAATAATGAGTATGGTAGTAATGACACAGTTGATGATGATGATTGGGATGATGGTGGCTCTGATAGTGATGATGGAGATTGGGGTTATAGTGGTGCTGATGATGTTACTGCTGGTGGTGATAACGGTGGTGATGGTCAGCCTGCTAACAGTTTAATATTCAGTTGGGTAGGAAAATTCACATATATTAATATCATACATTACAATTTTTGATAGGCACATGTTGCCTGAAAGGAATTGTATGAATTTATTAAAAAGAAATTGCTGGCATCTATATGTCAGAATATCTTTAAAGTTCTGAGAACATAATTTTAAACACACACAGCTCCCTGACCACACTAAACCTATAATCTAATGAAATCAAAGAAGAAACGCACAAACGGATAGACGTATATCTTGTCCCTGAAAATAGCATGCTGTCTGCAGGACATTTGATGTACGTTTGTAGAAAGATTGCAGCTCACTTTGATGTGAATTTTTTTCTGTTTTCTCTAAAATACCAATGAGTTTCCAATTATGGAACTTAGAAAGATAAAGCAGACCCTCTTCTTTGGACAGAAGTCCCTGGCTATCCTAGAGGGTTGGTTCCAGGACCTCTGCAGACAGCAGGATTTTCCAATTTTGAAGTCTCCTATATAAATGACACTATATAAGCTTGAAAGCAGTGCAACCCTGTTGCACAAAGAATATCATCTCTAGTCACATGTAACACCCAGTACAACACGAGAGTTACCCACGGCTGACTCCTGGGGCCTGATGATTTTACATCCTTGTGTATAGCACTACTGTCCCTCACACACTTTCCTTTGCATTTTCTGTATCTGCTTGTAACATGGATTCTAGATTAAAATGGTGCTCTCTTTGGTTATCTATTACCATTTATGAAATTTAAAATACAGTGGCCTGGATTGTGCTTGGAAGTAAGAGACTGTAGAGGGAAGCGTGCAGGGAGAAGGGTGAAGGGCAGAGCAGAATGATGGAGGACATTAGTGGAAGACCAGAAAGGGTCAGAGGGACCACAGCGGAAGCACAGCACAATAGTAAGAAGGCTACGTGCAGCTACTATGTCAAAGGCTGAACAGATGCCCATTCAGTGGCTCAGTTATTTTAGCTGATAACACGATTGATGTTTTTCTCATTTGATAACACTGTGTTGTCAAGGCAATCAATAATGGCTCTTAGAAGTCCATTTTTGAAAGCGGATTTTGTGTATTTCTGTAGAGCATGGCCCTTCTACTGAGATTCTGATAGGGCCAATCAACAACACTGAGTGTCTCATGTTGCAAACCAAGCACCATCTGACTTCTTTTGAAGATACTTCTGGGATTAATAAGAACGAGCCATGTTATTTTCACATCAGAAGTCAAGATATCCTGTCAGGAACTGCACCAAGACTTTCAGCATTTTACAGGAGAGTTGACAGAACAGCAAGAACATTCTGAAAGAAGGTCAGGATACATCTTTAAATTACTGGATCATTACGAAACCCACTCTCATATTTGAAATGAAAAGACAGTCATCTCAGTTTGCCCATTAACAAGCTCTCAGTTACAGTGGTGGTTATCACTGCTGAACACCTACATGAGCTACACCAGAAAGTTCCGAGAAATTGGTTTGGCAATGAATTAAATATCACCTTCCCCTTCCCCCTCCCCCAGCCAACTCAAGCTTGCTGTGGTATGCAGATAGGCAAGGCAACAATCTCACAATTCCTCTCCTCCATCTGATGTCTCTTCTTTATCTTCACTGTGCCAGGCTCTTCAGTTTGGGGCATAAGGCTCCAGCCCCAGATGTGCTTGGCACCTCCCTCTGTACAACTGCTTCACGAATGACCTTGTCATTCTCATAGCTGTAAATGACTAAACATTACAACTAATTCTGTGCCTAGATGAGATGGGATTATTCCAGCTCTGTGGGGTAAAGTGCCTGGCATTGAAGAAGGTCTTAAAGGTAGAGTTTCAATTCAGTAGTTATCATGTAACTGATCTAGGTTAGCTCGAAGATAAGTCATACCATCATGTAACTCAGAAGCTCAGAGACAAGCAAGTTCTGGCTTTCCCCATAATGTACTTTCCACCAGTTTACATCCCCCTGATGGCTGTTCAATCTGGTATTAGGCTATTTGTTCTGTGTTCATCTTGACTTCATGAGACTAGGTCACAAATACAGGGCAGTTTGCCAACCAGTAAAGGTAGAGCCAGAAAAAGCCAGTGCAGATCTTTTATGGCTCCCATTTCATACCATTAGCAGGCTGTTTCTGAAATTGGGAAGGATCTGATGCCACAGTTAACTTTAGAAACTCTTATTAGTTTCTTTCCTGTTGTTATAATAAAACACCATGGCAAAAATAACATATATAAGATGTTTATTTGAGCTTATGGTTCCAGAGGGGTAAGAATCCATTGTGGTAGAGAAATGTGTCAGCAAGTGGCAGACATGGCAGCCAGAGTAAGAAGTTCAGAGCTTTAATCCTTAAACACAGCTTTGAGCAGAATGAAGAAAGGAGGAAGGGAAGGAGGGAGATTGAGAGAAACAGTGAGAGAGAGACAGAAAGAGACACAAAGAGAGACAAAGACAGACACAGAGATAGAGACAGACACACACACACACACAGACACACACACACACACACAGATAGAGAGAGGAGAGAGAACTGGAAGTAGCATGGGGATTTAACTTCAGAGCCTGTCTCAGGGACACACTTCCTCCACAAGGCTTTACTACCCAAACCTTCCCAAACAGTGCCACTAACTAGGGAACAAGTGTTCAGAACATCCAACCCAGAGGAGACACTCTCAAACCACTACATTATCCTAAAATGCATGATTACTACAGCCCACACCTGTGACTGTCTGTTATTTCCCACAAAATCCCAATGTTTAATAAAAGTTGATACCTGACAAAACCTGTATGTATTCTAATGACTGTGGTACAGGTAGAGGGCTGGGAAGACATCACATTAGCAACAAAGAGAAGAAAGAACACCTGGGAAGAAGGGTGATAATGACTATTGTTCTGAGGAATCGTGGTGCACAATGAACCAGTGGGTGAGTGCCAGAGCCACAGATCATGATCACAGTCCTCATGAAGTGTTCATCAGTGACAGTAGGTGAAGCTGAAACTTTGAGAAGCCAGGAGGACACCTGGCTTAGGGTTTCCTTTGCTGTGAGGAGACACCACATATAAAGGAAACACTTACAAAGGATAACATTTAACTGTGGCTGGGTTACAGGTTCAGAAGTTCAGCCTATTATCATCATGGTGGGAAGCATAGCAGCATCCAGGCAGGCATGGCATTGCAGGAGATGAGAGTTCTACATCTTATTCCAGCACCCTTCCGCACTGGGTGGAGCCCAAGCATAGGAGGAGACCTCCAAAGCCCACCCCCACTTCCAGTGAGCTGAAGGAAGTGACATACTTCCCCCATCCAACAAAGCTACGCTTCCTAACAGTATCACTACCTATGGGCTAGGCATATTCAAACCACCATAAAACCATTGTATTAAAGTGACCAAAAGCTCTCAAGGACACCACAGGCTCTGGGATGATGTCCTGAGAGGAAACAGCACTGAAGACACATGGAGACTGCACCACAACTCAGTGTCAAACAAAGTAGCTACCACACAAACACAGTCCAGACTGAGGGAGGCAGAAGGACATGAAGTGGCATGCATGACCTTGGGTTTTATTTTGCTGTGGTAGATTGTTGGGACCCACTGAGGAAATCTGAAAAACTACAGATCAACAATAAAGCTGTTATTGCTTTCTTCCTCTTAACAATGGCAACATGGCTCTGTATAATCATTTGCAGAAAATAGAAGCAGAGGTTTTCTGAAATAAACAGATAAGACCAGAGCAAGGGCGGATGATCAGGCACAGGGGCGGAGGGATTCTTTGTATGCTCCCCACATGTTTAGTAAATCCTGAAATGACTTCCATGACAGCAGATAGCAAACAACTTCCTCTTTAGCACGTTTATCAGCAGATTAATAAACTGTGATACAAATTGAATAAGGTTGTTGTGATGGTTGTCAATGTGAGTACATCTGGAATTAATTAAAGCTCAAGTGGTTGGTCACACCTGTGAAGTATTTTTCTTTTCTTTCCTTTTATTTATTTATTTTATACCTATGAGTGCGCTATCTGAATGCACACCCACATGCCAGAAGAGGACATCAGATCACATTATAGATGGTAGTGGACCACCATGTGGTTGCTGGGAAATGAACTCAGGACCCCTGGAGGAGTAGGCAGGGCTTAACTGCTGACCCATTTCTCCATCACCAAGGAATTTTTCTTAATTAATTCATTTGCAGTGGTAAAACTCATATTTAATCTTGATCTTTTGAGATGGGAAGTGTAGGAGGAGCTAAGGTGGGAGGAGTAAGGAGAGGAAGAGGAAAAAGAAGAGGAGGAGCTAGAGAGGGCAGAGAAGTAGGAGGATGAAGAGCCATGCAGGGTAGCAACTTTTATTTAGGTTAGCTAATTGGGAAACAACTCTAATTGTATGGGCATACTGTTATTGAGCATTACCAAACATATAAAGCTTTTTATTAATATTTAAGCACTAGTGTCTCACTTTCCTACCAGGCACGCGTGGATGATGGAATGGTCTGGGAAATGCCCAGCTTTGTGGAGACAGTGTGGAAGATTGGCAGAGCCACTGCTGCTCATGGCCGCAGGCCTAGGCTAGTCGGGAACATGGCAGTTGACTAAGAAAAGCCAGATTGGATGAAGTCATTTTAACTATCTCCCACAACAGGAAAGACCTACCATTAAAATGGGTTACCCCTTCTACTGGCAGCTTATATGAAGGACATGGAAGAATAAAACCTCCTCTCTCCACCTGCTTATTCTCACTCTTACTAGTAAGTCTATTCCTCTACTGGCATTAGAGCCTAGGTATTTATGATTCCAGTATAACTGAAGACCATCTGAGACAACCAGCCTTGTGGACTGAACAACTGCTGGATTCTTGGACCTTCTGTTGGTAGACAGTGATTGATGGATTGGCTGAATTGCAGCCTGTAAGCCACTCTAGTAAATCCTCCCCCTGTTTCTCTGTCTCGGTCGGTCTGTCTGTCTGTCTGTCTGTCTGTCTGTCTGTCTGTCTATGTGTTTGAATATTTGTTCTATTGGCTCTGTTCCTCTAGAGAACCCTTACTAATGCAGATTTTGGTACCAGAAGTAGTTTTAAAATAGCACAAGCAAAAAGCTGAAAATTTTAAATATATGAAATAGGCTTTCCCAACTTGCTGACACCTACAGTCCCTGAAGCCTCTCATAGTAGCTTGAAGAGTACCAAAAGCCCACGGTGTGAACTATTTTACAAACTTATTGAGATACATGAATTAATTATCCTGATCCCCCAATTGTAAGAGTCAAGGAATTTGGTGACTCACTAGAGAAAATCTTTGTAAATGTTTTAATAAATAGAAAAAAATAATTTTGCTGGTCAATTGCTCATAACATCTCTGGATAAACTTACAAAGGAAAGAATGAACTCCCTGATAATAAAGTTGTCTAGCATCTCAGAATATGGGGAAGGACAACGATGAAGTCAGCGATAAAACTGATAGGATCTAGATATACATAAACAGTCTAGAGGTTTCTAAGTGTGACCTGGAAGAGACTCTTCTCTCCAGCAGTCACAGGGCTCAAGTTGCAGAAAATCATTCTGAAGCCACCTCAGACATCAACAATGTCACTATCACCACCACCACCACCACCACCCTCATCCTCATCCTCATCCTCATCCTCATCCTCATCCTCATCACAATTTATATTAAGTTGGCTGAATTAGAAAGTTCAAGTCCCAGGTTCAGAAGGTGTTGACAGCATTAACTGGTGTAAGGGTGTAAGAGCATTAATTGGTAAAGAATGGGGTCCTGTAACTAGAGATGGAGATGTGGGAGAACCACACTGAGGTTGAGAACTTTGAACCCTTGCATTCACAAGGCTTCATCTCACCTGAGAATGGAGTCTTTCCATCCTCAGCAGAAGCAATACTCCTACCCTCACTCCATGATATATTGTCTTTTTCCTCTTTGAGGAAATAAATCATTCATTATCTGGGAAGCGGTGGCTTTCTCTGAAGGAGGCCAGCAAGATAATACTGATGTTCCTCAGGGCCTACCGATAGTTTCCTCTAGTCTAGTGGTTTTTAAGTGACTGTGGGTCACAAACCCCTTGGGGGTTGCATATAAGATATTTACAATGCAATTTATAAGAAACAAAATTACAGTTATGAAGTAGCAACAAAGTAGTTTCTTCACCACATGAGGAACTGTATCAAAATGTGGCAGCGTTAGGAAGGCTGAAAGAAACATTGTTGTAGACCTACAACTAGACTTAAGCCTAAGCAGGCTCCTAACCGGGAGATAGGAAGTGTAGTCCATGAGAGGATGCATTACACCCCGAAAGGTTAGTGCATTATACAGTAGATATTAAAAGTCAATGTATTCAAGCAGAAGTCAGGGTCTTATGAATAGAAATGGGGTTTGAGGGTGTAGGATAATGATGAAAGGAACATAAAACTGGATTGAGCTGAGTTTATTGATATGAGTCCACTGAGAGTCTAGGTTTAATATAAAAGCTCTCAGAGTTAAAGAGGTGTCAACAGTTTGTTTGAATGGTTGACTGAGGTATTTATCAAAAGATGGACCACTGAAGGGGAGTTGGAGATGCCTGATATCTCTTGGCTTAGTATTGGTGAAAGTTTGGGGGAAATCACAGTGCTAGAGTGGGTACACTGTGTAAAACCTAATCCTCCAAAATGGGAAGTCCCAGATGACATGCCTTCACTAATCCTATCAGCTGTAAGTTGTTGAGAGGAGTACCAGCACATTTGAAGAGCTTTATCATAGCCCTCTTGTTATGCCAGAACTTAGGGCTGGAGACACTGCTGCTCAGTTAGGTGAGTTCAAGGCAATGGGTTTCACTGAACCCTTAGGTAGCAGGTGCCAGCTGGCAGCACTGAATCATCAGAGGCAAGGAGATCATAGCTGTCATAATGGGCTGTGTAGACAAAACTATGTCAATAATGGCCCGATATGTAACAGGCAGTGCAGATGAAATAATTTTTAGGGTAAAATGACTTCTATGGACCTCTGTTACTGCCTAATCAATTATAGAGCTTCCGGGCATGAAATAGATAAGAAGCCTACTACATTTCTGTTTAATCTGTACAAGAAGGAAAATTCTCAAAATAATGAGTGAATGGCTAAATTGGATCATGGCAAAGGGGAACATCAATTTCCAGACTTGAGCTAGTTTGCAAACCAAGGAGCCCTTGAAGGGAAGGCCAGGTAAGAAGAACTTTGCTAAAATACCTAACAGTTTTACTGTGAGCCTTTCCATAGTCTTTCCTGAGATGAACCTAAGGCCTTTTATAAGGGCAACTTTACACTAGGTGAAAGGAAATAATCACATCTTCTGGGTTCTGTTGGATACTGGTTCAGTATTGACACTATTCTGAAAGACCTCGAGAAACATTGTGGCCCTCTGATTAAAGTCTGATGATTAATGGAATTTTTGTTGACGTCCAATTTACAGTATGTCCTGTGGTTCCCTGAGTGCATCCCTGATATTTTCTCAGTCCCAAATTTATAATTGATACAGATATAGAAGTTGGCACAATTCTCTCATTTTTTCAGTGGTTCCTTTATTTTATTTTTAATTTTAAATTTTTTTCTCAGTGGTTCCCTAACCTGTGGAGTGAGGGCTAAGTGGAAGCTTTTAGAGTTGCCTCTGCCAGGGAATATACTGAGTTAGAAACAGTATCAAAGCCCTGGAGGAATTACAGAATCAGGGCCAGCATGAAGGACTTGAAAGATGCAGATGTGATGTTTCCAACACATCTCTCTTTATCTCATTTATAGGACCAGTGCAGATGACACATGGATTGTGGAGAATGAGTGTTGACTATTGAAAAGTAGTGACCCCAGTTGCCATTGCTGTACCTGATGTGGTGTCCTTACATGGACAAATTAACATATTTCCTGGTACATGACATACAGCTATTGATCTAGTAGATATTTTTTTCTTGGTACCCATTCACAGGGTCAAAGGAAGCCTTTTGTTCTCAGATGATAATGCCAGCAATATACCTTTGCAGTTTTGCCTCAAGGATACATTAACTTTCTACACAGTGCCACAACTTGGTATGGCATCTTGGTCATCTATCTCTTCCACAAAATATCATGTTGGTTCCCTATATTGAAGACATTATGCTGCTTAGACCAAGTGAGCAGAAGGTAGCAACCACTTTAGACTTGTTGCTAATACAGATCTGCATCTGAAGGAGGGAAATAAATCCAACCAAAACTCAAGGATCTTCTACCTTTGATAAACTCATGTGAGTTTTATCTTTTATGGTTATGGTTTTACTGCTGTAAACAGACACCATGACCAAGGCAAAGCTTATAAAGGACAACATTTAATTGGGGCTGGCTTACAGGTTCAGAGGTTCAGTTCATTGTCACCATGGTGGAAGCATGGCAACATCCAGGCAGGCACGGTGCAGGAGAAGCTGAGAGTTCTACATCTTCATCCGAAGGAAACCAGGAACAGACTGGGCATCCTCAGGCAGCTAGGAGGAAGATCTCCAAGCCCACCCCCACATTGATATACTTCCTCCAATAAGGCCACACCTTCTAATAGTGCCACTCTCTGGCATGACATAAGTTCAGTGGTGTGGAACATGCAGGTGAAAGATACGTTTTTTGTTTTTGTTTTTTGTTTTTTAGATGGTGACCATTTTATTTTTGCTTTGGAGAATGGGTTTAAAAATTTAACATTTTAATGTATCACTTTGTATATGTTTCATATAATATAAAATTAATGTAGCAATACTGTATAACATTACATATGTATTTCTGTTTTGTATATACTTGTTTAAATCTTAGTTTCCCTTAAAGAGAAGCAAAACTACTCTTCTGGAATTAAATGAGCAGGACACTCTGTATTTCCACAATCCAAGTTGTGAGAACTAATACAAGAAAATGCAAGAAAGTGATCTGGGCTTGTTTCCTGCATGATACAAATTCCACATTGCTGAGAGCAAAAGTTCTGATTTAACCGATGTAGACATGGCCTGAGAATGAGCTTGTCATAAACTCCTGTGTGATGCTCACCCTCTAAACAGACAGAATGAGAACTGGATCCGTCAAGACATTTCTTCTTAAGCAGAGTTAGAAGCTTAGCCATAGTAAATACATTCAAAATGTTTCTCTCCAGTACACACTCTCTCATGGTGATGAAGTCTACAGAATTGTGCAAAGGCTTCATCGTATTAAATCCACTCACAGGGTTTCTGTCTTAGCATTTCCATTGCTAGGAATAGACATCACAACCAAGGCAATTCTTATAAAATCAAACCTTTAATTGAGGCTGGCTTACAGTTTCAGAGGTTTAATCCATTTTCATCATAGCAGGAAGCATGGCAGCATGCAGGCAGACATGACGCTGGAGAAGGAGCTGAGAGTTCCACATTTTGATCCAGAGGTAGCCAAGAAGAGACTGTCATCCAGGGAGCTACTAGGAGGGTGTGTTCTGCACTGGGTGAAGATTCAAAGCCCACCCCCAGAGTGATTCACTTCCTCCAACAAGATCACACTTCTGAGTAGAGCGACTCCCTGCATATTCAAACTTCCACATTCCACTTGCTGGCCTCCATAAGCTTGTTGAAGTACAGGAATGTACGGGGACCATACTTAAACATAGTATAATGAAAAATATATGAGGTCCAACTTCAAAAGTCCTCATCACCTATAGCAGCCTTAAAAATGTTAAAAGTCCAAAGTTCACAGTCTCTTCTGAGATTCACCCCATCATGTAACTGTAATCCTCTAAAAAAATTAAAAAAAAAAAACCAGATCATACATTTCCAACTTCACAAGATATACTTCACTATTCCTAAATGTAACCGTGAGGAAATTCTGAACTAAAAAGAGATCAAAAGCCAGCTGAGAAATCTCCAAACTCTGCAGTTCCAAGTTTGATGTCAAAGCATTCTTCAGATCTCCAACTCCTTTCTGCTTTGTTCACTGCAGTACAATTCTTTCTCTTTGGCTGGTTTTATTCCTTGAAAGCAGTTTTCCTGAACAGGTACCCCACAGCTCTGGCATCTCAAAGACCTTGGGGTCTCCAAGGTAACCTCAGTGTCACAGTTTCTTGTTTCAATGTCTGGGATCCACACATGATCTTCTGGGCTCCTCCAAAGAGGTTGGGTCACTTCTCCAGCTCTGCCCTCTGTAGCACTCTAAGCTCTGGTCGATCCACTCCGCTGCTGCTGGTCTTGCTTCTCATCCCAGGGAACTGGCATCTTCAATATGCTGGGTTCTTCTGCTGCAACTAGGCTTCACTGACAGCTTCCCTTATGCTCCCTTCATGGTGCCAAGCTTCAGCTGCTCTGCATGACACCATGTCCTAGAAATCAGTGCCACCTGGGTGATTCTTACACATAACCAAGTTCAGCTTCAACACAAGGTGACAATGTTGGCTATCTCTGGAACACAGCTTCTTTGTCCTCTCAGAAAACACTTCCTGGAAGATTTCACATCAGTGATGCTGGTTTCTTCTCCATCACTTCTAATCTCTTAGCTACAGCTAACCAGCAACAGTTTTCCCAGTAGTCCCAGTCCCTTCTACTCTTGCCTCTAAAGCCAGAGCCACATGGACAAAGCCACTGAATTCTGCTGCTTGCTGGGCCTGAGACATGGCTCCTTCTATTACATCATCACCAGGTTTCTGTTCTCCAACTCCTTTACTGCCTAAGCTTGGCTGTCCTGGAACTTGTTCTATATATTGACCTTAAACTCAGAGATCTGCATGGCTCTGTATCCACAGACCTAGACCTAAGCTATTCTTTACCTGAAACTTGTTCTGTGTCAGGGTGGACTTGAACTGCTCGATGCTCATGTCCTAGGGCTTAAGGGCATGCACTACCATGCCTGGACCTATGCTTTCCATAGCAATCACAATCCATCCCTTGACAATTTGATACATAATTGTTATCTCCTTATATGAAAACAATAGCCATGTCATAATAACTCCTAACATGATATAACTCTCTCCAGTTTCTCTCCAGTATGTTTCTTCTCTGTGTTCTGAGATGACCGTGACCTGAAAAAGTTACCATATTCATTTTATTCACAGGGCATCTCTACAATATGCATTCCTCTATGTATTCAGAGCAAACTGTGGCATGCAAAGGCTTTGTAGCATTGATTATATTCTTAGGGTTTCTCTCCTGAATGAGTTCTATTATATAGTTACAGATGACTGAGACATGCAAGGGCTTTAATTTAGCACATTGATTACATTCATATGATTTCTCTGTCATGTGTTTTTTTTTATATCTTTGTAGATGACTGTGACCTGCAAAGGGTTAACCATACTGATTCATAAGATTTCTCTCCTCTGTGTGTTCTTTTCTGTCGTTGTAGATGACTGTGATTTGCAAATGTTTTACCACATTGATTACATCCATAAGGTTTCTGTCCAGTGTATGTTCTTTTATGTCTTTGGAGATTATTAGTCTAACATCCAAAGTCTTTACAATATTGATTGCATTCTAAGATTTCTTTCTAAAATGTGTTCTTTCATGTACTTGGAGATGACTGTGACTTTCAAAGGCTTTACCACATTGATTGTATTCATAAGAATTCTCTCCAGTATGTGTTCTCTTATGATATTGGAGATGATTCTCACGTGAAAAGGCTTTACCACATTGATTACATTCGTAAGGTTTCTCTCCAGTATGTAATGTTTTATGTTTTTGGAGACTATACTGAAATACAAAGGCTTTATTTACCACATTGATTGTATTCATAGGATTTCTCTGCATTATGTGTTTTTTCATGTCTTTGGAGATGACTATGACATGCAAAGACTTTACCATATTGATTACATTCAAAAGGTTTTCTCTCCAGTATGTGTTCTTTTATGTTTTTGTAGATGACTATGACATGCAAAGGCTTTACAACATTGATTACATTCACAAGGTTTCTCTCCAATGTGACATCTTTCATGCCTTCATGTCTTCTAGAACTTTGACAATGCTTCTCAATGTGATGGTCTTCCCAGTTGTAGCCTATAGCAGTGAGGTTCTGGTAGGTCGTCAGCATCACCTCTTCACAGACACTTTTCTGGGAAGGATTCAGCAAATCCCACTCTTCCTCAGTGAAGTTCACATGGACATCATAAGTCACTGTATCCTGCAATCCAATGACTCTGAAGCCTCAGGTAGTATTGATGTCATGAACACATGCCATCCTGAGAAATAGAATGCAGTCTGCATATTTTTGGCCAAACTTCAAACTTCAAGATGTGAATGAAGGTCATGTCTTGATTTAAGAGTTTCCCTGGGGTCCTCTCACAGCACAGCTCAGAGCAGGGCACAGAGAACCAGTCAAGCCTGCACAGTTACAGCAAACTTGCAGAGTGAAAGATAAATTTTCGACCTGTCCCCTCCCACCACCAAGAAAGAAGCACAACATTTAGAGGGTCTATTTGTATTCTGTGGACAGCATGTTCCACTCTTGAGTGTGTTACTCTGGCCATATACTAAATGACTTGGAGAGCTGCTAACTTTGTGTGGGACCTAGAACAGGAAAAGGCTCTTTAACAGGACTAGGCTGCTGTGCAGGCTGCTGTACCACTTGGACTACATTCTCCAGCAAGCTTGATGGTACTTGAGGTGTCAGTGGCAGATAGGGATGCTGTTTAGAATCGTTGGCAGGTCCCTATAGAGGAATCATAGATCTTTGGGATTTTGAAGGAAGGCTCTCATCATCTGCAGACAAATATGCTCACTTTGAGAGACAGCTCTTGGCCCACTATCAGGCCTTAGAGGAAGCATTCAACAATAGGAGCTACCAAGTTACCGTGGAACCTGAGTTGCCCATCATGAATTGTGTTTCATATGATCCAGCGAATCATAAAGTAGGATGTGCACAGGAGCAAACCATTATCAAATGGAAGTGGTATGCACATGATCATGCTCAGGTTCTGAAGGCACACAGAAATTACATGAAGAAGTTCCCCAAATGCCTGTAGATTCTATTCTCATTACAATGCCATTTGCTCCCATGAATGCACCTGTAGCCTCATGAAATGTATCTTATGATTAATTGACTGAGAGAGAGAACACTCGGGCCTGGTTTACTCAGGGTTCTGCATGTGATGCAAGCACCACCCAGAAACAGCCAGCTTTATCATTGCAAACCCTTTATGGAACAACCCTAAATGACACCAGAAATCTTCACAGTGGGCAGAGCTCCCAGCAGTACACATGGTAATACATTTTGCTTGGAAGGAGAATTTGCCAGATGTGTCATAGTTCCCATATTTATCGGCAATATCCAGTGGATTGGCTGGATGGTTAAGGACTTGGCAAGAGCACATTTGGAAATTGTGCTCTTGAGAAATCTTTGAGAAAAGATCTGGGGAAGAAGTATGTGGATAGATCTCTCCAAACGTCAGAGGATGTGAGGATAATTGTGTCCTATGTAAATGCTCATTGAAAGATGACTTCAGCTGAGGAGGAGTTCAGTAATCAAGTGGATAAGATGACTCGTTCTGTGAACAGTCAGCATCTGTCCCCAGCTGTCCCTGTCATTGCTCAATGGGCACATGAACAAAGTGGCCATGGTGGCTGAGATGGAGGTTATGCTTGGGCTCAACAACATGGACTTCCACTCACTAAGACTGACCTGGCTACTGCTGCTGAATGCCAGATCTGCCAACAGCAGAGAGCAACACTGAGCCCCAGATATGGCATCCATTCCTCGAGGTGACAAGCCAGCAACCTGGTGGCAGGTTGACTACATTGGACCACTTCCTCCGTGGAAAGGACAACATTCTGTTCTTACTGGAGTAGATATTTGTTCTGGTTATGGATTTGCCATTCCTGCACATAATGCTTCTGCCAAAACCACCATCTGTGGACTTACAGAATGCCTTATCCATCATCATGGTATTCCACACACTATTGCTTCTGACCAAGGAACTCAATTCACAGCCAGAGAAGTGAGACAGTGGGCCCATGATTGTGGAATCCATTGGTCTTACCATGTTCCCCATCATCCTGAAGCAGCTAGTCTGATAGAAAGATAGAATTGCTGGCCTTTGAAGATGCAGTTGCAGCACCAATTAGGTGGCAGTAGCATGAAAAGCTGGGGCAGAGTTCTTTAGAAGGAAGTATATGCTCTGAATCAGTGTTTAATATATGGTACAGTTTCTCCCATAGCCAGGATCCATGGGTCCAGGAATCAAGGGGTGAAAAAGAAAATAGTTCCTCTCACTA
>JANHMN010000013.1:7350144-7382082 GCA_030674055.1 Rhabdomys pumilio
TGTGTGTGTGTGTGTGTGTGTGTGTGTGTGTGTGTGTGTGTGTGTGTATGTATGTATGTCTACATAAAGCTGGATTACTTTTTTATTTCTCTAAATTATTTTTGAGTTTCTGTTTGAATTTTAATGGAGATTGCATTGAATCTGTCCACTGCTTTTGTTAGTATGGGCATTTCTAAAGTATGAATTAAAGGATTCTAGTGATCCATGAGCGTGGGAAATCTTTCCATCTTCCAGAGTCTTCTTCAACTTCTTTCTTCAGGGTCTTAAAGATATTATTATGTAAGTCTTTGACTTGCTTAATTAGAGTTGCTCCAAGATATTTTAGATTATTTGCGGCTATTGAAAAAGGTGTTGTTTCTCTGACTTCTTTCTCAGTTTGTCATTTTATAAAGGAAAGTTAGTGGTTTTCGTGAGTTAGTTTGCACTCAGCTACTTTGCTGAAAGTGTTCTATCAGCTGTTGAATTCCCTGGTGTAATTTTTAGGGTCACTAATATATACTATCATATCATCTTCAGATAAAAATATTCTGACTTCTCCTTTTTCAATTTGTATCCTCTTGATCTCTCCTTTCCTTGTTTGGTGTTTGTATGTTAATTTTATATCCAACTATTTTGCTGAAAGTGCTTATCAGCTGTAGAAGGTTTCCTGGTGGAGGTTTTATTATCTTTTATGTGTGAAATTATACCATCACCAAATGAAGGTGCTTTAACTTCTTTCTTCCTTATTTCTACCACTTTGATCTCCTTCTGTCTTATTGCTCTAGGTAAGTCTTCAACTACTATATCAAATAGATATGGAAAGAATGAATATCCTTGTTGTGTTCCTGATTTTTATGGAAATTCTCTGAGTTTTTCTCTGTTTAGGTTGATGTTGGTAGTGCCGTGGAGCCAGGTACATTGCCTTTATTATGGTGATACATGTCTCTTGTATCCCTACTCTCTCCAGAACATTTATTATGAAGGAATGTTGGGTTTTGTCAAAAACATTTTCTACATTTAATGAGATGATCACGTGATTTATGTATTTCATTTTCTTTATATGGTGGAATATGTTTGCTGATTTATACATGTTGTAATATTCTTGAATCTATGATATAAAGCCAACTTGATCATGGTGGATAATCGTTTTGATATGTTCTGTGATTTGATTTGCAAATATTTTGTTGAAAAATTTTGCATCTATATTTTTAAGAGATATTGGTCTATATTTTTCTTTATTGTTGTTGTGTATTTGTATAGTGTTGGATTCAGAATGATAGTGCTTTTATAAAATAAATTAGATGTTCTATCAGTTTGTGTTTTGTGGAACAATTTGAGGAGTATTGGCAATAATTCTTTGAAAGTCTGGTCGAATTTTGTTCTGAGTTCATCTGGCCCTGGGCTTTTATTTGTTTGGAGACTTAGTTACTACTTCTATTTCAGTGGGAGTTATCCATCTGTTTGATTACTTATTTCATCTTGATTTAAATTTTGCAGGCTGTAGATGTTAAAAATTCATCCTTTTTTTTTTTTTTCAGTTTTCCAGTTTGGTGGAGTATAAATTTTTAAATTCTATGTTTCTCTGGATTTCCTTGATGTCTTTTGCGATGATGTCCTCTTTTGTGTCTCTGCTTTTATTAATTTGGATCCTCTCTGCCTCATCTTTGAACTTTTCTTTCTCAACAAGAAGGCATGACATGTCCTTTTAGGGATAGAATGAAATTTCTTTTCTATACCACATCTTGGTGTGTTGTGGGAAATATTAAAAACAAAACAAAACAAAACAAAAACAAACAAACAAAAACAACGGACTGACAACTGCTACTGTGCTACTGCTGCCAACTCTGCCCCAGTGTGGTCCTGCCTCCTCTGTCTCTAGCTAGCCCCTGCTGCGACCAGTGACAGTATTCCCAGTTCTGGTTCTCTTGTCTCTGGAGCCCCTAGTTCCTTCTCAGTCATAATCCCCCTTGGTCAGTGGTCCCAAATTCCAATAACTCTCTAGAGACTCTATGGCCAGGGGCTCCCTGAATCGTCTCCACCCCACTCGCTAATTTCCCTTGGCATGATCACTGCCACTTAATGATCGCCCACCTTGCGGTTGGAAATGATCATACCCAGTAACCCGGTAAAATCAAAACTCTTGAAGCTTATAATTAGCCAGTCAGATTTATATATATTGTTAAATTCTCAATTCACAAGTTCCCCACACAGATTAGACAAGTTATCCCAATTATTCAATCTTTTATGATGTCATATCTACCTGTGGCTACTTAAAGCCATGCTGGTTCTGAATTATTCTGTCCGACTGCCTCCATCTTGCCCCTTCTCCCCTCTCAACTGAGAAGCTCTCTCTCTCTCCAACTCTTAGCTCCGCCTCCCTTTTCCATGTTCAATCACAGTCCTCCCGCTGCACTAATATTCTAATACAATTGAACAGGGAAAATTCTGCCACATTGGTGAGGCAATAGATGGGCAGTTTTTCATTTTGTCTCATGCAACCATTCTAAATAAGTGTGATTATCACTGTAGTAACTTGCATGTCCCTGGGTCATGGGAGGGGAGGGGAAGAGAAGACTCAGTTGTTTTCTGAACCTATTCCTTCTCCCTGTGTTGTGCTGTCTGTCTGCCACCTCGGCTTTTTCATCCTGGAGATTTCATCATCCCTATCCATCCCTTTTCTCTGTTCCGTCTCACAAAGTTTGGGTGAGAAAAGGAGACGGGCAGCCAGTGATCCAGTCTGGCATTGATGTGCTACTACTGGATTTTGTGAGCATTTTTGCTCTCTCCAGGTAACTTGCCCCAGATTTCCCATTTGCACTCTCAGCTGCTAGTTATTTTTTTTTATTGGATAGCTCTTAATCAGAAAATCCTTCTTTAAGGTTTGTTTATTGAGTATCTACTACATTGATGCAGAAGAGTAAATAATATGAGAAAGATATTCCGGTTTCAAAGTCAAATCTGCCCTCTCCTCCTCTTGAGGCAAGGTCTTCCTCTGTGGTTCCTGGCTGACCTAAAACTCTCAGTTCTGCCGAGCCTCCTGAGTACTAGGATCCCTGTACCAACAATACAGAGCCAGAGTAAGTTTTCCTAAAGGGATTTGTAAACCCCAAACCATGCTGTAATTAGCTATGGAAAGGTGTGGATTTTGTCCAGGGAAACTGGACTTTTGTTTATCATGGCTCACCTATGGCATATTATTACCAACTCCTGTGTTTGAGTCACTTTAACTAAAGAGAAGTCCAGAGGCTTCCCCTGCTTCCTTCTCACTGTTTGCAAATTAAGTTCCAGGTGTTCACTTAATGGATAATTATGTAATGCCAAAGAACACCTCTTTTAGCATCCAATTAAAGCTGTTTGTACCATATTGAAAAAGGACCCATCATCAAGATGAATGCCTTTCATATGGTCTGGATTATAGCTTTGTATTAAAACAGGTACAACTGATTTAAACAGGAAAATCAAACTCAAACTTTAAGGTTAGAGGAGTAGTGAGTCACTTCCCTGCAGACTGAACATCTCCTCACTGAGTCACACAGAGTGAGGAGTTAGGCTAGCTTGAAGCAAGGCATCTATATGGTGGCCTGTTCCTCATTCGTGGTCAACATGAGTGGTCTCTGAGTTACCAGGAACTTACTGCCTCTCTTACTAGATATTGGATTGCTTTACTTTTTGAGTCAAGGATTAGAAATGAGGAAGGATTGACCAACAAGAATGAAGGAGATGCCACGTGGCAGAGAGGTAAGTAGTCACCATGCTGCGTGCGGTACGCCCTCACTCTTTCCGAAAGGCAGCTTTTAAACCATCCTTCTGAAAACATAAATTAAAAAAAAAATACATTCTCATTCTGACATCTTTGTAGCAAAGGCCTCATAAGGCTCACACTCAACACTTCTTGTTCAAGTCTTCTAGCCCCCAAAGCACAACTGCCCTGTGATAAATTGTCTGCCATGTTCAGGGTAGGAATTAATTCATATCTGTCAATGGAATAATTGAATAAAAGAAGATAAGGGTCAAAACTTCTATAACAGAACGTTAAAGAATGAGATGAGGATAATTTAAAAGATAATATTGTTTTGAAATGTGTAGTCTTGTAATTTATCAACATAACAAAGGATAAGCACATGCTTTTGGTGACGACAACAACAAACTCCCATAATATCAGAAGACACGTTTTCTGGATATCATGTATTTCTCACTTTTTGCAATCAGGCCCTTTGGAATCACTTTTGATAGGCAAAGCCACATGGAGAGAAGTAAGCTCATGTGGGTTGATCATTTCGGATGCTCGGTTAGTCAGCCACAATGCTGTAAAGCACCGCTGCATATTCGTGCGTGGAGGGCTGATCTATAAGCTGAGAACTGACTCAGGGCTTGCCCTGTAGGATGAGCTCACAGCTGTGTGGCTTCCATCTGGCTCTCAACTGCTTGGTAATGCTCGCGAGTCTGAGCCTGCAGCAACACTGAAATAGAACAGTGTCTTTGTGGTAAGCCTCCCCATCCTATCAGAAACCATCACACTCCTTCCTTGATGCTGCCTTTGGGTGTACCCTTCACTTCCTTTGTACTGGAAAAGATTTCTTGGCTATATTATGGCAAAAGACCTTGAAAATGAATCACTGGGTAATTCTCCCTGTTGACCATTCCCCAGTCTTCAGAGAGTGTTGAGAGTAATTACTCTTTCAACTCAAATAGCCACCTAGGAAGAGAAGGAAGGAGTGGTGCTTGTAAATGGTAAAACAAATGTGCTAAGTATTTCTGTTGCGGCCCGAGCTACCCCAAGTTTGGGAGGCAAAAATGTCTCGGACCCTTCTATCAGTGTTTGACCCGCACTGCCAAAAGCCTTGGGGCTAAGTTGTTAGAGCTCGTACTGCCCCAAGCTGCTAGAAGAATGGAGACTAGACAGAGTGTGATTTAATCCTGTTTATTCTTCAGTCTCTCTTCCTAGTCCAAGTCCCAAGCCTTGAGTTCCTAGTCCTTAGTTCTTAGTCCCTAGTCCCTAGTGCCTCCAAGTTCCAAGTTTCCAGTTCCAAGTTCTCTTCCAAGTGCCTGCTACCTAATGCCTAATAACTTACTCCAAGTTGTACTGTCTAATTCCAAGTTCTTCCTTCAAGTGCCAAGTGCCTAATATCTAATTCTCTGTTCCAAGTTGTACTGTGTCAAGTAATCTGTTGTCTGGTAATTTCTTCTGTCTGCCTCTTGCCTTTTATATGTCTCACTTCTAAGCCACGCCTCTAAGTCACGCCCTTAAGTCATGCCCTTAGGTCTTATCTCTAAACCACACCTTAATCACACCCTTAAGTCTCAGCTCTAAATCACACCTTTAAGTCTCACACACCCAAGGGAAGATCCTGGGTATCTAAAGCAAGATGTTATCAGAGTGTGCTCAGCTGTTGTAGGCTATTGTAATCAAGTCTCTTCTCAGGGTATATGGCTTAAGATAGCTGCAAGGATGATAGCCGCCTTCTGTTGGCTCCCCACATATTTCCATGTTCTGGCATAACAAAAACTGTGTGGAGTGCAGCCAAAACCATATGGTTGCCTGGCTGCCTTTAATGTGTCTAAGTGACAATAATTAGCACAGTCCCAAGTGTCACTGAATAGATGAAACTAGTAGAAGATTGATGAGGCACTACACAGGCTCTGTTTTGGGTCTCCCATTCTTCTAAACCCACAGCTCTGTTCTTTGGGCTTTGTCTTGTTTGCTTCATTGGAAGGTAACGCTTCATGTGAGGACTCAAGGAACATGAGGCTGTAGCAAGGCTGGGGCCTGCATTTTTGTCAGGGCTTCAAGTCAATAACCGCAGCTATGCCAGAGTGGACGACATCTGGCTGAGATGGGACTGAACTCTGCTAGAACAATGACCACAGTGGAGGATGAGTTGTGAGCACAGAAGAGATGGATGCTCTTCACTTTGGCTTCACTTTTCTCAGTATTACCCCAGAAAACAAGCCCTAATCATTCTGCAAAATCTCCCTTGAATATTCTCCAACCTAGTTCAGCTTCTGGTAAAGCGCCAAATTGTAAATGCTCTGATGTTTCTGGATTATTTAATTGCTACAAACTACCTACTCATGCCTGTCAAGAATAAAAGCACCCAGCGCCCCATGTATGCGTGATTGACAGGGCCATCTTCTAACAAACTTCATTTACAAAGTAAGTGATGGGCTAGTCTGAGCTGAGCTGACAGTCTGTAGATTTTCAACCCATCTGTTGTCTTTCAGACAGTTCAAAGACTCTAATGAGCAGTGGTGAGGTGGGTGGGAGGGGGTTGTGGAAAATGGCACCAGCCCATCATCACCAATAGGCTCTTTTTCAGCCCCGAGCTGTGATCCATTTCGAGTCAAGGAAACTTCTATTGAGGTTGTTGGACCTCGTCCCTCATTTGAGAAGGGCTTTCTATGTTTCAAGCATATTGCACTTTAAAGCTCGAAGCCTGAGCTTGCTGTAGTGAAGACTGAAGTCTTGAGCCCTGCGATTAGTTTTCAGTTAGTAGCCATTACACATTCAACAGAACTTCTCTGTTAAATGGGAATTTAAAATTTGTCATCATGAAAATGTTCCGAGTGTCTGACCCACATACACATATACACACATATACATACATAGGCACGTACAGAGATACTTATACATACATACACATCATACACAGACACACACACACACACACACATACACAGAAAATGAATGTCAGAATACTTAACTGGCAAAAGCATATATGAACAGTGCGTGTTCTCAGCATCATAGCATATGGTCATTAACATCTTCATGCCCTCACACATGTAATTCCACTTTCCTACCCTCTTACTTCCCTCTCCTCATTTTTTTATGCTGCTTATATTATAGAAATTCTAAATGTTCCAAACATGTGGAGCTTGTATTGTAGAAGTTCTGAGTCTTCATCCCTAGATACTTCCACATGACTGTCCTTCAAACGAAACTGCTCTCCCACGAGACCACACTATACTTCCCATCGATTGGCAGATAGAAAATTGACTCTCACTTTAGTCCCCATTTTCTTAATTGTCTCCTTATGCTCACAGGTGAGTGTGCACAACTGCGCGTGTCTGTATTTGTTTATGTATGCTGTGTGAGAGGAGCAGTTCCTCAGCCAGACTGTGCAGTGCAGTCACCTTCTGGTCTCTCCAGTCTCCTTCCATCTAGGCCTGCCAGGGTTTCATCCTCTGTGACTTGCTGTTTCAATCAGACCAAGCCCCTGCTATGGAGAATTAAAAGAAGACACCATGGACTATAGTCTAAAACGATTATGAGATAGAGGCAAGATTTCTACATATTTAAGTTATTAACAAATTTTTAAAGAATACAGTAAACAATTTCATAGCATTTTCCAGGCTTACAGTCATCTAAAGTTACTGAAACAAAGAGATGAGACCATGATGTGAAATTATCAAGAAACTTTGATCCATTTGTGAGGTGACATCAAAGCCTTTTCGTTTACTGATTTTGAAATAGGAAGACAAAGATTTATTTTACACTTCAGTCAAATTCGCAAGGTGTTTTTGTTTTCCTTTTGGTGTGAATGATTCTCCTGCAGCAAAGGCACACAATAGCTTTCTGGTTCATTATCCGGCAGGACAAGACTGATTTAGAACCAGAATCTATACTTGAACAGAAACAACAGAGAAAATATTATTATCTGCTTGTAGATTAAATTTCTGTCCATGAACCTTCATAAAATAATTCATTGATATTTTAAATTAATCTTTAAATATTTAATTGATATTTTGAATTAATCTTTGGTATCAGAGAGGATGGGAATTCAGATGCATTGCAGAGCTCCAGCACAGCACTGTAGGGTGCTGGGTTTGATCTCTGTTACTGCAAAAACATCCAAAATCAAAACCATGAGGACCGAAAGTAGCAGACGAAAAGAGAAAAGCAGCAAAACAAAAAGCAAGGAACATCAAACACAGAACATGGTGAAATAATGACAAACAAGATATCAAAAAAATGAAAACTTAGGCCAAAAGGGAAGTATGCAGTTGTTCCCTTTGTGGATGCCCAGAGTAACCTAGGGTTTCAGAAATGCAGAGACTTGTAAGGCAAAGGCTTCTATTGGTCATGCTTGTGGGCTATTAATTAGTTTAATTTAATGATGTGACTGTTTTTAGGAGAGGAGAGGGAACAAACTCTCCCAGTGATATTCTCCCAGTACTAGGGATGGAGCACAGAGGATGCTAGGCAAGTGTTCTGCTACTGGGCTCCACCCACAGCTCAAGTGAACAAACACTTACAGACAAGAATGCAAATGGAGTCAGGAGCAGCCTGGGGTCTTAGCCTCCCACCTTGAGCACAGCTTTCTGGAATCATTGCGGGGACATCCCTGGAGCTGGGGCACTGAAGTGGGTTTAAGAAAGGTCAGAATTCAGAACAGATCCATCCTTCTGGAAAGACAGCCTAAGGAGATTGGAGTTTGGTAGTGGGGGTATCACCCATGACCATTTTACTGGTAATTGGATGTTAGCTGTGTGCTGTTTGTCAGTGTTCTGAATGGAAGATTAGGATTGATGGTTAACCACCAGGGGGCTGGAGAGATGGCTCACCACTGTCTGCTCTTCCAAAGGAGCCAGTACAATTCTGAACACCTGCATGGTAACTCATGGCTGTCTGTAACTCTAGTTCTAGGGGATCTGACACCCTCACACAGACATACATACAGGCAAAACAGAAATACACATAAAACAATAAAAATAGAATCATTAAAAAACAAACAAAAAACAATTAATTGCCAGAGGAGAGATCCCCATAAAGATCCAGGGTAGTAGGGATCAATTGAATATCAGCAGAACTTATTTTAGGACCTATTTAGTGCCATTCTTCTTGCCTATAGTGGACATGTATCTGCTCTTACTTCTAAGTTGGGTCCTTACCAGGACAGACCCAAGGAGCTCTGCATTAAGACTCCCGTTGCACAAAAACTCAAGGTGCTCGACTTGTTACTGTGGCAAGTAGGAGACAAGCAGTTTAAAGGGAGAACGCTGCTTTCGTTCACAGCTTCTGAAGTTACAGTCTCTGGCTGGCTGGCCACTGTCTGCTGCTCTGCAGAAACACAGGAAAGGGATGGGAGATGGAAGCTGCTCTCCTCTTCACAGACAGGAATCAGAGCTAGGGGAGACCAGAAGGTACAGGGAAGATGCTCTATGAAGCAGGCATCCAGCTACTTCCTCCACTCAGACTCCACTCTCCACAGTTCCTCCACCTCCCAATATTCCATTAAGATTTTGAATCCATTTGTTGGGTAATCCGTCAAGAAAACACAAGGCTCATTAGTCAGTTACTTCCAAGAAGGCACTGAGAAAGGCTGTGTCGGGGGCGGAGCCACTGTGGGAACACCTTATTTGCAAACTAACATTCCTCCTCTTGTTTTCATAAGCCTCTCATGCATCTCAAGTGCAGGATGTCTGCAGTCTACTCACAATGGCCTATAAAGACACCTGTTCCAACACCACTCAAAAGTTCAAAGTTTCTCCCAAGATTCAAAGCAAACGCTTAGCAGCGAGCCCCTGCAAAATCAATAAAATGGAGTAAACATACTGGTTCCAACGCAGAGGAAGGGGATATGGAAAGGAGGAATGGGTCCAAACATAGACAAAATTACACCAAGCTGTATTATTTAATGTTTACCCTGCCTGTCTGAAGAATCAGCATTGTGTGAACAGTACCAAGAACTGCTGCCAGGTCAAGCGGTTGTCACCCACCCTAACCACCCATGGTCCATGAACATAGACTTACCTCTCTGTGTGTTCGGATGGATAATTACAGGAAAATACTACTCTGGGTGGCACGAGGAGGGGGGAGGGGTAAAGAGCAGCAGAGATCCTTTATAAAATCCAAGTTTTTCAAGCCCATTTAAAGCCTTTATTTCTTTGAGCCTATGATGGAATCCAGGGGGATTCTGGGTTTACTTCATTGTGTCTTTTTGTTTGTTTGTTTTGTTTTAATGCAAAGCACTTGGATTTTTTTTTTAATGGCCCTAATCCTTTTGCCAGCTACAATTTCCCTGACACTTCCTAAGTGTGTCTTCTCTTCACAAACTGCAACTGTTTCAAGCCTTTCCAAGTTGCTTTCATTTGCTATTACTCTTGTCAAGTGACTAAAAGAAACCAGCAGTAACTGTGTTAGGTTAAGCACTCCTCATTCAGAGGCCACATGTTTGAAAAGGCATGCAGACCAACTCAGGCTCAGGAGACAGAGCTTTGTCAGCCTGAGGAAGGCTTTCAACTGTTCCTGGATGGGTTGCTGGGAGGGGGGGTTGTGGTGTGTGTTCCTTAGGACTCAGTGCTCAGCTGAGCCACTCTTCCTTGGTCCTTACTTACTGCACATACATTGTCCTGGAATTTTAGGTTCTGCCTCTTTTCTTACAGGTTTTAGAATTAGTTTGCCAAAATATACAATAAGTTTCTGAAGAAACGACATTTTAGCACTACTGAGGCTTCTAATTCATGCATTTTAGAGAATCTATTTATATACTTATTTTAGTCTGATTTTTATAGTTTATCACAAGTAGCTCGTGTGCATTTTTATGAAATGTATAGCTAAATATTTTATTTTGGGTGCTGTTGTAAATGGTGTCTTTTAATTCATGACTAAATGTTAGATACATGGCTTCAGCTTGACTTATTACATGAGTCTTCTTTTTTGTTACTATTAAAGAGGTAATCCTTTTAATTGTATCTTCTAATCCATTATACACATGTATTTATATATTACACGTGCGTACTTCACTTTTCTATTCCCTCCTTACTGAATTCTCTTGTCTTATCTTAGTATTCTTGTCATGAAGCCTATGTGTCTTGTTTCATCTCTGGTTGCTTTCTTTTTTGATCCATTGTCTCTAAGGTGGGTGTAAGCCTCATTACCCTCTACTAAGGTGGATGTATTCAGTCTGAGGCTGATTAGAAGATAATCACAAGTAGCATTTATTGATTGTTCTTGATGTGAACAAGCGATTAAGTCAGCCCACAACCTTCCTGAAGCCACTAAGTCCTCATCTACCCTTTCTTGTATTGCATTGAGATTTCCTAATAAACCCGGGGTGCAGAGAACCCTTCTTTCCCAGACACTGTTTTGTTCTTAGTCTTCATTCTTTTTCATAGTAACTGTGAGTGAGAAAGAGTTGGCTGGAATTCTTTCATCTGCTCATTTTTAAGGTGATTTTCTTCTTTATTTTTACGAGAGAAGAACTGAACTAACATCCTGCCCGCCTGGGGGCCCACTATGTGGCTGGGCAGCTTTCATGTGTGATTTCAGAATGTGATCAAAGATGTGCACCTGTAAGTCCTGGAACCTTCCCTCTGATCTCTGCGGCTTCCATCTCCCCTTTCCTTTGTTGTGTTTGATCTGCTCACTGGAGTCTTCACTTGGAGAAGAGTTTGTTCCAGAGGCATCTGCTTTTCAGGTCTGAAATTCTCAAATTCCTGAGCCTGAGACAAATTACCTGAACAGGTTGTTCAGGTGTATTTAGATTTGTGTCAAAAAAAAAAAAAAAAAGACCACACACCTTGTAATATCACGTGACACTTTAGAGGTGAGTGTTGTGCTGGTGTTGCCAAGAGGATCACTAATGGCATTTTGCTGGTGGTAGATCTGAGGGTACTGTACCAAACCAGATACAAGGAGCACATGCTTCTTTTCAAACAGATCTGAGGGCTGAGGGGCCTCCTCTGAGAAAGGTGTAGGAACAGCATTAGTTGCTGTCTTCATCTTGATTTTCTGTATTTTGTACCATTCTGTGCTGGGTAAAATCTATTCATGTATGGTGTTTTCTTCCTTTGCCCTGTCATCCTAAAAGAAGAAACACTTGAATCAGCTATGAATATAACATCAGTAGATGCTGAAAAAGCCTTTAACAAAATCCAATACTCCTTTATGTCAAAAGTCTTGGAGAGATCACGAACTCAGGGCATGTACCTAAACATAATAAAAAACAATATACAGCAAGCCGACTGCCGACATCAAATTGCATGGAGAGAAACCTGAAGCAGTTCCACTAAACTCAGTGACAAGACTGTCCACTCTCTCCCTATCTATTCAATATAGTACTTGAAGTTCTAGCTAGAGCAATAAGACAACTAAAGCAGATCAAGGGGATACGAATTGGAAAGGAAGAAGTCAAAGCATCACTATTCAAGAATATGGTAGCATACATAAGGGAGCCCCAAAATTCTACTAGAAAACCCCTACAGCTGATAAACAATTTTAGCAAGATGGCTGGATATAAAATGAACTCAAAACAAATCAGTAGTCCTCCTTTATACAAATGATTAACGGGCTGAAAAGGAAAAATTAGGGAACCAACATCCTTCACTATTTGTAGATATTTTTTGAAACTTAGAAGCGTTCTGATCATTTGATACAAATTTGAGAGTGCTGGGTAAAAGAAAGACTTAAGAGGTGTGTTGGCTGGTTCCCTTGTTACTATGGCAACATATGTGATTAGAAGCAATGAAGGCAAAGCAGGTTTATCTCAACTTATAATTCAGGGATGCAGTCCATCATGGTGAGGGAGTCAGGGTAGTGGGAACATAAGGTGGCTATCTGTTGTGTCCACAGTGAAGCAAAGAGAGATGAATCCCAGTGCTCAGCTCACTCTCTGTTCTTTAGACAGTTCCATACCCCAGTTCAAAGAATGATGCCGAAAGTGAGGGTGGATCTCCCCACCTCCTTCAGCTTACTCTAAATAACCCCACATAGATATGCTGGTCTTTTAAATCCTGTGTCAAGTTGGCAATCAATATTAGCCATCCCCAGAGGTATTTTCATGAATTTCAGAGGACAGCACATTCAGAAGTACCTATGGCAAGCTCTTGAGTCATCCCTTGTGTTTGGTACTAGAGATTTCTGGAGTTCTGTGGCTGAGTCCTCAGTCCAAGCTTGCCCCTTTCCAGATCCTACAAATGTTTCCCAAGCATAGACAAATGCTTACTTCTTACAGACTATTTCTAAGGCCCCTCATCCTGACCCAGAATCTCATAGTGTCATGGTGAGTCATTCTAAATGCCATTTGTCACAGGTCTTTTCAGAGCCTTGCAGTTGACCTGTACCGTATTCCAAATACACTACCAAACGTGGCAGGGGCCTCCTCTGTGTCACCCACAGCTACAGAGCTCCTGGCCTCTGTGCGTCACACTTCCATCTTCATGGAACCCTGCTGCATCTCTGAGTGTGGCTGTATGACCACATGAGAGAATTGGCTGAGTGCTGCCCTCAGGCCTGGGACTGACCACACAGGATTCAGAGCCTCAGTCTCAGGTGAATACCAGGTGAAGCCTTTGTCTGTGTCTTCAAGGACAGCTTGTCACAGAACCTTCACTGAGTTTTCACAGCTTGGGTAACAACAGTTATTTTATTGGTTCCAAATGTCACTAATGACATGGCTGGTGACAGACTAATGACAGATTAGGTGGAGCTTGCTGAAAACAAATCTATGTCTGTTTGCTCATCAAAGGCTCAAAAGCTCAAATTGACCCCTGACATGTGAGAAAGTATTGGCATTGCAACCAAACCCGCAGTCTTACCTTTGGACTTACTTTAAAGATTGATACTTAAAACTTGGTTTTCAGAGGAGGTTTTCATAAGGCATTTCCATTCCTGTTTTGTTGTGGTTGGTTTCTGCCCCCGGGCCTGCGACTCATCCTCCCTGTTATCTCCCTGCCCCTTTCCCATGTGCCCCCCTATTCCCTCGTGTACATTAGTATTTTATGCTTTCTACTATCTTCCTTATTTATTTCACCCTGAAATCCTCTACTTTCCAATGCCCACATTTATTTTACACATACACACACACACACACACACACACACACACACACACACACACACACGCAGGCATGAACCCATGCACACACACATGCATACATACACACTCGACAACCAGATACAAACCCATGTGTGTGTGTGTGTGTGAGAGAGAGAGAGAGAGAGAGAGAGAGAGAGAGAGAGAGAGAGAGGAGAAGAAGAAGAAGGAGGAGGAAGAGGAGGAGGAGGAGGAAGAAGAGGAGGAAGAGGAAGAAGAGGAGGGACAGGGAGGGAAGGAGAGAATATAGCATTGTCTTTCTGAGCCTGGGTTACCTTACTTAATGCAGTGTTTTCCAGTTCCATCTATTCTCCTGCAAATTCCAGAACTTCAATTTTGCTTCCTGCTGAATAAAATGTACAAAACGCACATTTTCATTTTCCGATTCCGCACTGGTGGACATCCAGGATAATTATGCTTCCTTGATACTTTGAAAAAATGAGCAATGAGCATGAATATGGGAATATCTCTGCAACAAGATGCAGTATTTTGGGTACATTCTTGGGAGTGTAGAATCCTTTGGATGGGGTTCTGCTGCCATCATGGCTTCCTCTGGACTTGGCCTCCAGGGCTTATCTGTCTACTGTCACGATCTGCATTTCTGTTCATTTGGACCGGGAGCCTTTCTTCTTTCTTCCAGACATAAAAATTAAGATCCTCAGAGGGAAACATTAATAAATTAATTATGTCCAAAAGAAGCAGAGTGGAAGATTTGTGAAACACAAAGAATACAAATTCTTTTCTGTTCAAACAGCAAATTGGAATGCTGTGCTGGTGTCTATGTGCTCTGTCACGTGTGCAGAAACACGTTCACCCCTCGGTCCAAGCTGAAGCTTTATTGTGACATGACCCAGTGTTCTTTAAATTGTGCTTTAAAGTTGCTGCCACAGGAATGCTTGTTTTGTTATTTCAAAAGGGAATGTGCCATTGGTTAACATCTCTCACCCAGAGCTTTACCACTAAAAAGAAAGACATGTTTGTTAAAAGGAAGGCAAATGCTGTGGGTTTCATGGTGATTCTGCCTTAGAAACAATGTGCGTATCTTTCAGTGTTTTGGGCTGATGGAGCCCACTGTTCCTTATCTGCTACTTCAAAAGCCAAACAAACAAACAAGCAAGCAAAACAACAACAACAATGAGATGAAATCAAAATCAAACCAGCCAACCAAACAAATAAAAACAATTTCTTGAAAAACTGAGATTTAAATCAATTTTTACTGTGGACTCTTCCTTCAGTTCATACAGACTGGTTACAGTCTGTGTCCTTTGCAGATTCAACAGCTGTTAATGCATCAATCACCTCTGCTGGGATACTACCTACTGTGAAAAAAAAAAGTCTAAATTGAATAATACATCAGGCTCAGACAGATTGAGTAATTGGAATATGGACATCTAATCTATAATTTTACATAGAATATATCAAAATTATAGAATCAGATAGAAAGTAAAATGTTCTTTTCATCAGCTCTAATCTACTTGTCTTTATATACATAATTGTATTAGTCAGCTTCTTGTTGCTGTAATGATTTCCTGAGGCACTTAATTAACACATAGAAAGGAACTATTTTGGCTCATGGTCGTGTCCAGTCTGAGGCTGGACACCATTGCTTAATTTTCTGGCAGAGGATAGATATCATGGAAGGCATATTTGTAGAACAAGCCTCTCACTTCATGAGACAATAAAAAAATGAGGCAAGATGCAGCTGGTGTCCCACAGCTGTCTTCAAGGACATGCTTGACAGAACTCCTCTCCTGCGAATGGTCTTGACAGAACTCCTAATTGTCTCTATTTTCCAATAGCAACAGCCCAGAGAACAACCTAAAACTTTAGGAGATGGTTCTCAACTTTCTTAACGCTACGGCCCTTTAATACAGTTTCTCATGTTTTAGTGACTCCGTTATTAGTTCAAGACTATAATTATGCTAGTGTATGAATGTAAATATTTTTGGAGAAAGGAGTTTGCTGAAGGGGTCACCCCTCACAGATTGAGAACCACTGCTTTAACACATTGGTACCTTGGGCTATACATTCACATTACAGTGCTGACCTTACCCGAGTATACCAAAATTTCCCAGTTCATTGTAATTTATATCTATGAATCACTCTTTCATATAAAGAGTGTTGAACATGTTTCCATCATTTTCTACTTATATGTTTAAGTATTCGATAGTGATCATTCATCTTCCAGAATCATTCTATTGTGTGAATGCTTTAGTTTAGAATTTTTTTTTTACTCAAGTGTAATCTTGAGGTGCTTTTAGTTTATTTTTTTAAATAATTTTTTGGTATACGACTCTGTCTCTTAGGTTCTATATCAACTATAAAAAATGCTGTAAAGAAAAATTTAAAATAGATATTGACTTTCTCCCTTAAGCAGAACAGGTAATCATTGGGATCTCATCTGTGAGCTAGTTTAACTGGGTATTAAACTTTTCACCATAACTATGAAAAGATAATCACTTCAGTTTTTCTTGTTTGCTTTTATATTTGCCATTATTTTTATAGAGAAAGAAGAACTGAGGACAGATTACCTTGAAGATGAATAGCTCTAGGGCATCATGTATAATGATGACTTTGGAATACAGGCTCTTTGTTAAATTCTGAGTAAAATTTGCCATGGCTTTACTATTTAGCCCACTGATGGCCACCTCTGGTTGTCTAGTAGCTAACACTTATCACCTTGTCTATACTCAAAGTTATTTATGTTGCTTTTAGAGAAAGATTAAGTTTTACCCTTTTTTCTCCATATTATTATGCTTGTTGTCTTCTTTAAAAATTTTTATTGGCTATTTTATTTATAATTTCATTTACATTTCAAATGTTATCCCCTTTCCTGCTTCTATGAGGGTGCTTCCCCCACCCCCACCCACTGCCATCTTACCACCCTAGCATTCCCCTATGCTGGGGCATTAAGCCTTCACAGGACCAAGGGTCTCCCTTCCCACTGATGCTGAATAATGCCATCCTCTGCTACATATGCAGCTGGAGCCATGGGTCCTTCCATGTGTATTCTTTGGTTGATGGTTTAGTCCCTGGGAGCTCTGGGGGGGAGGTGAGGTTTTGTTAGTTGATATTGTTGTTCTTCCTATGGGGTTGCAAACTCCTTCAGCTCCTTCAGTCCTTCCCCTAACTCCTCCATTGAGGTCCCTGTGCTCAGCTATACTTTTAGGGATCACTTCTATAGTTTGTTATGCTTGTTGTCTTAAGGAAATATTTAATTTTGTGGAAGTGACAGAAACTATTGAGCTATTGAGCAATCACTTCACAGACACCACCTGGATTGTTCTGTTTAAGATTAGACTGAATTCATCTGGAAGACAGTCTTAGGGCAGGTGCTGTTACCTGTCTATTTTACAGACAAAGGAGACATATAGACCCTTAGGAGTAGTTAGCCAGCTAGCTTGCGAGAACTGGGAATTTCAAGATCTCAGTGAGAGACTCTGCCTCAAACAAATCCAGGTAAGACTGTGGAGATGCTTCAGTGGACAAGACTATTTGGTGCACAAGCATGATTTTGATCCACAGCACTCTATGGTGTGGCCATGAGTATCTGGGATGGGCACCTCTGGATGGCACAGAGACTGAAGATAAGCAGAGTTCAGGGGCTGATGGATAAATAGGCCATCTGAAAAAAATAAAAATTACAAAATGGCAAGTTCAATGTTCTATCAAAGACCCTGTATCAAGAGGACAAGGCAGAGAATAACAGAGCAGGACTTCACTGTCCTTCTCTGGCCTTGCAAGTGCCTGCAAATGCATGTTAACCTGCACACACATGTGCACAAACATAGCATAACACACACACATGTGCACAAGTACACGCACACACAAACACTCCAAACCAAAACCAAATGGACGATCTACAGAGAACAGCACCCAAGGGTCGACTCTGACCTCACACATTCCCACAGAAGTGTATGTGCACACACATCCGCAAGACTTCTGTGTTTTTCCCACACAGCTGAGTTTCCTTTCTTTCTCATCTGCTTGGTGCTGACAGTGAATCTCTGGACACCACAGAGCCCTGTGTGTCCCTTTCCTGCTACAAGTTTCTCTATCACACAGTGCCTCCTAGGCTGGGCTAAAGTCTGTGCAGACATCAAGTATCCTAGCAGAAATGGGGGTCTAAGTCAGGAGCCACAGATCTCAAATAGTGGTGAAATAGTGACAAACTGGACTCTTGCAAGAAGTTAAGGAAAGTGCTGAAAGAGAGCCTCGCTCAATGCAGCTAGCATGTTTTGAAAAGACAATATTAATTTTGCTTTTGCACAGCGGGAATGCAGACTGATCAAGGCAATAGAGCTGTGTTAGCACAACAAAGAACACATTTGGCTGTTGTTGGATTGAGTGTATTTGATTGATAGTAGCTTTATGCTCATCTGGCAGGTATCATATATATTCAAATATTTCTTAACTTTTATGTTCAGAGGGAATTCATTTTCCTTCAACTTTTATGAATATGAGATCAAATAAATACCAAAGGAAATTTGGAGCCATATTAAAACTGCAATTAAGTTAAGCTGCTCAGATTTCAGAGTGCAGTGTGTGGATTCCGTTTACATTTTGTCCCCTAGGGTAGGGCTGGGTTTCTGAGTTTCAACTGAGCTCCTTCTGGATGATGGTCACAGGCAGGTTCAGATACTTAATATCAAGAGGAGTAGCTGGCAAGTTAAATGAAGAAGTTAGTTGCAATACTTACAATAACAGTGCATCTAGTAATGAACATTGCTTTTTTTTTCCATGTAAACTGACTATAGAACCATGTACTGCTTCTGGGAAGAGATGTTGAGCTATCTCCCTTTTCAGGCATAGCATCCATCACAAACATATAGAGTTCCTTTGTTTTACAACTATGTTGTTGGGATAGAGTCTCACACCTGCAGGGTCTCAAGGGATGCTAGTTAATGTGTTACCCAGCGTGGCAGCACCTCAGCATGTCACACTCGCCACCTCAGTGCCAATTGAAATGAGGAAGATTAATCTTGTTTGCCAGATAGCCTGAGAATTCTCACATATGAACTCCCAAATTAGATCAATAGAGGTGGAAAAACACACTCTACATTTAAGTGGTACCATTTCAGCATCTGGGGTCCCAGGTGGAATAAAAAGAGAGTGAGCTGGGCACCAGCATCCATCTCTTTCTCTTTCTGACTATGGATACAGTGTGACCAGGTATCTCTTGTCTATCTCCTTCTCTTCCTAACTGTGAATACAATGTGACTAGGTATCTCTTGTCCTTCTCTCTTTCCTCCTGACTGGTCAGTTATCTCTGCTTCCTGGTTGTAGATACAATGCAACCAGTTGTCTGTCTCTTGTCCATTTCTCTCTCTTCCTGATTGTTGATACAATATGACTAGGTATCTCTTGTCTATATCTCTTCCTGACAGTGGATACAATGTGACCAAGTATCTCCTGTACTTCTCTCTCTTTCTCTGTGGATACTATGTAATCAGATGTCTCTTGCTTCCTTGCTTTCTCCATAGTGATGGACCATATCCTCAAACTGTGGGCCAAAATAAAGGTTTTCTCAAGACTTATTATTGTCCTAATAGTACAAACTAATACAACAATAACGGTGGATGTTATATCATAACTCTGAACTTTATGTTCTTCATTTGGACATTCATGTGGTCAGTTAAGCTTATTTTAGCAGGTATTCCTGGTGAATTCTCATGCCCTTCATTCATTCATTAACGTCACACTGTGCAAGAAAATGCACACTCTCCAGTGGGTTCTTGAGTTTTATTGTTTCTTTTTAATTCTATTGGCTAAAACAAAACAAAACAAAAACAAAGCAAAACCATAAACAAACATATATACACATGGGTTAAATACCAATGTAGAAAAACCCATGCAGAATGTCAAGTAAGGGGCCTGAATGGTGTTCATCCTCATCAAGGACACAAACTCTACCTGTTGTACCGGTAACATTTCTACCCTATCAAGCTTACACAGAAGGAAGAACAACAGTGGTAAGAGCTGAGTTCAGAAAGGTAATGGAAATCTGAAAACATAAAAATGACAGAGTAGACTTCATTAGTATGAGAGGGCGCTGAGGGTGAAGGAGAGCACACAGTGCAGGGTCTGAGTTGGGTTTTGTAGTAGCAATATGAAATAGTGACATATAACTAATAAGCGTGAGAGAGCACTGTGTCATCGGTGACAGAAGAAGGGAGTTGTTTTTCTAGATAAGTTGTTTTTCAGAACTGCGAGGCGGGAGATAGGCTAGTGACTTGTTCCTAGACAGAACCTTCCGTATTCTATGGATATTAGACCAGCCTTGGCTTTAAGGAAATTTTCTTTACTAATAGCCTCATAATTTCTCCCGAGTCTTGATCCTTGAGTTGCCCTTGTATGCTGGAGTCTGGAGTCATTAGTCACTAGAGGGAATTGAAGAGTACATTAGGGCTCTTTAGAAAAACAGACCAATAGAAGGAATACACATAAAGGGGGATTAATAAAGGGGAATTGGCTTATACAATTTAATCTGGGTAGTCTATAATCATTGTCTTACATCAGCTAGGCAAACAACCAAGTAGTTTCTCAATTCACAAGGCTGGATATACCAGCAGTCCCTATATGGCACCGGAGGCCTGCAGAGCTACCAGCTTTTAGTTTATGTTGGAAGCTTGAAGCTGGGTCCTAATGTCAGAGAAGGAATATGGTGGGTGCAGCAGCTGTAGGAGGAGCTAAGGTGGGAGGAGTAAGGAGAAAAAGATGAGGAGGAAGGAGAGGAAGAGGAAGAGTAAAGAGAGGAGAGGAGAAGAAAGAGGAGGAGCTAAGGGAGAGATGGAGAATGAGAGAGGGGGACATGGAGGCTGATGTCCTCTCGTCTGTAGCAGTCAAAGGTAGTTGGTATATCTAGGTTGGGTATTGAGTTACACCTCTGATTGTAAGGGCATCTTGTTATTGGTCATTACTAAATATATAAGCCTTTGGATAATCTAAGCTTTACAGTCTCATTTGTATGGAGCCTGTATGGTTGGCGGGATGGTCAGGGCAATGCCCAGCCTTGCAGAGACAGTGTGGAAGATTGGCAGAGCCATCTCCCATGCTGGCATCTTGTGGGTGGGCTGGTGTTTCTGACTGGCCGTTTCTAGCTGTGGCATGCACGTGGTTTCTGGCCGTGCAACACGGCAGCTGAACTAGGCAGAGATGCCACAGCCTAGATAGTTGGCTTGGCTGAAGATCTTTTTAAATAATTACTTCAACAAGCAGCAGCTCACACAACAACAAAGATGAACTTACCATTGAAAGCCAAAGCAAGCAGGCAAAGAGCAAACCCCTTTCTTCTTGCATCTCTTTATCTGTACTGCCACCTACATTTTGTGTTGGTTTTTCCACTTTAAAAAATCTGATCAAGAAATTCCTCATAAAAAGTACACAGCTGACTTTTGGATGTGATTCTAGATCCTGTTAGATTAACAATGAAGATTAATAATCCCCAAGGGGAACAGCCAGTGCAGTTGGAGATCACCAATTGCCTGGGGAGGAGGCATCCAAAGTGGCTTCCGCTGAAGGATGTGCACTATGTTAATAGGTAGATAAGGAGGCCTGCCCTGTGTAATAGTTTATGAGAGGGCCTCCCATGCTTCAGAGTTGTTACAGCATCTTCATAGGATGTGCTCTCAACCCATCTCCTGTGGGATATTACATATATTACCGTATGGCCTGTAGAACCTCTTTCTTTATAGGGGATCTTAGTATTCTCTGCTTTAAAATCTTCCATTTCTACATTGGGGAGATAGCAACACATAGCCCTGCCTGACTCTAACACAACCAGCTGCTCCTGGAAGAAGATAATCCAGGATCAGACAGTGGGATGTGATTTGCATGATGACAAAAAAAATAAGATATTCATGTTTCTCAGAGCCATTTGCCTCCTGGCTGTATTTGGTTTCCTGGATTCTAGCATCTCATGAACTTGCTACTTCTTATGAGCTTGGTGCATTTTGTGGACTGGTATTTCATGCCCATGCTGCATCTCATGAACTTGCTGTTCCTCTTTCACGTTCTAGGTTTCTTGCAGAATGATAGCTTAAGATAAAACATGCTGGGGCAGGATTTCAGTGAAGTTTAGTCCTGATGTAACTCCACACAGTTATCTTTCAGAAGACAGGGAGGAATTAAGGTCAACACATTTCCAAGCAAGTTCTTCATTCTTCAAATATATTAATCCAGATTTTCTCCAAAAGTTCATTTGGGGGCCTGGAAATCTTTATTCTTCATGATGCAACTACTTAGGGGTAACTTAGTGGCTAAGAGGCCTAGTACTATCCTCTTGTTGAAGGGCCGCTTCTTGGAACTGAGCAGGCAAGCCCACAGAGGGGAGTCTTCCCTGCTTGAGACCGGCCCTTTATTACAGAACATTCTAGAGAACTCTATGGAATGTGTGTGGGAGTGGAAACTGGCAAAGAAAGGGATATCCATGCCCAGTCACACTGAAAAGTCAGAACTCCATTTGATGACAAGGATTTCTATGGATGTTGTTTTCTGGTTCCTTTCCTTGTCAGGTTGATGGCCTGGCCTTGGAGTAGACAGCTGGCTGCAGTCATAGCCATGGAATTTCAGATGGGACAGTAGAAAAGGTGTCTTCTGTCATTAGGACCAGACTTTGCTCCTTCACTGTCTCTCCAGAGTTGCTGAGCAGAAGAATCAATGCTGTCTGGTGTTACAGTTCTTGTGTATGCTTAACAGTTAATGTCTAGGAAGACAATGTGATAAGACCCAAAGACTAATTGTCTGTGAGGTTTTTAAAAGATACCTCACACATGTATAAAACACTTTCTCACACAAAACTACATACTGAACCATACACACAACACATACACGTAGAGACATGCTACATATGTGCACACTCAGGAACACATAAAGCATTTGGTCTAGGGCTCATTCTATTTTAAAAAATAGTCTACTCTGTTGTGAGACTACTACTTCCAAATTTCCAAATCGACATTATAGCATCTCAGAGGGAGGAAGAAATAAAGAGCTCTCATAAGACAGAGGAAATTACAAAAACTTACAAGGCTCAGGAAACTCAGGAAGTTACAAGATCTATAAGATTCATCTCCAAAGTCCTATTAGAATTAATAGTTCCTGGGTAAAGGAGGCTCTTCGGTGGAACTGCCTATGAGTTTGTCAGAGAGCTCCAGGGATGCAGGTTTCCTAAATCGTTGTGCTGGCATGTCTTTGATGATGAAGCTGGCTTTGAGTCACCCTGTCAAAGACACAGTTCTTAAAGCATATGAAGTGGTTCCCATTGAAAAAGTCTGGGCACCTTCTCTGATACTTTCTTCCACCCCATTCTGTCTTGAAAACATCAAACAACATATTTTCTCACCATTCATGCAACTTTGATTTTCTGCAAAAACAACTTGTATGTTGTCATTGAAAATATTCTCACCTTGAGAGGACAGCTGGATTTCTGTCCTGGCTCAGCTCTCTGTCACAGATGCTCACTTCTCACACCTCCATCCTGTCTCACCTGACAGGAACAACCCCCTTCTGGATGTGACAAACCCTGCTGATGACTTACAGCTGAAACTCACACTCACAATCATCAGGCTCCACATCCATCAAAACTTGACCCATTTTCTAGCTATAAGCTGTAAGAATACAGACACCCAAATCTCAGATGTCAAGAAGGTCAGAGGTCAAGAAGATTGTCCGGACATTGCTGTGATTCTCTTGTTTAGCCAAGACAGAGCCTGGTACTGAAAAACCTGCACTGATCTTTCTTTCTGTACCCCACACCCACATTATTTACACCCAGAAGATAAAGCCCATGTGGCTTTAAACCTCATAAGTCTTTGCTCACTATCCTTGCTTTACAATGTCACTAAAGTGTCCCAGAATTCAAGTTCCGGATTCACATGGATGCTGGAACTCCCAGTGAAAGCATCATCTTCCTCACATTTTATGTCTTTAGACCTCTGAAGTAATTCATTTATCCCATTATCTACGATGCCCATTCTATGAAAGCAGCGCTAACACCACAGAGAAGCCTAAGTGTCTGTGGTGTTCTCAGTTTCCATGGAAACAAAGATCTACAGCTCCTTCTGAGGCCTTCTGCTTGTGCCATCTATTCATTTGCCACAAGAAGGTTTGTGATGAATTCAGATGCCGGGCCTGTAAAGGAGCAATGCTGTGTGCCTTTGGCTTTGGGTGTGTTTCCCAGAGTACTGAGAAAAGAGAATTCAACTTCTGATTAGGGTTCTAACAGAAAGGAAACTGTCCTTAGTGACCACTATATGACCTCTGTCCCTCATTCTAGAAGAAATCCATTGGCATCAGTGACAGAAAATCTGACTGTACTAGTAGGCTGAGTGCAGTGCTCTGGTGGATAACTCTCTTCCTACTCTGGAAAGGAAGTTGAGTGAAACATTGTGAGGGGTAACTCTCTTCCTCCGTCAGAAGAGGAGCTTCTGTGGAGCAGTCAACAACCTTTGTTTGAAGTGTTTTCCCCCCAAAGTATTCTAGAATATGCTAATCAGTGCAATCATATGAAATTGGTGCTTCCTTCATACTTTCTGAGAAGTTAATGTGAATTGTCTTGTCACAGGTGAAAATTATCGTGGATCACAAGGCAAGAGCAGTCACATTAGAGACAGTCCTCTTAGACTTTGAGCCCTCTAGTGATGGATAACCTTTCATGGAGGCTGAAAGCATTCATCATCTGCTTTAGTGAACTTTATTCTAGTTTCACAGGTGCCACTGTTAATACAAGTTTCTTTAGAATCTGGACAATAAAGATAGATACTTAGTCTCAGGATGCCACAGAACACAAGACATTACTAAACCTGGAAACCTGTCACAGAGATTTTAAGGTTGATTAGTAAGTAGAGTCATCATACTGTATTCTGCCTCATATAGCAAATGGCTTTCAATCAATCAATAATGGTCTTATATTTTGAGCCTTATTCTGATCAAAGCAAGATTCCAAATATTGTAGAGTGAAGAAAATTAAGTTCTAATGCTGCTTTGAAAAATAGTCAGCAATTTGTAATCATTTTCAGGATATAGGTCTATTACCAAAGGCATAGTAACTATAGAATAAAGGGTCCATTCATCCTTGGTTGGCACATGGGTGAGACGTGGAAATGCAACCATCCATAAAGATGCTTCCTAATCTAACAAGGATGTGCTGCCTTTACAGACACCTAGGATTTTTTTGGTTCATGGTTTCATTTCTGCCGTCAATCATGATAATCAATATTTTAAGTAGATTTAAAATTTTGAGACATTGTATTAGTAAAACCATAAGCAGTGATCATATTCAGTAGGCAAAGGTCTTTGACTTCTGGATAGTAGATAAGTTAATGAACTAACATTCTTTTTGACAGGACAGGCTGTTACACTATGAACTCACTGAAGATATCATTGCCATCACAAGATCAAGCCAGTAAGATAAGTCAACATTTTAAAAGGCAGAACCAGTTGGATTTAGTGGGTTACAAGAGAAAAACAGAGAAGTTTTCATGAGTGCTGGAAGGGAACACAGGACACATTGGGGATATCAGGGGTGGGGAGGAAGCTTTGAGGATGATTACAACCAGATAATTGTATATATGTATGAAAATGTCAAAAAAAAAAAGACATTCTTAAAATAATAACAACTGTATGGGCTGTTTTTCAACTTGATACAAGCTGGAGTTATCACAGAGAAAGGAGCCTCCCTTTAGGAAATGCCTCCATAAAATCTAGCTGTAAGACATTTTCTTAATTAGTGATCAAGTGGGGGAGAGCCCAGCCCATTGTGGGTGGTGCCATCCCTGAGCTGGTAGTCTTGGGTTCTATAACAAAGTAGGCTGAGCAAGCCAAGGGAAACAAACCAGTAAGTAACATCCCTCCATGGCCTCTGCATCAGCTCCTGCTTCCTGACCTGCTTGAGTTCCAGTCCTAACTTCCTTGGGTGATGAACAGCAACATGAAAGTGTAAGCTGAGTAAATCCTTTCCTCCCCAACTTTCTTCTTGGTCATAATGTTTGTGCAGAAATAGAAACCCTGACTAAGACAACATCTTTTCAAAGAATACAAAGAACCAGTTAGACAGAGAGGAAGGCCTGGATTCCTGAGTTGGGTGGTCAGAACCAGTTAGACAGAGAAGAAGGCTGGGCTTCCTCGAGGATCAGAACTGCTCCAGAGACTCCATATACATTTCAGAGTTGTCTTTTGTCATTTACCTAAAAGTAGTCTTGAGGTTTGTTGGGAACAGCATTGAATCTATAAGTCACTCAGAGTAATATGGATTTTTTAAAATTGGGTATTTTATTTACATTTTAGATGCCATCCCTTTTCCCCATTTCCCCTCCCTAGAAAGCCCCTACCCCATGCCCCCCTTTCCTTTTTGCTTTTATACAATTTTTTTTAAAAAGTTAATCAAAGGCTTTATAAGTTTGGTAATGTTCAATCAGAAGTGTAACCCAATACTCAACCTGATATATCAACTATCTTTGACTGGTGGAGACACGTGAACTTCTGCCTCCGTGTCCTCCCCTCTTTCTCTCTCTTTTTCTCTCTCATCACCTAGCTTCTCTTCCTCTCCTTACTCCTTCTCTTCCTCTCTGTACTCCTCCCACCTTAGCTCCTCCTACATATCACCCTTCCTGTTAAAATAAAAATTTTCTCTCAAAATACAATTAGATCATAATTATGCCAATTTGCACCAGTGAGGTACAAGATAGTCCTAATACCCAGTCCATCATTTTGTTGACTAACCAGAACCTCTGTCATCTCTCCTAACTAAAACATTTAGTTCTGAACCTGGCTTTTTTCCTGGCTTTAGAACGAATGTCAGCTAAAAACCATCCACTCAAATCTTTTCTCTCGAAGTAAATAGCCAGGATTGGCTATGAGACTATAAGTTTTCAACCCCTTCAGAAATCCAGAATGACTGAGTTATCTGAAATTATGGGAAGCACAAAGCATAACTTCTAAAACTTAGCCAATTTATAGATACCGCTGAGCACCTGAACAGTCTCCATACTACAAAACGTTGGAGCATCTGATCTTCAGCCTTCTAGCCCCTGATCATCTGACAGACCTTAGTGATGCAGAATTATTAATGGATAATTACTCTGTCTAGGCAAATATAATCAGTAGACTATTCTGCAAGTGTGTCCTTTTCTGGACAGTAATTTGTCTGTAGATGAAAAGAGGCAATTCTTGCCTAGTGACTGTCTCACCACAACTGGAATAACTCCAAAGATGCTCAATTTCTTCTTAGAATCCAAGACAGAAAGTTGTCAGGAGCAGACAGGTCTCTAATCAAAATGAACATTAATACAGAAATGTTTGTAATGTCAATTCTATGGACTTCTGACATTTTGAAAACCAACTATCCATGTAAGGTAATCTGTTGTCTGTTAACTCCTCTCAGCTATTTCTAAATAAAATATAGAAAACACCCTAACAATAAACTCAAAGCCATGAATTTGCTATAGGCCTTTAACTCACAGGCTAACCATCTCAAATCAGTTTAAAAAGTTAAGGAAGGACTGGGTCTAAGCCTTGTATTCCTAGATGTGTTATACAGGCACAATGCCTATGAGAGTATCAATATTCATTTCACTTTTATATCAATAAGAAGCTCGTACCGATGAAAACCTTAAATTTTAAATCAAAGTATGTTTTGTACCATTTAAGAAATTACAACTTCATCTTGATAACAATTATACATATTTCTACCAATAGGTTATGGCTATGAAATAAATCCTAGCTAATCCTCCCTGTTCCAACAAAACCACTACTTTTCCCTAGAAAGACAGCCCAATATTAACCACCTTAGTCCCCAAGCCCAGGGAATAGGGACACTGACTCTTCATTAACTTCTTCAAGCTGATTACTGGCATTGAGATATTAGAAGAGGGGCAGGAGGAAGAGTAAATTGATAAGCCTCTGACACTGTGTCTTCACTGCATCCAGATGGAATTCCAGGACATCAGAGGTTCGAGCAGGTCTGCTCAGCTTGCTTGATGAGTAGGTACACCAAGGCTGTGTATTCTGCAATATACAATTCTCAAAACAAATTTTAGTATCAAGATAATTTTTTTAAGAGGGCTGAATTTTATTAAAGATGTTGGTTCTAACAACTTTTCTGTTTTTTCCTATTTTTTTATTGAATATTATATTTCCATTTCAGATTGTATCCCCTTACCCCATTCCCCCCACCACCCAAGAACCCCTTATGCCATCCCCCCTCCTCCTGCTTCTATGAGGTTGTGCCCCCACCTACCCCCCACTCCCACCTCCCCACCCTCAGATTCTCCCACTCAATGTTCTGCCTTCATGGGACCAAAGATCTCCTCTCTCACCTATGCCCAACAAGGCCATCCTCCCCTACATATATAGCTGGAGCTATGGATCCCTCCCTATGTGCATCTAGGCTGGTGGTTTAGACCCTGGGGAGCTCTGGTTGGTTGGTATTGTTGCTCTCCTTATGGGGCCACGAACCCTTTCAGCTCCTTCAGTCTTCTCTCTAACTTCTCCATTGGGAACCTTTGATCAGATTAATGGTTAGCTGTGAGTATCCACCTCTGGGTATATCAGACTCTGGGGGACCTCTAAGGAGACAGTCATATCAGGCTCCTGTCATCATGCATTTTCTGTCATCCATATCAGATGCGTCTATTTTTGGTGACTGCACATAGGATGAATAACCAGGTGGAATGGTCTCCAGACAACCTCTTCTTCAGTTTCTGTCCCACACTTTGTTTCCATATTTGCTCCCTTGGGTATTTTGTTACTCATTCTAAGTAAGACCTAGGCATCCACAGTTATTCTTCCTTCTTCATGAGCTTCATGTGGTCTGTTAGTTGAATCTTTGTTGTTTCAAACTTTTGGGTTAATATCCACTTATCTGAGTAAATGCCATATGTGTTCTTTTGTGACTGGGTTACCTCACTCAGGATGATATTTTCTAGTTCCATCCATTTACCTAAGAATTTCTCAAATTCATTATTTTTAATAGCTGAGTAATATTCCATTGTGTAAATGTACCACATTTTTTGTATCCATTCCTCTGTTGAAGGAGATCTGGGTTCTTTCCAGCTTCTTGCTATTATAAGTAAGGTTGCTATGAACATAGTGGAGCATATGTCCTTGTTATAGGTTGGAGCATTTTCTGGGTATATGCCCAGGAGTTGTATAGCTGGGTCCTCAGGTAGTGCTATGTCCGATTTTCTGAGGAACCACCAGACTGATTTCCAGAGTGGTTGTATCAGCTTGCAACCCCACCAACAATGGAAGAGTGTTCCTCTTTCTCCACATCCTCGCCAGCATCTACTATCACCTGAGTTTTTGATCATAGCCATTCTGATTGGTGTGAGGTGGTATTTCAGGGTTGTTTTGATTTGCATTTCCCTGATGACTAAGAATGTTGAGCATTTCTTAATGTGCTTCTCGGCCATTCGAGTTTCCTCAGTTGAGAATTCTTTGTTTAGCTCTGTACCCCATTTTTTAATGGGGTTATTTTGTTGTCTGGAGTCTAATTTCTTGGGTTCTTTGTATATCTTGGAAATTAGCCCTCTATTGGATCTAGGATTGGTAATGATCTTTTCCCTATCTGTTGGTTGCCATTTTGTCTTATTGACAGTGTCCTTTGCCTTGCAGAAGCTTTGCAATTTGATGAGGTCTCATTTGTCAATTCTTGATCTTAGAGCATAAGCCATTGGTGTTCTGTTCAGGAAGTTTTCCCCTGTGTCTAGGTATTCAAGGGTCTTCCCCACCTTCTCTTCTATTAGTTTCAGTGTATCTGGTTTTATGTGAAGGTCCTTTATCCACTTGGACTTGAGCTTTGTACAAGGGAATAAGAATGGATTGATTTGTATTCTTCTACATTCTGACCTCCAGTTGAGCCAGCACCATATGTTGAAAATGCTGTCCTTTTCCCACTGGATGGCTTTAGCTCCTTTGTCAAAAATCAAGTGACCATAGGTGTGTGGTTTCATTTCTGGATCTTCAATTCTATTCCACTGATCTTCCTGCCTGTCTCTGTACCAATACCATGCAGTTTTATCACTACTGCTCTGTAGTACAGCTTGAGGTCAGGGATGGTGATTCCCCCAGAAGTTCTTTTATTGTTGAGAATAGTTCTCGCTATCCTGAGTTTTTTGTTATTTCAAATGAATTTGCAAATTGCTCTTTCTATCTCTATGAAGAATTGATTTGGAATTTTGATGAGGATTGTGTTGAATCTGTAGATTGCTTTTGGCAAGATGGTCATTTTTACTAAGTTAATCCTGCCAATCCAGGAACATGGGAGATCTTTCCATCTCCTGAGATCTTCTTCTATTTATTTCTTTAGATACTTGAAGTTCTTGTCATACAAATCTTTCACCTGCTTGGTTATATTCACTCTAAGATATTTTATATTATTTGTGACTATTGTGAAGGGTGTCATTTCCCTAATTTTTTCCTCAGCCTGTTTATCCTTTGAGTAGAGGAAGGCTACTGACTTGTTTGAGTTGATTTTATATCCAGCCACTTTGCTAAAGTTATTTATCAGGTTTAGAAGTTCTCTGGTGAAGGTTTTAGGGTCACTTAAGTATACTATCATATCATCTGCAAATAGTGAAATTTTGACTTCTTCCTTTTCTATTTGTATCCCTTTGACTTCCTTTTGTTGTCTAATTGTTCTAGCTAGGACTTCCAGTACTATATTAAATGGGTAAGGTGAGAGTGGACAGCCTTGTCTAGTCCCTGATCTTAGTGGGATTGCTTCCAGTTTCTCTCCATTTAGTTTGATGTTGGCTACTGGCTTGCTGTATATTGCTTTTACTATTTTTAGGTATGGGCCTTGGATTCCTGATCTTTCCAAAACTTTTAACATGAAGGGATGTTGAATTTTGTCAAATGCTTTCTCAGCATCTAGTGAGATGATCATGTGGTTTTTTTCTTTGAGTTTATTTATGTAGTGGATTACATTGATGGATTTCCGAACATTGAACCATCCCTGCATTCCTGGGATAAAGCCTACTTGATCATGATGGATAACTGTATTGATGTGTTATTGTATTCGGTTTGTGAGAATTTTATTGAGAATTTTTGCATTAATATTCATAAGAGAGACTGGTCTGTAGTTTTCTTTCTTTGTTGGGTCTTTCTGTGGTTTAAGTATGAGTGTAATTGTAGCTTCATAGAACGAATTGGGTAGTGTTCCTTCTGTTTCTATTCGATGGAATAGCTTGAAGAGAATTGGTATTAGGTTTTCCTTGAAGATCTGATAGAATTCTGTAAATTCTGTACTAAAACCATCTGGTCCCAGACTTTTTTTGGTAGTGAGACTTTTAATGACTTCTTCTATTTTTTTAGGGTTTATAGGACTGTTTAAATGGTTTATCTGCTCCTGATTTAATTTTGGTATCTGGTACCTGTCTAGAAAATTGTCCATTTCATCCAGATTTTCCAATTCTGTTGAGTATAGGCCTTTGTAGTAGAATCTGACGATTTTTTTAATTTCCTCAATTTCTGTTGTTATGTCTCCCTTTTCAGTTCTGATTTTATTAATTTGGATACTGTCTCTGTGTCCTTTGTTTACTCTGGCTAAGGGTTTATCTATCTTGTTGATTTTCTCAAAAAACTAGCTCCTGGTTTTGTTGATATTTTGTATAGTTCTTTCTGTTTCTACTTGGTTGATTTCAGCTCTGAGTTTGATTATTTCCTGCCATCTACTCCTCTTGGGTATATTTGCTTCTTTTTGTTCTAACGCTTTCAAGTGTGCTGTCAATTTGTTAATGTATGCTCTTTCCAGTTTCTTTTTGTAGGCACTTAGAGCTATGAGTTTTCCTCTTAGCACTGCTTTCATAGAGTCCCACAAGTTTTGGTATGATGTGCCCTCCTTTTCATTAAATTCTAAAAAGCCTTTAATTTCTTTCTTTATTTTTTACTTGACCAAGTCATCCTTGAGTAGATTGTTGTTCAGTTTCCATGTGTATGTGGGCTTTCCATTGTTTTTGTCATTATTAAAGACCAGCCTTAGTCCATGATGGTCTGATAGGGTGCATGGGATTATTTTAATCTTTTTTGTATATGTTGAGGCCTGTTTTGTGACCAATTATATGGTCTATTTTGGAGAAGGTACCATGAGGTGCTGAGAAAAAGTTATATTATTTTGTTTTAGGGTGAAATGTTTTATATATATATATATA
>JANHMN010000013.1:7406564-7420684 GCA_030674055.1 Rhabdomys pumilio
ATATATATATATATATATATATATATATATATATATATATATATATACCTCAAACACACATCAGGTGCCACCACACACACACACACACATACATCTACAAACAACATAGCATCACATACACAACAATACTGCCCAAATACACATCAAACACACACATTTCCCCCATACCACACAATCAGATACCTCCATATATCCACACCCATATACCTTTAAATATGTATACACACATACACACTGACATACACACACAGCCACATACACATACAACACAACCATACATATACCTCAAACACACGCACTACATGCCACCAGGCAGATACTTCTCTGTGCAAACAGCAGGCCATTGTGTGCTATTGTGTTAACTAGATGCTGATCCAGTGATTAGAAAGAGGAAAGCAATAAACAAAAGACCTCCTTGGTCCCAGAGCAGAGCCTTCCCTCTAGCTTAGCTTCCATGTGGTCACCATTGACCTAAGAACACCAACATGCTGGGTGAGAGAAGAAATGTAGTTCTTCGATGTCACCAAGTGCTCAATTTAGACCTTCAGGTCTTCAGAGCAGGCACCAGAATCCACAGAAAGCAGACTCTCATGACTGGGTCCCTCGAATCTTTTAAGTCTGACCATCTTTACGGGTTGCTTTAGAATTCTATCACCTAGAAATGCAAGACAAAAACAAACAAACAAAAAAACCAAAAACCATAATTCCAGGTGACTAGTAAATATTTTTAGATGTGGAGGGAGGAACATGGAGAGACTACGTGCCTGCTTTAGAGAGAAGGTGGTGTGACCCATCTCCAACACTAGCACCACTTCCTCCCTTTCTGGGTCCCCCTAAAACCCTCAGAGCGCTTCCTCTGGTTTCCTTGTTGACTCTCACCAGGCCTGGACAAGCGAGTGGTTCTTCAGGGGCAGGCTCCTGAGAAGAAAGGTCTGCGGGATCAGAGATAAACAAGACAGAACAAGTAGACTCAGGTGGTCTTGCATAAGCTACGTCTTATGTCAAGCAAACTTATTAAGAACACCACCTTGTTGTATACTCTTTCCAGGAAAGAAATGGGACAAAAGCCAGAGGGAACTATCAGTCATACAGTAGGACTTCATCAGAGGGAAGCTAATCAAACAGTATTACACAAGGGAACATGGGATATCTCAAGAACATTAGAGACTAAGGCCTTATGGTGGGAAGAGTTGACTGATTCACAGATCTGCTAACCAGCGAGACCCGTGGAGGGGAAACAAACATATGGATCTCATCTCCTCCAGGCGGAGTGAACAGGCATTGAGGAAGAAATGAACACATGCTCACAAAATAGTCTCGTGCATGTTAAAATCTGCATGCAGATATGCACATAGGCCCTGTTTAGTGTTGTCGGGGCTACTGGAAGGTTGCTGTCTCACACCAAAGATGTCTTACCTCGAAGAAATATCTCATGAGTATTCACAGATACCTGTCTCTGTACTGTGGCCTTATCAGGAATGCATGTGTCTCACCACTTCATCTAAAAGGAACTCATCATACTTAATCTTGCTTGTCAACTCGATGGGATCTGAGATCAGCTAAGAAGCATAACCCTAGGTGGGGCTGTGGAAGTGTTTCCTGGAAGTGTTAACTGAGGAGGGAAGCTCCTCCCCCAGAGCAGGAAGTACCTGGGCTCAGCTAGGTCATTGTTTCTGTCAGAAGTTTCAGTCTTGCAGTGATCACTGCTGTGGTCAGTCACAAAGAAGACCTCACTATCACCCTCTTCAAGGCTCAGGAAACTTCATTTAAGAAGGAGCAGAAGGACTTTCAGAGCCAAAGGAAGCTATCATGATCTGTTGTGTATATCATTATACATGAGTAATATACGCTAATCTAAACATTAACATTTTATTTTTTATTGGATATTATATTTACATTTCAGATTTTATCCCCTAACCCCCCTTCCCCCCACCACCCAGGAACTTCCTATCCCATCCCCCCAGCATTAACATTTTAAAAACCACCTTTTTTTTGACTGAGCTACAAAGACTTTAATGAGCTGTGATTAATCAATCCCTAACGTAAATTCTGACAAGCCAAAAGTATCCTGACTAGAAAATGATTTGTGAAAAATAAGCTTTAAACCAATTGAATTCAAATAAAATACTGTATGTAAATCTGGCCAGAACAATGCATTATATATTTATAAAGTAACGTGTTGCTATCATTTTATGTGTCTCAGCGGAGAAGAAAATTCTACAATATTTGCAGCTCAAGAAACAGAGAGATGAACATGGATGCTGGGGCCTCCTCCTTTTTATCTACTCCAGGAGGCCAGCCCAGTCTGTGTCCAATCTGTTTTAAACGTGTGCAGATTTTCAATGACAGTAACTGAAAGCTGGGAGTAAATTTAGTTGTCTGCATCAGCTTTTTGGTGACAAGTTTCATATGTGTAAGTTTGACTTCTAGAGACTTCCAAATATCATTTGTTATCAGCTTTGTGTGTAAAATGGATATGAAAAAAAAAAGATGCATTTTTCCTATGGTTCTAGGTGACAAAACTTTTCACTGATAAGAAAGGATGTGAACATCTCCCTCTTCACAGTCCACCCCAGACCCCGCCTTGCAGGCAGATCAGCGGTGACCTGCAGGACTAAGGAAGTCTGTAAAAAGTTACTGCTGTTGATACACATTCTATATGGCTAAAATACTTTCATCCTGCATACTCATTATACAGGATACTGTGTTACATAAGGACCTTCTCATACCAGGGTCCAACGTACTTTGAGTGATTTTTTAACATTTTTAACACTCCTACTCTGACTTTCTTTCTTCACCACTTATATCCTTTGCTCCCCTAGAGAGTTTCATTTCTGTGCTCATGCCACATATGCAAACATGATTTTATCTGTGTGTATAAAAGCTAGAGTGTCTATATAAAACGTAGGAACTGCAAGCAAGAGAAGACACAGTATTTGTCTTTCTTGACCAGGTTGCTTAATAAGGTTGCCTCCAGTGGCATCGTTTTCCTGCAGATAACAAAACTGCATTCTTTGTTATGGTGGATTGCTAACAGACACGTCATCTTGACAATATATAAACAGTTAAACATCTCAGTTAAATGACATCACCAAGCAAATGAACCCAAAAGATGTCTTCAAAAAGTTTTATGCAAACATTGTAGAATAGAATGCATCTTCTTCATCTTCAGTGCTCAGGGATGTTCTGTAAAGCAGGACCCAAAACAAGTCTCTTAACAATATATAAGAAAGTTGACATAATTTCTTATATTCTATCTGGCCACAATGGAATAAAACTAGAAACTGACATTAAGAGGAGTTACAGAACATGTACAAACTCACGGAGATGGAACAACGTGATGCTGAATGGCGACAAAAATCACTAAAGAAATTAAATCATGAAAAAAATTATTAATAGAAACAAGTGAAAAATTGAAAATACAGTATTCTGAAACCTATGGAATATAATAAAAGCAGTCCCAAGAAGGAAGTTTAAATTTACTAAAGTATGTACATTAAAAAGCCAAAACGTCTTAAACAAATAACATAATGGTGTACCTTAGAACCCAGGCAAAACAGGAACTATCCAACCCCACAAATCAGTAGATTAATACACATTTTTTTCTGTGATATTCCTTTATTCATCAAAAACCTAAATGCAAGGTTGAAGAAATGGCTTAGGGCCAAAGTGTTTGCTATACAAGTATGTGGATCTGAGTTTAGGTGCCCAACACCCATAAAGAGCCAGGAATGCCTGACAGGAGGAACATCAAACGTTGGCTGACTAGACATTATGACTGACTGGCGAGCTAAGGTTCTATAAGAGACCCTGTCTCAGAATACTACTAATCAATACCAATACCAATACCAATACCAATACCAATACCAATACCAATACCAATACCAATACCAATAGCAAGTTCAAGAGCCATTAGGAAAGACATCCAACATCAAGGTCATCCTTTAAATGTGCATGCAAGGATACATGAACTTGAATTCACACAAATACAAAGGCTTGGTCCATGTGAAAACACACACACACACACACACACACACACACACACACACACACACACACACCAGAGAGAGAGAGAGATTAACAAAAAGAAAAGCTGTTTTTACACCTAATTTCTTGAGGGTTTTGGCAAACCTTCATTATCTACTTGACTGGATTTTGCATAACCATAGAAACAGAGCTCTGGGGATGTCTGTGAGGGTGTTTTAGAACAGTGTAACTGAGCAGCACTCTGAATATTTGTACCACCATCCCATGGCTGGCATCTAGAATGAACAAAAGGGAGAAGGCCTGCACGCATCTGTTCCCTGATGCAGATGCCAGTGACCATCCACCTGTTGCTCATGGCTCCAGGACTTTCCTATGAGGGACTGTGTCTTCAAATTGTTCACTGAAACAGTTCCTTAAGTTGCCTCCTGTCAGAGGTTTGGTCACAACATTGAGAGAGGTAATTAGCACACTCAAAACTTTTTCCTTGTCTTGGCTATTTAAATTCTTACACTCTGCAAGTTGAATGTTAATTGAACAGATGATGGATTCTTTAAATGCCCCACCATGTATCCCAATGGGCCCTCTTAAAGATAATTACAATTGTCACTAGACCTGCCTTCTGGGTGGAATGGATGGCTTCTGTTGTCATTGCTCTGTCATACTGGGCTCTATGATCTATGATGAAAACTCAATTCCATTCCAGCAAACACACTGCGTCAGTGGTCACCCCCATCATGCCACTGAGCAGTTGCATGAGTTTATTGTGTGAGTTTCCCCAGAGCTGTTCAAACCTCTGAGATTTGCACCGCTGTGTACTTTCTCTCAGTCTCCTGCCCTACACTGGCCTCATTCCACTTGGCCACCATCTCCATGGCATGAGTCTACTCATCTCTTCAACCTCTCAGGACTCTTCAACAAGACTACCATACTCCCAAACACATAAACACGGTCTTTTTTCTCTCTCTTGCCATCTCAGTTTACTTCCTCTTATTATTAGATACACAGAGAAGATATGTTCTGTTTACATCACTGTCTTCTTCTTGACTCCAAGTTCAATAACCCTATCTAAGATACTTCCTGGGTGTGCTCACACATGTGTCTCACATACCTGCACGTGGCCCTCCTCCAATTTTCTCCAATTATAATCACGTTATGCTCAGATGAAGTTCATGTCCCAAGGTCCAGTCACTGAAGGAATTACTCCACAAATCATTCGTTGACTAAGTCCCGTAACAGTCCTTTGTAATGGTGAGTGTCCCTGTCTTCTGTGCACTCTCTGTGCAATGCTTGTCCTTGTGGTTATTGATTTAGAATTGAGGTCTAGATGCTTCTCGCAAATCTAGTTTTCTCCTCCAGTTAGATGCTTATGCTGAGAAAACCATCTCTATTCCCATTTCGATAAAAAAGTTCCTCTCTACCTGCAGGTGTGAAAAATAGATACATAATAATGTCTATGTGATAAAAAAATAAGGTGAAAATGAAAGGCTTGATTTTAATATGTGACTCAGATTTTAATTTAGAGTTATGACAAATGCAATCAATACATAATATCTTTGAGCTATAGGAGCTGCACAGTGAGGAAATGATAATCCTTGAATTTGAAAGGATAGCTACTTCCAGTTGGGGTCGGTGAGGATGGGAAGTGTGTAATGGTGGTATTGGTTATAATTGGCTACAACTAAATTAGCCAAGTGTACACTGTGTTTCAGGATCTAAGCTCTAATTTGGGGTGATGTGCTAATGTTGCTGTGTAACCCTGACACTTGTCTCTGCTTTTGGCCCTGAGCATGCTAGAGATGAACTAGTCAACAGACTATCAGTAGTCATCGAAGGCCGGAAGACTGTGTTCAATACAAGTTTCCAGTTCTCTATGCCAGAATGGTGCCTAATCTGAGGAATCCTAGGCAGCTTTGTCTCGGAGGAAGCAGCCCCAGTGGGCACTTGTGAGATGCTTGCATCTACCTGCTAAAACTTCCCATCTGAAGCTTTTTAATAAACTAGGTAATTTGACAGTATTGTAACTTGTGAGATGTTTGCATCTACCTGCTAAAACTTCCCATCTGAAGCTGTTTGATAAACTAGGTAATTTACAGTATTGTAACTTGTGAGTAAAAAAAAAAATAAATTGCTAAATTAAATACATTTCTCTTCTATTAAACATATAGAAATAAGTCAGTCTTGGCTATAAGCTACTGATAAGCCAGATGACATCTCTGCATTGTTGATTCTGTGTGCTAACATGAGTCACTAGTTATTTACACTTTATTGCCAAAATCATTGAAGACAAAGAACCATGACAGAAAAAAAAAAGAACTTTTGTTACTCACTGGCCAAATAAAAATAACTTACTATCTCAAAGTGATGATTAAAGCAGATGTACTGTCATTTTAAGAAGGAAAACAAATAGCTGTGAATACAATAGCTTTTCATGTGTTGAAAAGTACATGACTAAGGTTAGCACTTCAAAGTCTGACTGGTCAGGAAGTGATTAAGTCGCTATGAGTCTCCTGAGTCACAGGTTATGGATTTCCATGGAACTCCAATTTCCCTAGATAGAAAATCTAATAGCGTGCTTGCTCTGTGGAGTAATATACCAGTATCAGAAACCACCAGCATATCCTAAACTTGAGCATATCCTCCCTGTGTAAGCATAAATAAATAAATAAATAAATAAATAAATAAATAAATAAACTATAGGTTCACAGTGAATTCTGTGTGCCTTGCCCTGAACTAGAAGATGCTACAATAACATACTATAGAGACAAGTGCTGTGGAAAGACATGAGGCAGCTGGTATAGCACATACAACGCCTGTACATTAACATGAATGCACATGGATATGTTCATCATATGTGCTTGTGTGTGCATGACAACATGTATTGGAAATAGCTTCATAAATGTTTCAAAAAAGAATTCACTATTATTTTAGAGATGTACAGTATTCCTCTTCTTTCCTCCTCTCTGTCTCTGTCTCTGTCTCTCTCTTTATCTATCTATCTATCTATCTATCTATCTATCTATCTATCTATCTATGATAGTGGACTGAACCTCAGAACTTTTAAGCCAGCCCCAATTAAACATCATCATTTATATGAATTGCTTTAGTCATGGTATCTCTTCATAGCAATGAAAGCCCTAAGACACACATATACAGAGGAACTAGGTCAGGCTCGTACTGGCTCATACTGGCTCGTACTGGCTACCTGCTTGTTGCTTCAGTCTCCATGAGCCCCTATGAGCCCTGATTATTTGATTCTGTGACCTGTATTCCTGTGGTGTCCTTGACCCCTCTGCTTCTGCAATCCTTCCTCCGTTGAGCCCCACCTAATTTTGACTGTGGGTCTCTACATCTGTTCCTATCAGTTGCTGGATGTAACCTCTCTGCTGATAACTATGCTAGGCTCCAGCCTACAAGTAGAGCCAGATATGGAGGCATTTCTTCAACTGAGGTTCCCTCCTTTTATATAACTCTAGTTTGCCAAGTTGACATAAGATCAGCCATGGATAGGCTTATTATTTGTAGTCCTGAGTTTTGAGAGGCACCTGAGGCAGTCTATAACAAAATGAGCAGAGACCCAAGGTTGTGCAAGCAGTCACACTACTGAGCAGAGCTCATTTTTATCACAAATATAATTTTAACTACTTATTTTAGGTTAACTAATATTGTTTTGCATTTGGTCCTAGATGACTTAAGACAGATGCAATATGTTTTAGTTTATTTCCTGTTGCTATGATGAAACACCTTGATCAAAAGCTACTTTTGGAGGAGAAAAGGGTTTATTTTCATTTATAGTTTATAATCTCTCACTACGGAGAGTCAGGGCAGGAACTAAAGTAGAGGCCATGGATGAGTGCTTGCTCTCTATGGCTGGTTGAGTTTCTTATACAAATCAGGACCACCTACCCAGGGGAGTGGGGGCAACATGCCCATGATGGGCAGGGCCTTTCCCATCAATCATAAATTTAAAAAAAGATGTTCCACAAGCTTGCCAACAGGCCATTCTGATGGGAGCATTTTCTCAATTGAGATCCTCTCTCTCCAGATGACTCTAGTTTTTGTTAAGACAAAAATCTATCCAACGTACATCATGGAAAATAAATCCTTTAAATAGAGTCCTTTAAACTTAAATAAGTGGAAAGGAAATAAAATTAGTAAGAATTTTAACTTTTTAAGCTGAAGAGGAATTATGTGATTAGTGGATGCTAATGTTTTCTTTCCTACACTAACTCATCAAAAATTGACTTCAGTGGCAACTCCGCTAATCCTTAAATATGGATTTTTGAATAGTAAATTATAAATTGAATAATTCATGTTTCAGGAAAAATCATTTTTTCTTCCTCCCAGTGAATACAGAGGATGCTTACTTGAAGGTTTTTTTTTTTTTTTTTTTTTTTAAATTATATAACAAGTTGAATCTGTATCTTGTGTACTGACAGAGAAAATAGATGGGGGTAAATTGAGACAGAATAATAGCACCTGGAGCCATCTAATTACACAGGTCCACAGGTGATGGAGTGGGCTAGAGATGGAACCGGTTGATAAGCCAGATCCATGGAGACTCAGGTAGGAGAGGACAAAGGTTGAGAACTCAAAACATTTGGAACCAGAGGTGGCTTTCCATGGCTCAGTGGTGCTGATGGCAATGTTGTAAAGTTGTTACTTGGCTTCCTAAAATCAGTAAGGAAAGGGGGCAGAAAGAACAAACAGCATCAACCTGTGGATATCAAGACACAATGTCAATGGAGGAACACCAAAGGAGAGGGCTGAGCAGTTTCCAGGGAAAGGGCCCAGGGCTGACATGGATGTTTGGGAATGAACTCTAAGAAGTAGTAGTACTTTAGTAGATCTTGGCATCCTTTAATCTCCCTGTGACTGTGTCTTGTGGCCCTCCCTTGATGCCAAAGACCAGTTGGCAAGTTTACCATGCAATGATGCACATGTCATCTCAGATGGAAGACACTGAGAATAAACATATTTTGTCACTGGTTCAAAGCAGGTAGTTGTGCAACAGAGAAGACCATTCTCTCATAATCCCTCATGTTGTCCAGTGGTCATGATGTTGGGAGCTGTCCTCGACTCCATGGGAATTTGAAAACTCACTGCCCTGTTGCCTGCCTGAAGCCACACCTCAACATTACAATGGACTCTTGTTTCTCTGGAACTGTGAGTCCAAATAAACCCTTCATCCTTTGTGTTGCCTTGGTCATGGTCTCTTATCAAAGACACATGAAAGTAACTAATTTAGAGCAAAAGCCAGCTCAGAGCTACAGATTCCTTCAATGCCCCTTCTCAATAGTCTTCTCCAGCCCTTCCCTGAGCTCAAGAGGTTGGAGAACAGTGAATCCATAGAAACCAGGTTTCCTTGCTATTAGATTTCCTGCGATTAGATTCAATATACACATTTTTGGCAGTTGTAGTGGTGTGTTCCTTTCCATTTATCTGGGGAAGTTGAGTTGGACTTGCCCATGAGTGTGATCACTCAAATGAGGAGTATTTTGCCAGTTTTCATGCTAAATTAAGAAGAACATTTTAGTTAAGTAAAACTTAATAGTTGAATATGAGCACAAACGCACAGTCCATGTTTTAATGAGCAGGATAAAACCCTTCACTGTCAGTTCCTTCCTTCACCATATCTTATCTTAGTCAGATACGCTCTTCACACTGGCCTCTCTGGCCTCCGTTCTGAAGCCAGCATCTGTTGAGTACCTTTCTATCTCAGTATGCTTCATTCGCACTTTCATTGAGTATGGGCCTCCTGTAGTTGGCCTCAAAGTCTGTATTTATAATGCTGGCCATACATGCTTGATCCTTCTGTCTCCATTTTTCAAGTGCTGGGATTGCAAGTCCACACCACCACACCCCGCCGTTCTCTGATGTTTACCTCTCTCGCCTCAAGATGGCCATTTCTCCTAGAGATTGGTGGATCTAAGTGAAGAGCCACACATTGGATCCATGGTCCTGATGCTGAGGGTGTCACATTGGGGGCCAGAGTTGGAAGTGTCTTGGTGAGTAGGATGTATGGATACATTCACACATGCCACATGCTTTGTCTAAATGGAAATCTATGAACTTGCATTGGTAACTCTAATTTCAACCAATACCATAGAACTGTATCCATTTTCTTGCTCTTTTTGTAACTCCCCTCCCCTCTCTGCACCTGGAAACTGCCTTCTTTAACATAAGGATTTATTGATATGAGCAACATCCCTTGCATGCCATTGTCCTGTCATGTTGTTTCTGTCGTACTACAGTCCTAGGTCCAGCTTGGGAACTTCCCTTCCCTGCCAGGGTTGTCAGTTAATGTGTTCTTCCAGCCTTCAGGCTCAGGTCTTCACCAGCTCTGCCTCTCATGGAAGCTTGTGTTCCTCTGGGCAGCTGGAGTTGGAGTGAATTGTGATTGCAGCTGCTAGAAGAAGTAATGATACATACTGTTCCAGTCTGATTTCCACTGCTGTGATAAAACACAGTGACCAAAATCTTAGATGGGGAGAGGATTTATCTGGATTACATTTCCTAAAATCAATCCACCACTGAGGGAAGTCAGAGCAAGAACTCAAGCAGGAAATTGAAGCAGAAACCATGGAGGAATGCTATGTGCTAACTCACTCACAGGCTCATGCTCAGCTAGCTTCTTCATAAAGGTCAAGGACCTTTTGCATGGGGAATGGTGCTGCCCACAGTGGGCTGGGCTAATATCAAGTAATAAATACTAAAGGCAGTCCTTCGTGGATGTTCTACATAGGCCAATATGATCCAGATAATTAAGACTCCCTTTTCAGGTGACCCTAGGTTGTGCCACGTTGACAAAGGAAACTAGGGCATATATTTCACTCAGAGACCAGCCCCCAAAACACAAAGCACATTCCAATTTCACCTGACAAAAAGAGATATTTATGTGGGGACCATGTGGTAGGCCAAGCTCTTGTCAGTCCCACCAAGGTCTACAGTTGTGGCAGGACTTTCACAAAAAAAAAAATACTAGTTATTTTTCTTGTCATTATGACCAAATACTCAACATGAAACAACTTAGGAATTTATTACATGCCTGGAAGGATCAAAAGATGAATTTTGGTACTCAGACAGCATCTTGTTTTTTTGTTTTTTGTTTTTCTCTTTTACTTACTCTGGGATGCCAGTCCATGGGATGGAGGTGGTACTGTTAATCTTGACTGAAAACGCTCTCACAGATGTGTCTCACTATGGTCCTAGTTGTGACCCAACTGACAATGACCCTCACCATCACATGAGGAGAGGCTTAGCTACTCACACCCTCAGAGGGCTTTCTTTTTTGGACAGTACTCACCCTTGGAGTCATAGATTAGCTCCATCACAGTGGATAAAGGCCTAAAATTAAGGGCGTGGCATTGTATATCTGACCCCAAATGTGCTGAATGGCAAAGACGATTTTGATATGCAAGACACACATGGTTGTTGGGACAGATGGTAAGAGAGTCTGGGTACCTTAGGCAGTTCACCCCAACTTCTCTGTGCAGGTTACCCCAACTCTGCAGATAAAGCAGGCACACCAAAAGCTGTATGTTTTAATAATTGACAACTAGATACCACTTACCAGCCATCACTGTTTCCACAGGGAATTTCCCCCTGCATACCCAGCTGAAACAGGATGTAAACAAGGCACTTAGTAAGATGATAAGAACCTCTTAAAAGTAATTTGATATTTAGTTATTTGTGTATAGAAAATTTGGAATCACTTTTGGCTTAATTTTTCCCATTTCACAGCTGATAAGGGTTGCTGTAAGAAAACCAATTTGTAAGTTGAAAGGAACCCCTCACTTTCCCTTTTTAAAATTGAGTTGATTCTAGAATAAAAAGGAGTAGAATTTCATCTCACATGTGAGCAGCCTCAGAGAATGTGAAGACCACACATCGGCATGATTCATGGTTATGTTGCTATTGTTTTCCTAGAAGGGGAGTTACATTTTCTTCCTGTCCATTCTCCTCTGAACTCTAAAGAAGATATCCCTGTGAAAGCCACTCATATGCCACATATTCAGACATAAACACATGCACACAGAGACACATCAGAGCACACAGATGTACATGCATATACAGGTACACAATATGTCTTCACACATAAGCATATATCCATCTGTTTATACACATGCAGACAGAAACACACATGAACCCAGAAAAATACATGTGGATATTCATGCCTATGCATGCACAGGATACACATGTACACATAGACCTATACATATGTCTGCAGACATGAGCATGTATGTACACATGTACATATGTATATATAGGTACATACAGAAACACATAGGTATGCCCATGCATATGCATGTATGAGGTACTCATGCATAGGAGCACAGGTACAGACACATGTGTTTGTGTGCATACATGTGCACACATAACCACACATAGGAGTACACATGTACATAGACACAGTCATACACACAGATACTCAGACACAAGCCACATATACACAGAGAGACGAATGCTGGTAAGCATTCTTTCACATACACAAACACATCTTAGATACATGTTATGCCTCTTTTCCTTAATATCTAGCTTCAAAACTGAAGCAAAGATGCACGCAAGTTGACAGAAAAATGCAGAGTCAGAAACCAGAGAATGGGGAGGTCTGGGTAACACTTCCAAAACTGAGCATTTTAAATCTTAGGAGATGTTCATGTTGAGAAACATTCTTCACATTAGACACAGGGTATCATGAGATAAGAGCCAGAAGCTTATAAGGAAACAGATAGAAGCTTTATAACGATTTGTGATTGAAGCAGAAGCAGCTCCCAGAGGCTGGTGAGCTGGCACAGTGAATAACAGCCCCCATTGCTCTTGCAAAGGGTCACAGTTGGAGTCTCAACACTCACATCCCCAGAAGATCCAGCACGTTCTACAGCCTGGGAGGGCACCAGCACACATGTCCTCTCTCCACACAATGATAAAAATGAAATACATACAATATATCTGGGAAAGAAAAGGGAGCCTCTTTAGGGTTCCACGGGTACTTCAGGCAGTGCTGAGGGAGAGGAGCACACTTCCTCTTCTGTGTCCCTGTGACTCAGCATGGTGACTGCCACCTTTACCACACATAGGGCTGCAGATATGGGTGAAGCCAGTAATACCACACCAGATAAATAGAAGCAGCAAGTCCTTCAGTCTTACCAGTTGGAGATGCTAAAATCTAAAATGGTGATAGTTTGTACGACATGCTGCAGACAGCACTTCATATCATTAGAACAAACCATTGACTTGTATGGACTATATGGCACATAATTATGTATCAATAGAGCTAGTTTAAGTGGTGATTTAGAAGGGTGAACTTTTGTGTAGAAGTGTGTGTGTGTGTGTGTGTGTGTGTGTGTGTGTGTGTGTGAAATACAAGCTATAAAGAGAAGCAATGTCTTAGTATGGTTTTATATATTTTCCTTGATCAAATAGAAGAGCTTATTTTATAAAAAGTGATATATTCTCCAACAGTCTCAATGGTATTTTAAAGGCCTAAAAACAGTTCGTCACAGGCAGTTGAGTTTTCTGGAAGTTTCTGAAAGACTTTGCTTTGTATATAATGAGTATTTGTTTTGCAACAAAGCAAAGCAATTTTCTTCTTAATTATCCAATGAAACACACACTCTCCCACGGGGCTCTTTCCTTTCCGGTCTCTTCCAATCTACTGAGCTTCTCACATTGACTTATTGGTTCCATTCATTTAACACAGAACAATTTAAGGAAGTGTTGTGTTTGTTTGAGACTCCCTTCTGGTGAAACAACTCAGTTTTCTGATAATAAATAAAAACTTATACTTCCTGCTTCAAGCTCTGAAATAGCTCAGCTTCATATGAACAAATTCTCACAGGAGCAGTAAGTTTAGGTATAAACAGTTTCTTTTCTTTTCTCTTTTAAAATTTATTTAATTTTTTTTATCTCTCCATACTTTGTTAAAAACATTTTGATATTTTCCCGAGCACTCATAGCTGGTAGATGTGATGAACAGGGATGTCTTTAGGCCACAGAGTCACTGTTAATCTCTAGTGATAAAAGCAGAAGGGCCACTAACAGACAGATGCCCAGGGTGGAAGAACTTCTGGTGAGGATGCAAGTGAGCCCAGCTGGACCCTCATTCTCCTGGGTGACCCGTGAGAAACAGCTCT
>JANHMN010000013.1:7420694-7493270 GCA_030674055.1 Rhabdomys pumilio
CACACACACACACACACACACACACACACACACTATAATAGGAAGGCAGAAGGGAAAGTAGGAGAAGGGAAGATTCTAGTGGGAAAAATAGGGCACTAAATGGAGGGATGGGTCATAGTATGAATACAGTCTAAGCAAATGATCTACTTGAAAGCAATTATCTACATGAAACTCAGCACTGTGAACAATGGCTATACACCAATACATGAGAACAATCCAGAAGGGACAAGGAGTGAGCTACTTTGTGTAAGCACAGCTAGAGACAAGGCTTGTTTCTCTTTGGTGAATATTTATTGACTGTCTTAGAGTTACTGCTACAGTAATGAAACACCATGACCAAAGACACTTGAGGAGGACAGAGTTTATTCAGCTTACATTTCCACAGTATTGTTCGTGATTGAAGGAAGTCAGAACAGGAACTCTAACAGGGCAGGAACCTTCAGGCAGGAGCTGATGCAGAAGCCATGGAGGGGTGCTGCTTCCTGGCTTGCTCCCCATGACTTTGCTCTGCCTGATTTCTTAGAGAACCCAGGACACCAGCCCAGGGATGGCACCACTAATAATGGTCTGAGCCCTTCCCCAGCAATCACTAATTAAAAAATGCCTTACAGCTGGATCTTAGAGAGGCATTTCTCAAGTGAACTTCTCTCCTTTTTAGCTTGTGTCAAGGTGGCATAAAACTAGCCAGGGCACTGATTGTCTGCAGGACAAGCCTCGTGGTGGTGGTAACTGAGGCAGTGGTAAAGATAATGCTTGGGGGTCTTCCTGCAATAATGGGCTGAGATTAGTCACAGGAAGTACCTGGTGCTGATGAACTGTGAGGCAGGCTAAGATAGAAAATTCTAAGATGCGAGGAAGGCTCAAAATTCTGAACTGTCTTGTCTCCCTGCTGTGCGTTTGAGCAAGGCTTTCTTAGTATGTGACGTGAATATTAGCACCTAGATGCTCATTTGAGGGGCAATGGGTCTTGTTGAAATCTCAGACATAAACATGATTTCCAGAGGGATGTTGGGTACAAAGCACACAACGGTTCCAGGAGCATTGACAAGCCTGGAAGCAGCTAAGTCAACTGGGAAAAGCAGGCTGCAGAGGCTACAGGACTTGCCAAGACATTTAAACTGTTTGTGAAGTGTGACACAAATCCAATGACAGCTTGAAGCAGATTTGCACGTTTTGTGTGTGAAGTGATTTTTCTTGTTTCTGTGGCCAAATATCTGACAAAAGCAATTTACGGAGACACTCACGTGGCCATCTGAGGAAGGCACAGCTGCAAGAGCAGGAGGAAGCTGGTCACAGTGCATCCACCATGTAGAAGCAGATTGATGGATTTTGGTGCTGAAATCAATTTCTCCATTTTATCCAGTCTGGGATGGTAGCCCATGGAATGGTGTTGAGCACATTCAGGACAGGCTTTCTCCACTCTTATCAAACCACTCTGGAAGCATGCTTACAGTCAAGCCTAGAGATGTATCTCCATGGTGGTTCCACATCCAGTCAGGTTGACAGCAAAGACTAACGGTCACAGAAGATTGGGATGGAAAGCCCAGAAAGTCTTGGGAAGAAAGGTGCTCAGAAGAAGGGGAAAGAGCTGCTTGTATTCTGAAGGGGGAAAGAGATTAACATGGACTGAGTTTTATCAGAGAAGCTGATAGGAAGGGAAAAAAAAGAAGGTCTGAAGGGAGGTGAATTACCAGTCTCCCTAAAATATCCTCGTCCTGATCTGCTACAGTCCTTCTGATCATGGCATGCTCAGTATGTTGCAAACACAAATGGAATACCAGAAAATCTCCTGCAGCTGAAATGGACTAAGCAAACATCTGGCTTATTCCTGGGTTAACTAAGGCATACTTGTTCTGTTCATGGTTAAGACCCAACCTCATGTGTTCCCTGCCCACTTCTACTCTCCCCTCTCCTCTGAGGTCACTCAGGGGAAAATGTTTCTCTCATATTATTTTATATCATCCTAAAATTCAATAAAATGTAAAAATATAATTACTATGGAAGAAACTATTTTAACCTGCTTATGGAAAAAATTGAATAACTCAGAATTTCTTGGACTGAGTCATGTTGATTAGTTCAAAGTTATTCTTGATTCACAAAATACAGGGAGCCAGAGCACACTTAGTTCCAGAAGATAAGCATTAATATAATTTTAGGTTATTGTCTAAGAGGAAGAAAAACAAGTTATAATATGTACTATGATGTTTCTATAAATAGGTTGATATTAACATTTTCATGCAAACTTAAGGCTTACATAACAATAAATAGAACTCTACCAAAAAATGTATCAGAATAGACTGATATACTTCTAATGTAACTGTTATGTTTTATAAAGGAAATGTTTACAAAGGTCTTTGAAACATAAGCCCATGGGGTGGTTCCAGCAAGAGATGCTCAGATTATAAGAATGATGACATTCTCAATAGATGACTTCACAAGTAGATACCTATTAGGAGATGGGGACTGTGGGAAGAAATATCTGCTGGGAGTATAATTGTGTAAGGTATATGTTATGTTTGCCTCTTCCTAATTTCCTATCTGCTTCCCAGCCACACAGGAGTAATGGAAACTCCAGTCAGTCTATTCATGTTGCAAACTGAAAAAGACTTACCTATATTTTGCCCATGACCTGAGACTTTGTGTAAGACTGACCTTAAAAACTGATAGAACAATTAATGAGATAGAGAAAATTTGAGGGTAGCAGGTTCTGGCATGGTCATTGTGAGCTGCTTTAAGCCATATTTGCAATAAGAATCAGGAACCAAATGTAAAACAGAAGGATTTTTAAATTTTGAAGTTTGTCAAGAATAGGATCCTGTTTAAAATTGGATCCAAGAAAGACATGATTGTTGCAGATATTAGCACCATGAAAAGAAGTTAATTGGGGTGCAAGAGAGAGGATAAAAGAGTGTTGACACTGGAGAATGAGGAGAATTGCCATCTTCTGGACATGACACAGTCACTACATTTATGACTTTCATAGCTGTAGTTGTCACATCAAGTCAAGCATCCTCACATGGAAGGGTGGAGAGATACTCATAAAATACCATACTAGCTAAAAAGCTATTGGTAGTCCATAGGCTCATTAGAAGGTTGGCACATGTAGGTTGGGAATGTTCCTGTGTTTACACCTATACCCACATGTATATGGGCAGAACAAATTGTTCTTCCAGTTTCATGTCATACTGTCTAAGTACATGAAGTTTGAAGGAAAACAATTTAGGAAAACCCAGAATGGTTGGAAGACAAAGGTTGAGAGAAGATATGATCATGCATTATTATATATGCTTTATTATATATGCATTATTATATACATAAATGAAATTCTTAAAGAATTTTTTTTCTTTTTTCTTGTTTTTGGTTCTTTAAGACAGGATTCATCTTTGTAGCTTTGACTGTCCTGGACCTAGGCTGGCCTTAAACTCATAGACATTCACTTGCTTCTGCCTCAAGAGTGCTGGGAATGTACCATCACCACCTGGCTAAGAATAAATTTATACAACAAAATATTAGTACATTATACCATAGGAAAGATGCTGTGAAGGCATATTGGACATTTTAAAGATACCATCCATGTTAGGCTTCAAGGTTTAAAGGTCTAAACTCATTTGAAAGGGTTTCTTTGAGAAGAGAGTACTGACCTATCTAGACAAGAATTCAGAGGTCTGAGCCCATGATACAAACAGTAGAGCAGCATCCACATGATGCTGATCCTTGGGGCATGTAGAATGCAAGGTTCACAGGGTCATAGAGGATTTCATAAGGATATCAGAGGAAAGACAATGTGAGACCAGGTATCCATCCTGTTGGCAGTCCTTGGCAGGTGATACAGAAAGCTGTGGGAAAGAGGTCTGAAGAAAAGAGGGACCATCTGTCTAGGAAAGCTGCAGACAATGAGCCTAAAAAGATAGCCTAAGAGAGAGTGGGTGAGGCATTGGTGCTGCTGCTAGTGAAGCCATGTTTCTGGGCCCATACTCTAACACCATATCATGGATGCTAGACACAAGACTAGAAGATTTAGTGTTTGCCCTTCTCTGTCTTGATATTGCTTTGATTTGGTTTGCTCTCTAGTGCTTTAGAGAAGTACTATCAGATGGATGTATGCCTTTGGGGGCTGTTACACTTTGAATGTGAAATGTCTTCCATAGACTCAAGGGTCTGAACACTTGGTCCCAAGAAAGTGGTGGTGGGTTTGAATGTTGGGAAGCCTTCAAAAGGTGATACCTTAATAGAGAAAAATGAAGTTTGATAGTTTAATCCCACTTCCTGCTCCTCTGCATAAATGCAATATGACCAGTCGCTTCATAATCCAGCTGACATTCTTTCTCCATCACAATGGACACTCCTGTCTTATGTTGCTTCTTGTTAGGTCTTTGGTCAGAGCAATGGAGAAAGTTTTGATCCTGAGTTAGCAGTGCTATGGAGAGAGGCTGGATCATAAGTCCTTTAATCTACCTAGTGGATAAATCAGGTGCTGGGGGGCAGATCAGAAGTAGGTTGCTTGTGATATCACTTTGAAGGATATGTATTACTCACCTTCTATCCTGGTCCTCTGCTTTCTTGTCTGCATGTGGTGAGATGCATCCTGTCATATGATCTAGCTGTATGTAACACTAAACTCCACCAGAATGGAGCCCATTGGCAAGGGACTGACATCCGACATCATGAGTCAAAGCAAATCTTTTCCAGTCTGAGTTTATTTGATCAGATATTTTATTACTATGACTAAAACAAACAAACAGAGCCCCATACCTTTTATAAGCCTGATAAATTCTTGTGTCTCCACCAATATCTCTCAGTGCTTATTTACTCAGTCATGGACCTAGTGGTTATCTGCTGAGACTGCATTACTTAACACTGCCCAATAGGGTAGTATTCTGACAAGTTCAGTGAAGAGTCCCCAGGAGATGCCTTTGCTAGACTGAGATATGAGTGTTTCTTAGGCTTTGACTCTTGTACTTGAGGATGTAACTGCTGAGTTTGCATCCTGTTAATTTATTTTCACACCTCATGGCAGCCTTTAAAAAGATAGTCAACTGCAAGGCCACTTGAGAACTTCTGAATGAAGATAGTCAAATGTAGCTCACAGGCATTTCCAGTACCCAAGTGCTGGTGAAGACCTCCAACCATGAGATTTGACTTTGAAAAGTATAAGGGAAATTGAACATTACAAAGGAATTAAGCATTTCATCTGTTCCCTGACACCAGTGGTTCTCAACCTTCATATTGCTGTGGCCCTTTAATGCTGATCTTCATGTTGTTGGGACCTCCAACCATAAAATTATTCTTCTTGCTTCTTGATAACTGTACTTTTGCTGCTGATATACATTGTAGTGTAAATATATGATATGTGGGATATCTGGTATGTGAAAGGGATTGAGAACTGACGCTCTACACCTTTGATGCTGTTCCTGGACTAAGGATTTTCAAGTCCCAATTTTCAGCACTGGTGACATCAGATATTTTCTAAATCAAATGTATTCAAGTTTCTGAAACTAAACTCAACATATGGAATATAAAGGAAGGAAGAAGATACTCTTCCAAACGGTGTAGTAGTGGTTTGAATGAGAATGGCCCCCATAGGCTCATATATTTGAATGCTTAGTTAGCAGAAAGTAGAACGCTTTGAAAAGATTAGAAGGATTAGGAAGTGTGGCCCTGTTGGAGTAGGTGTGACCTTGTTGGAGGAAGTGTGTCTCTGTGGGTGAGCTTTGAGGTTTCAAAACCCCAGGTCAGGATCAGTTTCTCTGTCTCTGTGTCTCTGTCACTGTGTCTCTGTCTCTGTCTCTGCCTCTCTCTCTCTCTCTCTCTCTCTCTCTCTCTCTCTCTCTCTCTCTCCTTCTTCCCTCCCTCCCTATCTCAGCCTACAAATCAGGATGTGGTTCTTAGCTACTTCTTTCGCACCAAGCCTACCTGACACCATGCTCCCTTCTACCCACCCACCTGCCATGATGATATTGGACTAAATTTCTGAAACTGTAAGCAGGCCCCTAATTAAATGTTGTTCATGTTGTCTCTTCACAGTAATAGAATAATGACTAAGACAGGAGTTCTGTTGGGACTAATACTCAAGAGCTAATGCTATGCTTAAGAAACTGATGCTTTATCATTGACCACCACTGACCACATTCCAAGGCTCTGTGACTTCCAAACCTGTGATTCACTACTGTGCCAAGGATCTGTGAATACCATATCATGAACTTTGAGTGTTTGTGCCCTTCAGCTGGTCCAGAGGAGTGCTGGAGTTTACAGATACATTGTATATATATTGTATATATATTGTAGATAAGAAGCCAGCTATACAATGTTTTTTAAAGTATGAAGTGATATTTCTAAGTATATAAGAAATGATGCTCATGAAACCATCAGGTCATTTGGGGTTGGGATAGTAGGAGTCATGTGTCATTCCATAAGTCTTTCATTTGCCATCAAATGGGTTGTATTATTATTGTAAAGAGCAACAGAGATAAAATATGGAAGAAAACATGATTATGCAATCATATTTATTATAACACCAGGCTGTGAATACCATTAGATATCTGGATATAACAGTAGGCAGAATGCATGACTAGTCACTGATTCCACATGTCAGTGAGGTCATGACAGGTATTGGACTCTTTCTTAATGTTGTTACTAGACAGTTACAGGCCTATAAGGCTATATAAAAAGCTGGGCAAATATGTGGTGAATCACAAATTTCCCTGGGAACCAAGAAAGTCTCCCTTAAGATTATAAACATAGCTAGGAACTGAAACAAGAGTTAAATTAGGGTATTGGGTTTCCAAGTGTGGTCTCTGGAGCTGGTGGTTAACATTACCTAGAACACTGTTGGAAATGCAAGCTGCTGACCCACTGAGTTTGCATCAGGGCTCTACAGGGCTACAGCCAGTGATGTAGTTACAGGTTTAGTCTAATAACAATTGACAATCTTAGATTCAGAATAAAGGACCAGAAGCTCAAGATTATCCTCAACTCCATACAAGATCAACCATCACTAGAATGTGAACCCATCTCAGAACAACAAGGCTAGCCGGAACAAGATTGTAGTCCCTTGCTAATGAATACATTCAATTTTCACAACCTTACTATTTTGACAACCTTTTAAAATTTCCTTCTTAGGACACACTTGCAGAATAGTCGACTGATTATATCTGCCTAGACAGAGTAATCAGCCCTTAATAATTCTGCAGCACTAAAGTCTGTCAGATGAGTTTGGGCCAGAAGGCTAAAGATTTGATGCTCCAACGTTCGGTAGTATAGGGGTTGTCCAGGTGTTCAGCGGTCTCTATAAATTGGCTAAGTTTTAGAAGCTATGCTTAGTGCTTCCCATAACTTCGGTTAATTTAGTCATTCTGGATTTCTGACGGCATTGAAGACCTATAGACTCATAGCCAATCCTGGCTATTTGCCTTGAGAGAAAAGATCTGAGTGGATGGTTTTCAGCTGACATTCATTCTAAAGCCAAGAAAAAACCAGGTTCAAAACTAAGTGTTTTAGTAAAGAGAGATGACAGAGGTTCTGGTTAGTCAACAAAAGGATGGACTGGGTATTAAGACTATCTTGTACCTCACTGGTACAAATAGGAATAATTATGCTCTAATTGTATTTTGAGAGAAAAGCTTTATTTTAACAGGAAGGGTAATTTGTAGGAGGACCTAAGGGGGAAGGAGCACCAAGAGGAAAAGATAGAGTAATGAGAGGAGAAGATGAAGTAGATGAGAAACTAGGTAATGAGAGAGAAAAAGAGAGAAAGAGAGAGGGGGCATGGAGGCAGAAGTTCATGTGTCTCTACCAGTCAAAGATAGTTTACATAGCTAGGTTGGGTATTAGGTTACACTTCTGATTGAGCATTACCATACTTATAAAGCCTTTGATTAATATTTAAAAAAATTGTATAAAAGCCAAATGGAAAAGAGGGCACGGGATAGGGGCTTTCTAGGGGGGGAGAAATGAGGAAAGGTTTTGGCATCTGAAATGTAAATAAAATATCAAATAAATAAAAAATAAAATAAAATTACCTTTCATTAATAAAAAAATAAAAAATAAATAAAATTGTTTTTTGAGATGGCATCTTTCTCTAAAGCCCTAACTACCCTGGAACCTGTTAGACAGCACATATAGTCCTTAAACTAAACGTAGTGTTCCAGCCTTAGCCTCCTAAGTTCTGGGATCCCATGCCCAGCCCTAATAATTTTTGAAGTAAATACTATTCATTAAATACATATAAAGACATTCTTAATAATTTTAAATGTGATACAGAAGAGTGGATAATACCAATGCAAGCCTCTACTTAGTGTTTAAGAACCTAAATAATAAGAAGAATACATTAGATACGCTGGTTTGCTGAATCACGCTCTAGTTTCCAATTGTTTCTTGAATGTCGTCTTTATTATTAAATGCTGAAATACAATGTGTCTGAAGGAGAATTAAAAAGACATTTCTTGTTAGGCTGAGATCAGTATTTAATTTCATCAGGCCCTAGTTTGTATAATTAAAAATCTAAGATCTGTGTGAAGAACAAAACAAGATAATCAATTGCTGCTCTCCAATTAACTTAAAAAGGAAGGTGCAACATTTCACTTACACAAATGTTTACACACACATAGTATTGAAACAGAAATACTCAGCTCCACCACTGCAAGGCAAATGTAAGTAAATTGGTGAAACTTTAGTTTGTTGCCTTGAGACTCAGGATTATGCTTACTCCATGTCTTCCCCAGAATCTGTGTTCATTATCTCTAATAGACTTGAGACTCAGGGTGACACTTATTCTATGTCTTCCCCAGAATCTGTTTGAGTTACCTGTGATAGGAAGCATACTGCTTTCTGATCCCATCCTTCTTACTACTCTACTTATGACAGAGAACTGTTTTGTGCAAATCATCCAATTTCTGCATTAATGGAATTCTAGGCATCTAAACTTGACAACAGGATCACATAAGGTCTTGTTTGCTTTTACTTAACACATGACACAAAATAACTATATAAGAAAAAGAAAACAAAACCACTTGCCAATATGGGAAATGTAGGACTCCTAAGAACAGAAGTTTTTTCTCTCCTGTGAACATTAGTGAGGAGCTAGTGTACTTGACGATCCTCAGCCGCCAAAGAAACCCTGGGCAGTGGCTTGCTGGTTCTTTCTCTCCTTAATTAAAACAATAGGAGAATGAATCTGGAAAGGAGGTTTATTACAAGCTTAAAGGTAGAGGCTGAGAAGAAAGAATGAACACAGTGTTCCTGTGCCTGTGCTTTAGAGCTTCACATCTGGAACCCAGGGATGGAGATAAGCACATAGCAGTCGTAACTCACATGTCCCCTGTGCTCATTATGACACACCCACAGCTTTGTAAAAGATGGGAAAAAGACATTTTGGAGCCCCATGCTTGAGGCAGAAGTAATGGGCCTGTGAGTATTGTCACAGTCAGTGTCCTGGCTAGTTTTGTGTCAATTTGACATAAGCTGGAGTCATCTAAAAGGAGGAAGCCTCTATTGAGAAAATGTCTCCATAAGATCAAGCTGTAGGACATTTTCTTAGTGATTGATGGGAGGAGGATTCAGTCCATTGTGGGTGGGGCCATCCCTGGGCTTGTGTTCCGGGTTTTATAAGAAAGCGGGCTGAACAAGCCAGGGGAGTAAGCCAGTAGCAGCACCCTTTCATGGTCTGTGTATCATTGCTTTGGTCATGGTGTTTCATCACAACAATAACAGTCAGCTTGAAACAGTCAGCTTGTCTGCTGTAACAAAACACTAAAGATTGGAGCTACAGAGTAAGCATTTATCCCCCTGTGCTGCTGGCTACAGTATCTAAGGTTAAGGTACCAACACAGTCAGTCTCTGGCAAGGGTGTATTCTCAGACTACAAAAGGTGCTTTCTTCTTGTAGGGATGAGGAAAGAGAGAGGAGGGCAGAGAGGCCTTCCACACTTTCATCAGACTAGATCCTGACTGTGTTATCTCCTTCACCCATGATAACTTCATAAAGTCATGTCTCCCAATCCAGCCACCTCTGAGATTACAGATTTAGAGACGGAATCTAGTGGTGGAATACCAGTCCAGACCTCAGCATGTGCTGTAATCTCAGGCTAGCCACAGTTTCTTCGTCTATTGTTTTGGAAGGTCATACCATGAGGATAGACTAAGCCTGACTACTCCACAGAGTCCTTGGGAATATAACAGGAAGAGTCCTGTGTGAAAGGAAGGAGCTAGGGAAATGGAATATTCTCATGAGCCCAGTTCAGTGGCAATATGGGAGAGCAAAGGAATCAAGTCTTCCTGGTGCCCTTGCCCAGTGGTTTCCACTGATCTTCTACGAGATGAGGTCTTCCTAAGTCCCAGTAACTGGGAATGAAACCATTGCACTGCACTGCCCTAGATGCATTGTACTAAAAATACAGACTTTAGGTCATTTGTTTCCTCAAAAATGGACATTTAGCTACCTAGGATGCACCACACTGACTTGAAATAATGTTAAATTTTAGGATCTGTTGATGTAATTTAGGCATAGAAAAGCCAAGGATCACTGCTTGACAACATCTGTGCCTCTGAAGGAGACAGACTTAGGGCTTTTTGCCTATGTCATGTAACCAATAAGGAAAGCAATCCCATGGAGAACAGTGGAGAGATCAACCCAGGATGACGTCCGAACTTCAGCTCAGTTTCTTGCAAACCTGAAAGGAAATGGAGTCTCGAGCTCTCTGATAGTGGGATCCATTAAATGTCCATGAAAACAGTTCCACAAAATACCCAGGTTCATAACTGCAGGAATGGTGGAAAGACGCATAGCAGCCTGTTCGTGAGAAGTTGAAACTGACAAATATGCTTGAGGTCACCAAGTGTGTTGGATTTAGCTCTCAGCCTTTGTCAGACCACGGATTTCAAAGTAGGAATTTCTCTGTAAAAGCTGCTGGGCCTGTGGACAACCAGTTCTGCTTTTCCCTGTGAGAAATGACTTAGAGTGACTAGCATGAGTCTTGCTTTTCCTGACAAGGGAGAGACCTGTTTGCCTGTATTTATTCACGTGTGTGAAGGTGTTTGTTAAAGAGGTACTGTATGAAGGAAACGTTCTGTGCTATTGTATTGAAAGAAAAACATTAAAAACGGTTCATTTCTCTTATAAATTAGCAGTCAAACATGGAAAAAGATATAAACTTGTGCACATCTAAGATGAGTGAATATTAACAGAATTTGTGAACAAAAGAACAGAACGGAAGATAATGATTTAAACATGATCTGGGAGTTGGCAGATAACAGCAGGGCAGGCAGCAGCAGAACCAGAGCTTTTAATTCTGCTTTGGTTATGAAACTTGGGGACATTTAAAGGGTTGTGTTTAATTGATTGGTAATTATCTTATATTTGATGCACAGAGTAAGCTTGGACCTAAAGGTCACCCACGCATCCACTGTTGGCTCCCGTGAAGCTGACTCGGTTGTAAACTTCTCTTCCACCCCTTTCATAGGGAGCCCTGTGGAATGGATGCGACCTGAAGTTGCGTTAAGATGAAGACAGGGTTAGAGGGGACACCAGTTCACAACGAAGGATTTGAATCAGGTAGGAAACAGCAGTCTCCGGAGTGTAAAGCCATGTGAGTGAGTGGAAGATTCCTTGTGAGGAATTTCTAACTCCTTATTAATATTTAAATCAGTTTCACAGGCATGGAGAATAAAGCATTTCTCTTCTCTTTAATTTAATAATTCTCTGAGGGGCTGAACAAGCCTCTGAATCTTTATTAGAACAGTCATATTTTTGCTCTATATTAAATATAAGTGATTAAAGTTGAGATACTTTCCCCATGGTATGTAATTATTTTTACAAGTGTAATTGTGTGTATGTGTGTGTGTGTGTTCATGTGCTTTAAATATTGACCTGATTTCTTGTCCTGTTGCTATGACAAAATACTCAGACAAAACAACTTAGAGAGAAAAGTTTTTTTTTTTTTTTCCCCTGGCTTACAGTTCAGGGTCGCAGACCAACCTATCAAAGAACTAAATGCAGTGAGAGCTTGAAACTTGAAACAGGTGGTCACACCACACCCATAATCAAGAGCAAAGTCCTAATAAGTGCATAATGCTGTTCAGATTTTTCCCAACTTCTGCAAGCTGGGATCCCATCCAGGGAATGGTTCTACCCACAGCGAGTGTGTTTTCCAATGTCAATTAATAAAATCAAGGTAATTCCCCAACAGGCATGGCAACAGACCTGTCTCCCAGGTGATTATTGTAGATCCTGTTAAGTTTCCAGTTAGCACTTACCATCACAAACGATATATTGTATTTAAGTTTATAAATAAGACCCAATGTTATATTTGAAAGCCATCTCACAGGTAAGACTGCCCAGTTCAATGAGAATGGCTGGTATACTGTGTTGTATGATATGAACGAAATTAATTTGAAATTTAATACTGCTACCATTGTAATTGTTAGACTAAAATATTACTCAGCTTGAAGGGTCACCTTCGCATGATGAACTATAAAGGTCTGGCTTTATGACTACTGAAATAGTCCACTCACTTCTGTTCTGCTGTATGCAAAGAGAATGGCTGTAGCTTTAAGGGTGAGCGTATACAGGTGCCCATATCAAGGATTTCACTGTTGCAGGCTCATCATCTACCCCAGACCCTGGTACATGGCAAATAAGTATCTGAATGAATGAATGAATGAATGAATGAATAGATGGGTGGATGGATAGATGAATGGATGGATAGATGAATTGATGAACTGATGAGAAAATCAGAGTCAAGAAACATAGAGTCAGCCACCATTGGGCTTCTTGTCATTTTGGTTGGGAAATAAAATGTAGTTCTCTGGGGCTGGTGAAAGAGAGGAAACAAATCATACACACACACACACACACACACACACACACACACACACACACACACACTTGGTGGATGAATCAAGCTCCAACAAAAAGCGAAGCAGTTTGCAGGGATTATTTGGCTCAGTAACTCTTCTCTCTATCTTGTCTCAGGCCTTGAGGTCCAGGGGTTGTTTATTATCATAGCACTATCATAGATAGCACTGTAATGTGAACTCAAGGTAGCTGAGCTCTGAGTTGAACATACTGAGTGGTCCCTTCCTTGACTGTGGTAAGCTTTGAGTTAGTGGGCCATGTGATCCCAAGATATCATCAGCCCACATGAGACTTTCCTCCCAGGAGTCAGGATCCTCCTGCTGAGCTTGAAAATATCTGTGCTAATATTTTCACCAGGCACCTGAGGGTGTCCTTGTAGTTGAAAGAGGCCCCACCCAGCAGTTCAAAGACAGTGGGAAGTCAGTCCAATAGCCTCGAGTCAGAAAAGACTACAGAAATCCAACTGTAACAGACCCCTGGAAAACACCTTTATTTTATTATTTTTTTTTTCACTGAAAAATCCCTGTCAGTGCTTTGGCTAGAGACCTACTCCAATCTTAAGGACTCCTGATATAAGCTACTGAATCATCCATCATTTGCCAGTGAAACTATTATCAGTGTGATAAAGTTAATTGTCAATTTGACAGAATCTAGAACCACCCAGGAGGTGGGTTTCTGGGCATGTTATTACATGATTGGTATGGTAAGACTCATCTTGCCTGTGGTTGAGATCACTGCCTAGACAGGGATCCTGGACTGTGAATGCAGAGAGGTATCATTCACCCACCCATCTGACTTTTTGGTTGTGGATTGTGACTTCTCCTGATGGTACACTAGAATCGTGAACCCGAATCAACTTTCTTGCCAAAGGTCAGCTTTGACAAGGTCAAGACACTGAAGAGAGACATGGAGTTGGCAATCAATCACTGAACAGATTTTTCCCTGAGGGAGTAAAACGTAGTTCTCTGGGGCTGGTGAAAGAGAGGAAACAAATCACACACACACACACACACACACACACACACACACACACACACACACACACACAGAGTTGGTGGATGAATCAAGCTCCAACAAACTTCAACAACTTTATTTTTTCCTTAGCCTTTTTATATTATCTAAGGCAAAAATTCTCTGTGCAAGAAAAAAGATTACCTCATTAGCCACACGTTACCTATTCTCCAGAAACAACCACCACAAAAATATATTCTTCAAAACAGGTTAAAATTATTATATAAAAGGAAATCTTAAGAGGATTATTGATTACGTATTTTTCTTTTGAAACTTATACCTAACTGAACTTTAACCCCAAAGCAATAATTGTTTTTGTCATTAATTAACAAAGTTTAAGCAAGCCAATTTATAGTAGCAAGCTTTTCCCTTGGCTTAGTTGATGACAATTTGTATTTACCAAGAAACAGGTCATCTGTCTTATTTTTGATGCCTTGTTCAGCTAAACTGGGCTAATTATCTATTCTGTATTGTCATACTCATAATAGAATTATTTTCTCTTTGTTCATAACTCTGTCTTTTCTTGGTGCACTGAAATGTGTTCCCGCATCCCTAGATCACAAGAGCAAGGAACTCAGACCCAACCTGGAACAAATGTTGTCTTTGATTATTAGCTTGTTCCAAGCCTACTTTATCTTCAAAGCACAGTTATGTGCCTGTAGTACACAAACGCTCACTGTACCCCTTTCTAACCTATGAAGCCCTTGCTATTTTACAAGGAGAAGGCACATTTTGCTCTTAGTTCTATCTTTGTTATATTTTCCTGGTAAAAAGACCTAAACCATCTCTTTAATTTTTCTTAACAACTATCCTAACTTCCTAAAACTATTTAAATCAAGCCAAGAATTGGGTAAAGTTATTAATTCCCACCCAAACAATATTATTTTATGAAAATTCATCATCATAATGATCTGCAGAAAATTGCCCAATAAAATGGGCTGTCTCCCAAGAAGCAATCACACTGGACTATAGGCAGTGAGGGTCTCCCCACAGCCATTCATACCATGATAGGACACACATGAGAAGGCACAGCAGCAACATGAAGCAATCCAGAGATTAACCCTACATGGCCATCCCTCTCCAAGGTACATCCATCCCAGCTGCGCAAAAAGGTTGGACTGTCTCCAGGAAACTCACTGGCCCACCTCAGTTCCCCCTGCATGACGCAGACACTTTCTCCCATAAACGGCTCTGACTACTTTCCTTCACAGTTCACATGTAGATGTGGTTAAGCTCATGAATTTTAATTGTCTTTTTCTCTAAAACGCCACTTGTCAGTTTGAAGCTCATTGAGAAAATTCCAGATCTATGAGTCACGGGCTTGGAAGAGTTACTACACAGAGACCGTGAGATCTACCCCAGCATTGTGTGATTAGACAAAACAGAAGTTGCATAGGCTCACTGAAAGGTGGGGTTCGTCGACAGAACACTGGTTGCTTATCCTAACAAATTTAATGTCTGTAACATTCAGTTTTGTCAAACCTTTGATCAACCATTCTTACAAGCCTATGCCTTCCTCAGTCTTCTTCAAATTAAGTGTTAAGAAGAAAACAACTAAGTAAATAAATAAATAAATAAACAAACAAATAAAGACAGTGTCTTGGATGCAAATCCTCCCAGCCTTCTCAGTTAGTCTATGATGGTTTATCATGGTTTTCAAATGGGCTGGATCCAGAATTATCTAAGAGACATGCCTGTGGGTGGACTTAGAAGGGCCTTTCCAATAAGGATCATTTGAGAAGGGAAGACCTTCCTCCATCCCACAGCACCAGCTGGATGCCAGAGGTGCTATCTTGCTGGGTTCAGGATGGAAGCCGAGAAAATTCACTTCAGATACAGAAGCTTTAAAATGAAAGCTTTATTCGCTGAGAGCTCAGGGAGGTGGCCAGTTCAGGATCTAAACCACTCCCCCAAGGGGCAATTGTTTAACATTTTTAAAGAATGGAAACACAAAGCAAGGGGGAAGCGGGGGAGGAGCTGCAATGCTATCCAGTTGTATTTTAACGTTATGGGTTAAGCAAGAGAGTACCCACTGGATACCGGGCTGCATCTAAGGCACCTGGCTCTAAGGTCCTTAATTCATTCTCCTGGACATTAGGTCCAGAGCTCAGAATGATAAGGGGACAAAAGAGCAGGTCAGCTGCATGTAGTTAATTAGGACATAAAAGGCAATTGGTTATAATTTTTGCAACTTATGCACCTTGGTTTAGGTAACAGCAGTTTCTATATTCTTTACTGGTTAACAGACAATTAAGAAAACATTTGGAGATGTGAGATAGGTATTCCTTCCTAGGCCTGGGATCACGAGCTTGTTTGACCCTGCCAACAAGATGGAAAAGTTCAGTATGCAGCATGGGCATAGTGAGAAGGAATTGCCCCTGCCTTTACCACCCTGATCTTTTACTAAGCCATCCTTTTGCTCGTGGTATGCAATGTTTTAAAGAGAGAGCCCCTTGGTTTCTCCTAAGCATCTGTAAAACTTCCCCTCATCTAACACCAACTGGCTTGTAAATCTGCAGGGTTGTCTTTCAGTGCACAACCCGGGAAGCACAATTTAACCCCAACTTCAAAGAAAAAGATGGATGAAAACTCCTACCCTGTAAGCCTTCTTATAAAAGTTGAGACGTTACATCTGAGGGTAACAGCACTGCCCAGAGTGGGCACAAATGGTGATTTCCCATCTATTATGAAAAATGTAACTTGTATTTAAGATAAATGGATAGATACATAGATAGATAGATAGAAAGACAGACAGACAGACAGACAGATAGATAGATAGATGCTGTGAATTCTCTCTCTCTTCTGACTTATAGAACACATATACCTGCCCTTAATAAAAGAAAGGCACACCATTGGTAGGACAGATTTTTCAAAAGAAACAAGTGTTTGGCTTTCTTTTTATAATCCCATGAATGCTAGATTGGCCCTCAAGCTGCCTGGAAGAATTCTTAGCTATTTATCTTCAGAAAATGGTAACTTGTTTGAAGAGCAGTTGCCAGTTAGAGTGTTCAGCTTCTTTGAGGGCTAACCATCTCTCACAGAGGAGGATAGCTTTCTGTCCACAGTGAGGCCTACATTACCATGAACTTCTGCTGAGTCATTTTGCACCCCCAATGACATGAGAGGTCTATTCCCTCCCCTAGTCTGAGGTTGGGCCAGCGGTATGGGAGTTCTGTTTCCTTCTCCACCAGTCTGAGACCAGCAGCCCTTCTGATTGTTCCTAAGATATCTCTGGTGTAGTGTGTGATTCAAATCCCTAAAATTCCCAGGATACTTGCTAGTACTCACTTTAGCTCAGCCCTTTTGTCATTTTCTTCTTGTGACAGCTTTACCTCTGCAATGGACAGCTCTGTTTCAACACCAGCTCTGGACTGCATAATAACTAAGCAGACAGGTAAAGCCTAGAGTTCTATGACCAAGAAAGAGTTGAGAAATTACTGTAAGGTTTTATAACTTACATGTCGATTAGATTCTGATGAAGGATGGCTTCCTGAATTAAGACATTACACAATTGGAAGCGTTTTTGTCAAACTTCAGGTAACTGGGTGAAAACTTCAGGCTTTCCTCCCATTTGCATAATGAGGGCTCTAGGAAAGATAGAACTAAAAACAATGGAAGTAATGTATTCCACTGCCAGATAGCAAAACTAAAGAGTAAAATCAGAAATTCTCTTTCCTCCTCCTCTTCCCCCTTCTCCTTCTCCTCTTCTTCTTCCTCTTCCTCTACCTCTTCCTTCTTTTCCCCTTCTTCCTCTCCTCCTCTTCCTCCTCCTCCCCTTCTTCCTCTCTTCTTCTTCCTCTTCCTCTTCTTCTTTTTCATCTTTGTTGTTGTTGTCTTTGTCGTCTTTGTCATCAACTTCTTTCCATATTTTGAATTTGCCCCTAATTAGTGTTGAGCCCTCAGAGCTCTGAGCTCTTATTGGAGAACAAGGTGTTGCATGGACCTGTGTCATTTCTACCTTGTGAAAATGAGGCAGGAACCTTCTGTTCCATTCAGACTCACCAGGGTTTTCTGTGTGTCCAGGAGATATCCTATCTCGGAGCTAGGAAAATATCCTTTGGCACGGAATTCAATCAAGAAGTTGCTAACAATGTTAGCAGCATGGCTTGTGTGTTCTCTCAACTTCAGATTTGTTAAGCCATGAGAGCTTTAGTCCACATGTAGAGAAGATCCACAGAAAACGGATGCTGTTCTTACATCATTCAACATGGGCAGGCATGCAAGCTTCTTCTAACATGTGTACAAGAGAGAAGATTAATAGTAGTTTAGGCTACTGAGAAGTCTCAATACCTCCTCTGAAAATCCCAGTGTGTCAGTCTGATTGTACAGGGGCTGCGCCATCCATAGAACTTATTGAATCCCGAGTATTGAGAAATGACTAAGTTGGTTTGTTTTAAGTAGGGTAACCCAATAGGACTAAAGAAATGTCATGTGTCCTAAAATAAAGGGCTTAAGCAAATGTGATACATCCAATCACTGAGTGTGAACTCAGAAATTTTTAGAAATTATTTATGAAGTATATCAAAAGTGCATATGTAGTTACAGAAACCCTGGAGAATATAACAATCGTAACTTGATCCTTTAGGATAAAATGCTCCCTGCTATGAAAACTCCAAAATTTAGAAGTAGCCCTAAGCACTCATTCATCTCAATTTGGTTGATGTTGCTTTTAAAGAACAGAGAAAGAGGGTGGGGGAGGGGGTGGGATGAGGCCAACTTACTTCAGGAGGCTATAACAGGACAGAGAATGAGGATAGGAAAGAGAGGGAAAATAGAAAAAGAAAGGGGGAGCGAGGGTTTGTGGGGGTGGAGGGAGAAATCCTATTCCTGCCAATCTCAGGACAAGCTTTCCAGAGTTTAGACATGCCTCAACTGGACTCCTGCTCCACCTGCTCCCTTCCCTCAATGGTTCTCTGACCCCATGACTTAAGCCAAGTGCTTATAGGTGGGGCAGGACTCTTACCACAACATGATAATGATCTGAATAATGCTTATTTAATGTCATCTGGGCACTGAATTTCCTGTATATGTGACTACAGTGTCTACCTACAGAGATCAGATTTGCCAGAAGTTATTTCGGGGTTCAGGGGGAACAGAGGAGAAAGAACTTGATGTCTATCCAGAAGCAAATGATTGCCCCATAAAAGCCCAAAGTTAAAGGCACATCTGGTTTTGTAGAACATGGCTCCTTAACTTCAGACTGTGTTCTTCAGCAGTTAACGTCTTTGGAACAAAATGGGCAGCTCTGTCTGGCACTGGCATCACCGGTTAGGACTTCTCCACAAGGCTGCTCCAGATGACTGCATTTGTCAGATTGCATAAACTCTATAGTTGACAAATGGGAATTTATAAGCAATGAAGAAAACAGACTCTATTAGTGAACACAAGACTTCTGGGCTCTAGAGCTGCCCAGGCTGAGAACTCACGGTTACAAGCGAGTCTGCCATACGCCCTACTATGAACGCCCTGCTTTGCTCCAGTGGACTGTATTTCTAGGAAGGAAAAGATCAGAATGCCAATATCCAACGTCTCTTGTGAGTGAGATCCTATCCCAGAATGGAATATCCCCTAGGAACAGAAAGAAGTTCCTCCTTGCCAGTCACTGGAGAATAGGATGAGAAGGCATCAGCTTCAGCAGAGAGTGAAGGGAGAAGACAGTGTCAACAACAGCCCCTGTTGGCTCTGACCTGTCTGTGGCTTCAGCTGCTGCCCAGAGTTTTCAAACCCGACGAAAAGACATCTCAGCCCATTCCTTCTCTGGGCATCTTTCTCCTCTGCTGCTGGTTTTATCTGGAGTACAGCACATTGTGCTGACGAGGCAGGGCAGACAGGCTAGATCTGCTTGTTGTCTGCTGCCTGATGAGGCTTGTTCACCGTTATGGGAAGACCTGCTTCTGCTCTGAATGCTGTTTCTATGCATTCTGCTCTTAGGCATGATGGGACTAAGATCCTTTGCTGGCTGAGAGCCTAGGGCCCCTTTTTAAGCCTCTAAGCTTCCAGTCTCTGACATGATTGGCAAAGGTACAATTGTCCTTGAAATTTAAATGTTGCTTGTGCTCCAGAGACAGCCTTTGAGGGTTCCTGAGAGGCTATCACGTGTCCAGACAGATGCGTGAGTCTTACCTTCCCAGCATCCATCAGGGGTCAGTTCTGCCTGATCTGATACAGCGTCAGACCTTAGCGGTCTCACCCTTGGCCACCCTAGGATGATTTTCCTCCTGCTTAGTTGTCTTCCTCCTTATGCATCCAAGGATCACATTCTGATTGCACTCAAGCAAATATAGATGAGAGTCAGGGGCTCAGTCCTGCTGTGGAGGTAGAGGCAGAGCTCCTTAGCCCCCCTTTTCTCTGAATGTTCATTGTAGGAAGCATGAAATTATTCCATTGTCATCTTTTTGGGAAAAATGAAAATGGATATAAAGGTTAAATAAATCCCCCTGGCTAACTTTTGGACATAGGAACGTCATTCTTCAGAATCCAGAAGCTAGTTCTCTGGAGAGTCAATGTCCAATATGGCAGTATGCAGGCTCTGTGGGAGGTGGGAGCCTGACTCCAGGGAGGGCCTGGCCTGGCATTTCAAAATGATTTTGTGCCATAAGGACATGTAACCTGTATCTGTGGATCAAGCCAGTTAGTGGGCACAGTGTTACTGCAGTTTTTAGACAAATGTAGGCTGTGTGGTTTGTGCAAATGGTGCCATCTCTGGTCCTTTGCCTTGAGAACTGATTACTGTATGTCCTAACTATAGTACCACTATAGTACATGTACACTTGGCAGAGGCTGTCCCTGTTCACCTGCACAGAAAGGCAAGAGTCTTTGATGACTTTGCAACTGTTTAGCGGGTTCCCTGTGATGCACAGCACACGCTATTTTCATGCTTATTCAATATCATAACACGGCTTTTCTTCATGTTATGATATTGAATAAGCAGCACTGTTGCCATGGAAATGATTATGGGTGGGGGAGGATATTTGTGGTTTTGATTATATATATATATATTTTTTTTTTTTTTCTTTTCGGCACCTGTTTGTTTAATTGTCTGTGTCTGCATGTTTGCTCACGGGTGTGGAGTCTAGAAGGCAATTTATGGGAGTCAGTTCTCTCTATCAGGTAGAGTCCAAAGAAGTGAACTCAGTGGCAAGCCACTCCATTCCGTGAGACAGCTCGCTCATGGGATAGATATTTTTGTACTAGTTTGTCATTGTCCTGTTTTGGAAGAAGCATCGAGAACCACACTGAGATGTGTCTAAGCTGTGAACACACACTCAGCAAAAACATCCACTACCTGCAGTTCAGTGAGGTGAGGTTCTTAGTGGAGCCGCACACAAGTTGCTTTCCTACAACAGGAGATGGACCTGATTCACAGCACTACGTGCCTTTAAGGAGATGAGCCAAGGGCTCCTAACTCCTTTCACTAAGCACAGGCTAGCACAACTGTAATGATGACTCTATAGCTTGGACGCTGTGCACCATGTGTGGCTATTCATCTCCTCATATTGCCACCTGAGCCTCTTTAAGACCATACTCAGCCTGATCATTCTAATGTCTCGTATCATCACTCTTTATCAGCTAAGCTCCCCGTGTCAGTGGCAACCACTTCTGAAGGTCTGCCATTCTTAATCCTTATTCAATAAATGTGGGACATAGGAAGTGTGGAGAAGGAATTGAGAGGGGAAACAGAGCCTCTGAGTAAGGTTTGTGCCCAGTTGTCCACTGTATGCTGGTGACAGGCACTTGGGAATAACAGAAGCAAATTCAAAAGAAAGGATTTTCTGAGTTTTCCCTTGAATGATTCACCCCTTTCATGGAAACCATTTATTCATTGAGAGCTAGAAGGCTGTTGGTCCCCCATGCACAAGAAGAGCATAATGAGAGGAAAGGATTCTTTGTCACGCTAGTGTTTTTTTTTTAAAGCCATTTGGGAAGCTGGGGACCCTGCTTGTAAACACAGTCACATGAAGCTGCATGCTTTTCTGTCATTTTCCAGCATCCTCTTCCCGTGCACAGGACGTGATTCTTTAACAGCAGAATAATAAAGTAAGGCGTTAGTCAGTACTTGCATAAAATTTTGTAGTTTGGTAATTGCATGAAATTTTCATAATGATCCCTTCTTTAAAAATAAGCAGCACTTGATTTTCATCTTTGGAAAATTCTGTGAAACTCGGTGTTTACTGTTCTCTCTTTGTGAAATGCGCAGCACGCCTGAGATCTTGGTATTGAGCTGTGTTTTCAAAATGATTGAATCTCTAACTCCTGCTAATTTGATGATGTTTATAGTTTATAACATTCTCAATTATATTTCCAGCATTAACTGCTTCTCAGCCCATTGAAATGGCAGATGTACTTTTATAACACGCAGTGATTAGAGTCGCACACCATGCTCCTTCACCTTCATTGTCAGTGTGCCCAGATTTTGGAATCATCCAGGAAACATGCCTCTGAGCACGTCTTACTGAGGAGGGAGGACCCACTCTGAAGTGACTCCCGAGAACTGCAGAAGCAGTGGGTTGAGAGACAGGAAAACAAGCCCACATTTACAAGACTTTCTGTCTTGTCCTCATTTTTTAATTAGTTATTTGAGTTATTTGAGAAGTTCATCGAGAATACATTCTCATCATGTTCACCCACCTCTTCCAACTCCTCTAAGATCTACCCTCCCTTCCCTACTCACCCAATCTTGTGCCTTGTGTCCTCTCTCTCTCTCTCTCTCTCTCTCTCTCTCAATATATATATATATATATATATATTCAAAACCCCATCTAGTACAATTTGTGTTGACCGTATACTTTTGGCTGTGTCGTCAACCTACTAGGGGCTATAACCTTAAAAGTACTAACTCTCCATTTTTCTGCTGCTTCCAGTAGTCAAGAGCTTTGTGGTAAGGGATAGGACTTCATGCCCACATCCCCTCTCATGCTGGATGGGGCAGAACTTGTTCATGTTGTCTCAAGTGCTGTGAGTTCAGGTAACAATGACATGGGTGCAATCAAGTATTTTCTGACTGGACTTAAATCCTGCTCTACCAGTTGAAACCAATACTGTCATCTGGAGCCTAGAATCTGGGATCAGAGAGGTCATAGGCCCAAAAAGAAAATGTATGACTAATTTTTTTTAAATTTAATTAAGACTTAATAGTCTGCTAACTTTTATTCCACTCCACAGAGAGGCATGGTCACCTTCCCAGAAGTGCTTCTGTCTTTACCTGAAAGGTGGGAAGAAAATGTGGAGGTAGGGTAAAGGGAGGACTTAGAGGGGAAGAAATGGAGGTAGGTTTGACTAGAACACATTATATGCATATGCGAAGTTCTCAATAAAAATCAGGACAAATAAATAAAATTTAAAAGTTGCTATCTATTTGCTCTCATAGAGCCCTGGATTGGCTTCCAGAAGAAAGACTTCCACAGAGTGACTTTCAAACCACACCCCCATTTGTTCCCTTTCACTTCCCAAATATGCTTCTTTTACTTGGATGTGTCTTTCAAAGACTTGCAAGGGAGGCCGGCTTAGAGGTTAAGGAACTAGTCGTTCTTCCAGAAGATCAAGTTTTGACTCCCAGCACTGACATGGTGGCTCACAACCATCTGTAATCCAGTCCCAGGAGATCCAACGTCGTCTCTAGGTACTTCACAAATGTGGTACACATAAGTATGAGTAAAGCACCCCTATGCATAAAATAATTTTTAAAGAAGTAATGTAGGTGGAAACATACATTATCTGTCTTTCTGAATTCATCTGACTTCACTTAATGTGATGATTGCTGGTTGAATTTGTTTTCTCGCAAATGACAAGATTTCATTTTTCTTTATGGATGAACACTGTGTGTGGTGGAGGGAGGCAGCCGTACGACATATTTTGTGTGTGAAAGTCAGAGGACGATGTGTGGGAGTTAGTTCTCTCCTCTCACCAGACTCAGGTCTTCAGGCTTCCCAGCAAGAGTCTTTGCCTGCTGAGTCATCTTGGCAGCCTTGTTTGTGTCTTTATTCACTGTTTCATTTATGAACACCTAGGCTGATCAGTGATGGCTACTGTGAGTTTTGCTGTGATGAGCATGGGTATTTGGGTATCTCTGTGGTGTCCTCCTTTGGATCCCCTTAGAGGCATTCGCAGGAATGAGCATATTGATTTAGTTCTAGATTTTTGCTTGTCTGTGTGTTTTTGTTTTTTGAGGAAACTCTGACTTATTTGCATCATGGCTGAACTAATTTGCATCTTCACAAACAGCCTTTGTTTCTTCTTCAAATGTGTTGGAGAATTTTTTGTAGTCTTTATTAGCAGTGTTTTGTTTCAGGGTTTGAAATAACTTAGTTCTTGTCCTACTGGCCTTCTGGTTTTCTGCAGAAGTCTGTTGTCATCTTTATAGAGGCTCTTTGTGAGTCACTTGACACTTGTCTCTGGCAGCTGTTAGTATTATTTACTGTGGTGGTTTGAATGAGAATGGTCCCCATAGGCTTATCCATTTGAATACTTGGTCCCCAGTTGGGAAAACTATTTGGGAAGGATTAGGAGGTGTGGCCTTGTTGGAGGAGGTGTGTCATTGGGGGTGGTCTTTGAGGTCCCAAAGGCTCTCACCATTAGCCCTCTCTGCCTAGTGTTTGTGAATAAGATGTAAACTCTCAGTTACTGCTCCAATACTTTGTCTGCCTGCCTGCTGCCATGCTCCCTGCCACAGTGGTCATAAACTCACCTCTGAAACTGTAAGCCCCAGTAAATGTGTTCTTCTATAAGTTTCTTTGGCTACGGTGTCTTATCATAGCAACAAAAGAGCAACTAACACATTTGTTTTCTGCTATTGCGCTTTAACCTCTCACAGGACATGGAGAGGTTATTTCTGCACATGTCTGTAACTCCAAACTATTTCTGTACCTGGGTGCCTATTTTCCCTTCTAAATTTGAGATTTTATTTTGCAAAAGTTTTAAATGAGTACTTTTCTATGCTTTCATTCTGGATCTCAGTTTCCTCTTCAACACCAAGATTTGTGAAGGTCATCTCTAATCATGTCCTAGTGGCCCCATATACTATAGACCGTATTACTAATTATATTTTCTTTATTGTTGCTTCAGTATAGTCATTCTTCAGCCTCGTTGTCAAGCCCTGATACTTTCTCCTGCCTGCCCTAGTATACTGATAATATTTTCCACTAATCAATAAAGCAAAATGTATTTAATGTGTTAGGCATTCATTTCCAATATTTCCATTTGGTTTTCTGTCTGAATCTCTCTAATCTCTGTTTTTCTGTTTCTCTGTCTCTCTCTTTCTCTGTGTGTGTGTATATGTGTGTGTATATGTGTGTGTGTGTGTGTGTGTTGTGTGTTTAGCTTCCTATCCATGTCTCTAATTTACTTCTTTCATTTTTGTTATGTGGCTTCTCTTTGAGACCACTGAATATTCTTGGAATCAGAATTTAACTCCATTGTCTGGTGTTTCAACCATTCCAATCTATTCAGCTACTGGCTTTGTAAGAGTTTTGTCTTGAGTTTTCAGCTTTGTGTTTCTACGTTATGATTTACACTTTCCGTTGTGGTTGAGATCTCTTCCAGTTCTCTGTGGAGCTTTTTCAGTGAGCAGCCTTTTCATGAGGTCTCAATTCGCAGTACTATTCAGAGGGGAGAAAAACCTACAGTCATTATAGCAATACCACCTAACCACCCTTTTCAAGGCTCCCAGTTAACCTCCCTGGGCCAGCAAGATTTATTCTCTGGGTGGTTCCTTCTTCCCTCTCAGTGCCTTTCTGTCCTTCTGTTCTTCTCAGCTGTGGTGACAATTATTTCTTCTCATATTCCCTTGTCCTTTCTCTGCTTTTGCTCCTTATGGAATTTCACAAAATCTTTTAAATAATATGTTTTTTATTTTTATGCCTGTTTTTATTTTGTTATTTATAACCCCCTGTGTTTTTGTAGGGCATGCCCATATGTACACGGGTGTGAGACCATTCACTGAAGTATGAGCAACCCACCAGCATGACCATATACCAAAGGAGAAGGACTCTTCAATCCTTGGCTGCCATCAGCTACCAAGAGCTTCTCAGATACGGGGGTGGATCCGTGGGCCTCCAGCACCTACGGGAATTTAGAATGGTTTATTCGTGTACAGCTTTTGAGAAGGTAGACACAGCTCCTGTGAGTGGGTGCCACAGCTATGTCCTGTGCAGAGGATGGCATTTAATAACTCTCCTCATCCAGCAGCTCTTACACTGGTTCTGACCCATCCTCAGAAGGTTCTCTGAGCCCTGATGGTGGGCAGTTGATGCAGATGACCCATCCACAGCTGAGAGTCCAGTAACTGGTACTCAGCAATTTGATAAGTTTTGAGTCTTTGTACTAACCACTGCTCACTGTGAAAAGTGGCTTCTCTGACCAAAGTCAAGAGCAGCACAAATCTGCCAAGTAAACATAGAGATTGTCCTTTGACAACAATTTACCAAAACAGCTGTGGATATTCTCTCATCTAGAGCCTATGAGCTCCCCGGTCACGGGCTTTTGTGTAGGTTAATAGAACCGGGAGTGAAATGACTTCTCTGGAGCTGGTTTTACATCTGGTCAGAGAGTAGTTGGTTATTTCCCCTAACCTACACACCACTATAGCACCAATGGGTACATCTTGCCATCAGGTCACTGTTATAGGATGCTGGTCCAGCCCTGGGTAAGACAAATGATGTCTTTTCTTCCCCGTAAGTCTGCCTACCACCTTCCAGCACTATGAAAGCTGGTCAATTAGTAGAGATTTTCCTGGTCAGTTTGAGTTTGGTTTTTCTATGTATTGTATACAAAGTGAGCTAATGTTACCTTTATGTTAAGATTTTTATCATCTAGTTATAGTAGGAAACCAAGAGTTATTTTATGCGTCTCTTGGTATCCCCAACCAATAATTTGTATTGAAGTATCTTGTGCCAGGCATTGAGATTTTCAATTGATTAACCAGTGTCTTTGAGAAAGATCATTGTCCACTAATACAGTGTGTTTCTATTCAAATTCCCTTATAAAAAAACTCTATCTATCTATCTATCTATCTATCTATCTATCTATCTACCTATCATCTATTTAATTTTAATATTATATATGTAATATTTAATACATAAAAATTAAAAATCGCTTACAAGTACTGAATCTCTCTACAGTTTCTTCAAGCATACTTAGTTTTGTTTAATCTTCTCCCCAGTCACCCATCCCTACTTAAATCTTTAACGACAAATATATCACTCTCTCTTTTGATTCACGTGTGTTCTACTGTCCCATCTAATTGAACTTTTAAAGTTTAATCTCTTCATCATTCCACTGACTTGTAGAAGTCAAAATAGTATACCTGCCATCAAAGGAAAGCCAAAATTCTTATGTTTTTGTCAGGGGTAGTAGTAAAACCCATGAGTAGATTTTCAATTTTTATTTCTCATGTGGAAACTCAAACGACAGGGGACAGTACAGTCAGTCTGTACCTGTTGTTGATTGTCTTTAGGGTAGGGTCCTATGTTCTGGCCATCATGCTATAGATAGGGTTCTACAAGGATCAGGATCCAAGAACATAGTTAAAAGAATCATGCTGCAGGTCAGGTGGCTTTAGATGCCCATGGGCCATCAAAGGCTATGTCTATTGAGCCTGTGTGTCTACTGGACTCACTATAGGCCATCACAATACAGTCCTGGGCTCAACTTCCGCATCTCTTTGCATTTGCACATGGAGTTCACAAACACTAAGACAAATCCTTGATCTGGGAAACTTATGCTTGGATGAAAAAGGCAGTTAGCCAATCAGGAGCATATTGCCTGCTAAACATGGCATACACTAGACCCTGTATGGGTTTCAGTATTTTATTAGAATGACTGTAGCTCTTTATGACACAACTTAATACACCTGGACACTTCGATGAGCTCTCCAGAAGGTGGATTTTATTCTAACAATGTAGAAAGAGCCTTCTTAGCATAGTTCTTCTTTCAGTCCTTTCTCAAGTTTCAGGATTCATCCAACATTAAAGCACCTTCAGGGTCAATGAAGACCTTTCAGGACTCCAGGGTCAGCAATAGAGTTTGCAGCAGAGAAGGGGCAGGACTCAGGTGCCCCATTGTTACATAATGCCTCCATACACTCTTGCTTTTACTCCCACTGTGTTCTTTTCAGCTAAGAGTGCCATTTTACAAATGCCAAGGGAGGAAGAGAAAGGCAGAGCACAAAATGGTGTAATGTCACTGTCCACAGAATCGAACTGTTTACTCCTTCCAAGGTTGAAACCTGTCAAAATAGTTTTCTTCCTAGATACGTCCCTGATAAAAACAGTTAGTGAGGACACTGAATTTGTGGATGTATTTTTGAACAGGGAAAAATCAGGTAGAAATCATGAACAATTGGGATATTTACTTCAAAACCCAGTGCAAATGAAATGGGAAGGAGTCTTGCTTTGATGCACTCTTCCCATGTGATTACTGTTACGAAGTTTGGGACCCTGGAATGAAGACCACAGACTCAATCTAATTTTAATTAAAAGGTGTTTTGTTTGTTGCTTGCAGGATGAGTAAAGTCCGGTGTAGAGTTTTGAAGGGACTCTATCCAGTCTCAGCAGCTCAGCATGAGAGCCTAGAGCTCCATCAACAATGAAGATGAAGGAAAAAAGTAATCAAGATGTTTCTAAGGAGACAGAATGTACTCATAAAAGGTCACACAGGAGTTGACATAGTGGATAAGCTCTCCCCAGGCCTGTCAGCTGGTATAATGCAGCTCAATTTGGTAATTTAAGTTTGAACACTGTAACTTTATAGACAAGATAAGTGGCAATATATTAGTGCTAGAAAAAGCTTTCTATAGTTCTTAGGGTGCAAATTGGAGGCTCCCAACATGTACCTGTGAATCAATCCACCCCTAATGAGGGGAAAGCAATATTTTTTATAGCAAAATTTGCTTCAATGAATATTAATATCAAAACCAGTTATATGTGATGTCTACAGGAAATGTGTAAAACAAGCTGAGCCTGGTGTGTGAGCCTAGAACTCCTGCACTTAGGAGGTAGAGGAAGGAAAGCCAGAAGTTGAAGGTCATTTTTGGCTATAATATAGTGAGTTCAGAACCAGCCTGGGGTACTTCAGACCCTTTTTCAGAAGATGGCACAGGAGCTGGGGTGTAGGTTAGCTGGTAGAGAGTCAGCTTCTCATGGATGAGGCCCTGGGGTTCTATTCCCAACACTGCATAGACTTAGCCTAGTGGTACACAACTGAAACCCAGCTCTGCAGTGAAGGCAGAGAAGATCAAGAATTTCAGGTCATCTTGGCTGCATAGTGAGCTTGAGACTAGTCTGGGCTGTGTGAAGCCCTGTCTCAATAAAGTCAACCAATCAACAAACAGAAACCAAGAAAATCAATTAGGATTCTGAGAGAAGTGGCATGATTTACCATAGTGTAGGAACTTCTGTGAACATACATTTGTTTTCATATATGCTTGCTTTGTGGTGTTTGCTTATAAAAAGGATTTGGGGTGTTAAAAGATTGGGTTCAACTTTCCTATTTCTGCTCTACAGAGACTGCTACTTGCAAGCTCTGGGCTGTGTATAGTGTAACAAGAGAGAGACAATGGAAAGCATCACCTCCATGTCCTACAGTGAGATGGGAGGGACAGAAGGCCAGGAAGGAGCAAACCAGCAGGTGGGGAAGGACCCACATGTAGATCTCATGAATCTGGAGTTCTAGAGTGACTTCTCTGATGTCTGCAAATCAGAAGTAATTAGGAAGGTCTTGAGAACACTCTAAAGAGGGAGTTTTCCTCTGGAGAAGAAAGGGACCTGCTAAGCTGGCTTCCAATCAGTACACAAAGGTGCTCACAGCCAGTAAACTTTCTCTACACTTTTGGGTGCATCTTTTACGCTCTCTCTCTCTCTCTCTCTCTCTCTCTCTCTCTCTCTCTCTCTCTGTGTGTGTGTGTGTGTGTGTGTGTGTGTGTGTGTGTGTGTGTGTGTTCTCCTTCTGGGGTTCTGAGGATGGAAGTAGGGTCATCAGGCTTGGCAGTAGGTACATTTACTTGCTCAGACACATAACTGGTTCCATTTACCACTCCACAACAGAGGTCCTTAGCATCAGGGACATTTACATCACCTCTAACCAAGTGTCCAACACTGCAGCAGAAGCTTGTTCCTCAGAGGATTCCAGAAGACCTTCTTTTAAAGAACAAAGCTGCAGGAGACCCCACTGTGATTCTTCTTGCTAGAAAAGATGTTTTCTGATGGTATGAGCAGTGGATTCCCTGCTGACCACTGGTGTGGAACTGTTTTCTGAGTTCCAACACAAGCTTAGCTTAGAACTGGAATTCTCCGCAGTCACAGAGCTACTCTGCTGAGGCTGACAGCCAACACTTCTTGTTGAAGTAATTATTTAAATCAGCAGCACCCCATCTGGTTTGTAGTTATGGAGCTGCCATGTTCCCGACTAGGCTGGGCCTGAGGTCATGAGCTGCTGCTGTGGCTTAGGCCGCAGGCTCAAGCCGCCTACTCATGCAGCCAGAGGCACTGGCCCTGCCACCCACAAGATGCCAGCATGGGAGATGGCTCTGCCAGTCTTCCACGACGTCTCCTCAAGGGTGGGCTGAGCCCAGACCATCCCGCCATCCACGATGTACCCAGGAGAAAATGAGACTCTAATTTTAAAGATTATCCAATTGCTTTATATATTTGGTAATGCTCAAATAACAAGATGCCCACACAATTAGAAGTGTAAACCAATTAACTAACCTAGATATAAGTTGTTTATCCAGGGCTGTTCCCAATACATGTGTGGTTCTCCATTGCTTCTACATCTCTGCCTCCTTCTTAGCTCTTCCTCTTCCTTCTCCTCTTTCTCTCCTTACTCCTCCTCTTCCTCTCCTTACTCCTTCCATTTTAGCTCCTTCCAACTTGCAGGGAAAATATGCCCCTACAGATTAATCTGAAAGACTGCCTGGCCCACCTTGCAAATATCTCTGGCTTAATAAGGATTAAGCTTTCCTGATGCAGGATCATCTGCAGGATCCTGCATCACTTAACCACATTTTTTCTCTTGTGACCTTTGACCCAACATGAACCATGTAGAGAGACTGAAATTAAAAGATACTAGTTTTGATGCTTGGATAGAGTTCTGGCTCTAAATTTGGAAACATTGGTGTGGCTCTGCAGCCAGCCCTGTTGGTGAGGAACATACCTGTACCTTGCACTAATACCTCAGGGTCTTACACTCACCTCTCAGAATGTATCAGCTTCTGTCCCCCTGGCCCAGATGTCTCTCTCTGTCTGTCCTCAAGCATTTTGGGCTCACTGATGAAAGTGAACAAGCATCCCAGACAACTTAAAAGGAAGGGCTAGAAACAGGGTAGTGTCCTGAGGACCTCATTTGGTGTTGTGGAGGTCTTTCCTGGGGCAGGATTCTTTCTGCAACCATCAGCCCAGAATGCAACATGTGTGTGCATTTTCTTAAGGTCTTTGATCATGTTATTTATAGTTTTGGGAAAAAATTTCAACAGGAAAAAACTTATAGGAGGTAAATATACATTTATTTTTTCCTTTGGAAATAGGTTAATACTTTTGGAAGAATTGAAGAATTGTGTCTTCTGACATCTGACCTTGAAATACTTTATGTAAAGTATTTAAAATAAGAGCCCACACCTCCTTTTTAATGGTAAGCTGGTATTCAGTAAAAACAGCTGGAGCTACAGGCCACTTTTGACAGAAAGGGAACATCAGAAGGTCACGTCTGCAACTCCCTACTCTACCCAGAACACAACACAGGAAGTCTTTTGAGCCTGGTTTTCACATAGGTCAAAAAAAGAGAGGAGAGATGTGTTAAAGGTGTCAGGGAAGAAGTGGAAAGGAGGAAGGTCACCATGCTAGCAGAGGCCTTGGCCTTAGATACTGTGGAAAACGCAGTCAGGAGATAAAGGCGGGTTCACAGCACTGAACGAAATGAATCTGCAAAGAACAATGATTTAAAGTAGGGAGAGGAGGATGGGTGTGGGAATACAAGCATGCGTTATCCCAGCAAACAGAACAGAGGCAGGTCTGAGCAGGCGTTCAGATTATGGTCAAGGACATTCTTTAAGGTGGAAGAATGGGATTTAATGGATACAGCATGCTTTTAAGAAAATTCTGATTTGTGCCAGTTTTCCCTCTACTCTCCTAGTCAATCTATAAATTTCAGATGCAGTTAAGCCTTTCAAGGAGTCCTGGGCAAAGTGTCTCTTTCACAGAGAAGAGAGCCATTTAAAATTTCCAGCTTCTTGACAGCTATAATATTGAGACTGGAGGGCAGCATCTGACACATCCACAGAGGTGTGGTCCGCAGGGTACAGCGTGACCAGACGTATTAGCTCTGGTCAGCCTTTGTCGAATATGGACAGTAGGACCTCTATGCTTGCTAATACAGCACAGTCAGACTGTTCAAATCCCAGCTCCCCTCCCCTGCCTGTTCTCAGTGCTGCCAGAACAGAACTGCCTGCTGCAGCCTAAGAAGTCTGTCTTCCTATACAGTTCTATATTCCTGGCCATCTCCACAGACCCATTCTATAGCATGTATAGGATCTTCCTCCTTACACTGGACCTTACCTAACTTTTGTGACTGATGGTGAGTCCATCTTCTCTTTCTGCTTCCTCTTGAAAGATTAATGATGCCCCACTGGGATGAAGTCTGCTTCAGGGCCAAGGCATTGCATTCATATACTTAACAGTGTCAAGAAAGATCGTAGGTTCTTACACAATACTTAATTGGCTTATTTCTGGGACATTATTTTTAGTTAGAGAATATATTTAGATGAACTGATAAGCCTTCAAAGAATATGTGGCCTTTAATAGTTTTATACTGAGCTGAATAATGGAACCTCAGTTTTACCAGATGAAAATGTATACTGTATCAATCCAATGGCCATTTCGGAATGCACATGTAATTATTTATCTGTGCACATTTACTTTATAGCTGCTCTCAAATGTTCTAAAATAAAGCAATTACTGAAAAACTTCAATTGTGACAGAATCCTTACCTATGTTTGTGTCCTGAAAAGACTGTGAGATTGATTAAAAATCCAGGATGAGCCTGTAGAACGCTGAAGATGAGCATTTCCTTGCAGTGTTTGCTGGATGGAACTCCTCTGATAGAAGTTCCTGATTAATCTCTTGCAGCTGGAGATTGGTCCAAATAAAACCTGGCCTAACTGTTGAGCTAATCAACCATTTATTCAATTCATCATTTGTTCCACCAAGTCTGATGACCCTATGTGTAGGCTGGACTTAGGTCTGAGGTTTCAAGGGCAAAGCTGTCAATCATCTTCCTTTGAGAGTATAATAGCATCACGGGGGAGATGGCAATTCTTGTAAGATTCTTAAACAGTATTATAATTGCTAAGCAGAGATGTACTGATTGACAATAAAAAATAGAACACCCCCATTATGGAAACATCCCATGTTTAAGAGTAGAATAATTATAGTAGAATAATTTGGTCAGAGTTCTTAATTCATCATGTTAAGGTCTCACTTTTATTTCTGAGTCAAGAGTGGGAGAAACAGCTAAGTTGCATTACTTTCTGTAATGAAATAGGTTCATGGTCTAGGATTCATTTCCCAGTAGCCATTTCATGTTTCACGTGTTTACACTGTTGAATGATAGGTGCATTTATTTAGTTAGTGTTTAAATGTGTTTGAGTGTTTGTCTACCTGTATGTGTGTGCAACACATGTGTGCCTGGTGTGCTCCAGGGCAGAAGAGACAGTTGGGTTACCTGGAACTGGAGTTCTAGGCAGCTGTGAGGTGAACCTGGGTCCTCTGCAAAATTAGTAAGTGCTCTCATCACTGAGCAATCTTTTCAATCCCATTTTGAGATCTTAAAATGATGGTAGTTACATGATGCTATTTAGTCTGTAGCTAATTTGAAATGTTTCAAATAGCCTACCATTTCCACTGTGTATGATGGGTGCACATGTACATGTGGGATTCATAAGCATGATGTTAGGGCTGGTGTTCTGCTCTTTGGAAGTAAGTGTGGAGTCAGGCTATTAGAAGTTGGTGGCAAAGAGACTATGGAGCAATAAAGGCTGGCAAAGTACCACACTCCTGGTACATCAATTATCTATGTTACTTTTGTATCTCTGTGATCAGACTGAATAAAAGAACAAACTTAGGGCAGGAAAGATTCATTTTGTTCCACGATTATAGAAAGTTCTCTGTATATCACAGTGAGAAAGCATGGCAGAGTTTATATCTACAGAAGCATGTGGCTGTGACTTCTTACATTTCAGTGGACCAGGAAGGATAGAAGACACCTGAGTCAATGGCTGGGCTATCGCCTTCAAGGTCCTTCTTTTATTTCCTTAAGCTATGTGCACTTCCTAAAGGTCATCCAAACAGCCAGAGACTGTGGGAGGAGCTAAGGTGGGAGGAGCTAGGAGGAAGAGGAGGAGTAAGGAGACAGGAGAGCAGAGATATAGGAGCGATGGAGAGCCACACAGGTATGGAGAACAGTTGCGGGTAACAATTTTTATTTAGGTCAGCTAATTGGGAAACAACTCTCTTTGTATGGGCATCTTGTTACTGATCATTACCAAATATATAAGCCTTTGGATAATCTAAGCATTAGAGTCTCATTGTCTAACGTGGGCCCCACAGGAATTCTGGGCAATGCCCAGTCTTGCATAGACAGCATGGAAGATTGGCAGAGCCATCTCCCATGCTAGCCTCTCATGGGTGACAGGGCTGGTGTTTCTGGCTGGCCATTTCTAGCTGCGGTGCGCACATGGCCTCTGGACATGGAACATGGCGGCTGAGTTGCTGCAGCTTAGATAGTCAGCTTGACAGGCGGACAATTTTTAAATAATTACAACAAGAAGAGACCAAGTATTGATAAGCTGGGCCTGTGGAGGACAGTTCAGATCAGAGCAGAGGGTAAATAGAGCATCAGCCTAGCCTACAGGTGACTCTATAGCTGGAACTGCCCACCAAACCAGTTCTTTTGGACCACAGAGCCAAAAGTTTGGCTAAACATTTACTTTATCCACAAAGAATTGGATGCCCACAGCTCAGTGTTAGCTCTACTTTATGTTTCTGACCTCTAAATTTACCTAAAACAACTAGAGAGTTTGTAGCTAAAATTCAAGAGTCTTGCCCCACAGGGTGCCTGCCCCGTTGACTTACCCCAGAGCTGTCCTTCTACCTCCTGAACAGACACACAGCGTCATTCCAGAAAGTGAGTAATGTTACCTCCAGTGAGCATATGCACATATGTCAATGGCACAGACAAAGAGAAGGATGTAGTTGCTTAATCAATAGATGTGGACTCACTCAATTTCATGAGCTATGAATTGCAAGGTTCTGTATTCACCAGATCTTTACTGACAAATACGTTACAAATCTCATGATTCTTGGGGTATTCGGAGGAATAATGTTATAGCTTAAAATAGTTTAACAAGAAATATTAATCTCTTCATGCATGTTCATATAAAAGCTTGTGTACAAGCTATGTTAAGGAGATAAGGTAACACAGAATGATCAAGTTGATAATATAAGCGCCTTAGGTTTTATAGCACACACATATACCCTGCATCCTCCCTGCATCAGAACTGGCACCTGACAAATCCTTCACCATTCTAAAACAACTGTGTCAACTTACCGTCTGATGTTTTGCTGACGCTTAACTTTTTTCTTTCTTTTTTTTCCTTTCTTTCTTTTAAATTTATTTTGCTTTAAAGATCATCTGGCTAGAAACCCTCATGGTACATTCCCTTCTAAAGCTAATTTGCAACCGCCCTAATATAAGCTTTATTCCAGTATGCAATTAAGGCGTTTTAAAATTTGATTTCCATCTTTTTCCTGATGCGTTCATTAGTGTTTAATAAGCCCTGACCTCCGTTTGCTCTTTCCGTTTCCTGTGCTTTAACCTTTTGGTATGTTTTAAAAATCAGAAATTTGCTTCTTGGTTTTTAATACTGTGTTTAGTTCTGCTTGACTGACTCTTAGAAGATAAAGTTATGTTTATAACTGTCTTACTCATTTAAACATTGGCTTTTTACACTCCTCTTGAAGTTAATGTGGATGAATTTAAGTCTGCTGTAGAGGCAACAGCTGGACTCACAGCAGTCCTTAAACAACCTTTGCTTCTCTGACTGCTGAGAGCTATATAGTCTTTGGTGGATAAATATCGCAATATTGCTATGTGCTGGGTTGGAATGTGGGTAAGAATTTCAGGATCCCTGCAAATACTCAATAACTTAGAAATCACACAGAATTAAACATTTACTAAGAAAATCATGGGCCTCTGAGGGGGGAGTTCAGAGAGAGGCAGTGTGTTAGTTAGGACTTTACTGCTGTGAACAGACACCATGACCAAGGCAAGTCTTATAAGGACAGCATTTAATTGGGGCTGGCTTACAGGTTTAGAGGTTCAGTCCATTATCATCAAGGTGGGAACATGGCAGCATCCAGGCAGGCATGGAGCAGGAGGAGCTGAGAGTTTCTACATCTTCATCTGAAGGCTGCTAGTAGAATACTGACTTCCAGGAAGCTAGCAGTAGGGTCATAAAGCTCACACCCTACAGTGACATGCCTACTCCAACAAGGCCACACCTTCTAATAGTGCCACTCCCTAAGCTGAGTGTATGCAAACCATTACAGGCAGAGACAACCTATAAAAAAGACAGGCTTAGACTAAGCTCTAAGGAATGACTTACAACCTCAGGCATCAAAGGCCAGGAGTTTCTTGAGGAAGAGTTGGTAACTAGGGACAGATAACTAGTGATAGCCTCAGCTATGAGCATGAGTATAGCTAGGGTCAGAAGCCCAGACCCAGGGATTCAGTGTTTGTGGTACCTGAGTGAGTTTAAGGAACACATATACTTTGTTTTATGCAAGTCATTCTGATTAACCAGTAAACTGAAGAAAGACCATGAATTTATGCAGAATATTCATGGCTGCAGGGGAGAGAGTGAAGTCCGAGCTGAGGGATAGAGTCCAGAGCCAATGCTGCAGGTGTCCAGCAGCAAACTGGCAGTGAAGAGCAAGCAAGTGAGCTGACCCAGCAGTCAGGCTCCCAGGCTTAGCATGTGCTCTGGGGACATGGTAAGGACCTAGAAAACATCAGACTGCCAAACCTAGATGAGGCAGTGCAGGGAGATTACAAACTGGTCTGTAGAAATATGTCAGGTGTCCTGGAGGAGGCCTAGGCTATGGACAAGTGGCTGGTACATGGCATAGTGAAAGGGTAGTAGAAGGCCAAACAGGTAAGTGGCCTCTCAAGAGAGCAGTGAGCTCTTCACAAAGGGATGGAGCCCGCGGGCATCATAGCGACAAGGTTGGTTAAAAGTTTAAAAAGCTAATACTGAGCAATCTCTCGGAGCAGGGCTGAGTGTTCTTGTCTGTGGGTAATATGTACAAAGGAAACAAAGGGCACAGATAGAGCTCTCTATCTCTGGGATGTCTGAATGAGAACAGAGCCAGAAAACTGTTAGTAAACAGCTGGGGTGGAGAAGGAGGGGGAAGAAGGGAAGTAAGGAGAGAGGGATGGAAACAGAGACAGAAACAGAGACAGAGAGTGGGTTAAATCACAGAAAGTGGAACAGGATATGGAGTTATATATGCAAGGAAGTCACTGGGCTAAGACTGGAAGGCAATGTTGGCTATTCTCTGGAGGACAGGATAAGGCATGTATATCAGGACTGAACTAATAGGCAGGATATTTATCTAATAATTGTTGTTTTGAATTTGGAAACATTTAAAAATATTCCTGTTACTTATAGTAATAAGAAAAGTTGCCTATATAGCTGTCAGTCATCTCCTGAATTGGAAAAGTGAATTCTTTATATTTCACCAGTTGCTGATAACTGAAGAGTAACTTTATCAGTACAGAGAATGTGGGGCAGCCAGGACACCACCCTGCTGGTGAACATTCAATACCAATCACTCCATTTACATTAGAATAAAAAAATAACTTACCAACAGATAGGGCCCTGTTGGTTTCACATTCTATCCCTTTCTGTTTCAGGAAATGAAATTTAGTACTGGAAATGAGATGTGTTAGAATCTACAGTCATGGCCTTATCTTGTAACTAGAACTACAAAGGAATGTATTAGATGTCATATTCTGAGGGAATTCTACCATCTGCCCTTCTCTGGGCCTCAGTTCCATACTATGGCTCTGATAGCTTAAGGACTTCTTTGCTTTAATGTTTATATGCATTTAATACCACACTCCTGGTTCGTGGACTGGCAAGACTTTTTTGTAGGAAGATGTCAGCAAGAATGGGTCTAAATTCCATCTGGTAGAGAAAGCTTACAGCCATGCTTCAGTTGTTCTTAGAAGGGTAGTGGGATTATCACAGGGGTCTCAGCTTCTTCATAAGTATCACTGAGATGTCATTTGTCATCTAAAACCATGGAGGATGCAGGATTTGTTGGATTTTTTGCTTTCTTACCTTAACTTTGCATATATTAATTTACCTTTCAGTTTTCTTATAAGCCATTGGGAACAAACCCTCTGGCCCTTTGCTGTCCACCATAGGTTCAGAATAGCAGAAATATGAATATGACCGAGAAGCAAGAAATCAGTTAAAACACTAAACAAAAAGACAGAGTATAAGTATCTGCTGGCTCTTCCTGTCCTTCTCATGATCGAATCTGCCTAGTATGATCATTTTAGTGACCCAAAGCACCTCATGTGGTCATATGCTGGCTGTAAATACTCTCATGTACATTGTGACGTATTAACTCTGAATAGTCAGTGCTCTGTAGTCTGTTGCTCTAAAAACACTTAGGACACGGAGTGGGCATGGCCCTGAGCAGACGAAAGTGATCATGTCCAAGCTGCCTGGCAAGGATAAGCTATTGCACACTGGTAAATTGCCCCTTTTCATTATTGAACTCCAAAATGAAAATATTGATGAGAGCAGTTGCCCATGACAGTACATTGAACATAATACTAGACAAACTGGGTGTGGCTGCCTCAGAGACATGCTGGACAGGCTGGGGACAGATGTTGAGCACTGAGCCAGGCAGCTGGGTAGGAATGTGCAGGGGAGGCTATTGGATTATGTTTTCATAGGAAACACATTACATAGAGAGAAGCCTCATTTCTACAGCCAAACTAGCATTTAGGATGACACACTGATTTTATTCTCGACAATTTCTGCTTGACTGACTCTTCTAATTACTGTAATTCACCACTCTGAGTCAGCAGATGAGTGCAAGCTTACAGACCAGAACCTAAATTTCTCCTATTTATTCAGAGTTGTTTTGGAAATAAAATGGAGACAATGTCTCTCATTTGTATTGTAAAGTCAAATGAGTTCTTGCTTTTACTTACTAAAGAATGTTTTATGAGTGAATATTTTAGCCAAAAATATACTTGATACATTTGTGTGTGTGCATGTGTGTGTGTGTTCATATGTGGAGGGTGTTAATATTCATGTGAAGGGTGTTCATATTCGTGTGATGGTGCTGTGTTCATGTTTACATATGTGTGTCCATATCCATATGTGTAGGAATGTTTTCCTGTTCACATGTGAGGGTGTTCATCTTCATATTCATGTGGGGCATGTCCGTGTTCATGTGTGAGGATGTTCATATTCATAGGTATGAGAAAGTGTTTATTCTCATGTGGGGGCTGTTCATGTTCATGTTCATGCCTGTGCAGGTTGCATGTGTTGACATACATATGTGTGTTTGTATACATGCATGCCTAAAGAAGTCAAGGGTCTGCCTTGGATACTGTTCCTCAGGAGCTGCTGTGCTGTGTTTTGAGACAGGGTCTCTCACTGACTGGGAGACTGCCTATTTAACCTAAACTGACTGGTCAGTGATCCCCAGACGTCAGCGTGCATCTTCCCCTGCAATGTTGTGATTATTAATGCGTGCGACTACTTCTGGACACCTCTGAGTGTGTTCTGCATGTTAGACTCTGGTCATCATGCTAAAGTAACCTGGAGAGGAAAGAGTTTACTTCAGCTTACAGCTAGAGTCCATCATCAAGGGAACTAAAGGTCAGAAATTGGAGGCAGGAAATGAAGTAGAGGCTATAGAGGAATACTGCTTACTGTCTTACTTCCCATGGCATTCTCAGCCAGCTTTCTTACAACTAAGAAATTGTTACTTACTAGGGGATAGCACCACCCACAGTGGACTGAGCTCTTCCACATCAGTCATTAATCAAGAAAATGCTCCCACAGATTTGTCTATGTGCCAACCACACACACACACACACACACACACACACACACACACACACACACACCATATGTTATCTCCCCTGCCTGAAAATCTATACTTTTTATGGATCTATGACTTATTCGATTGGCTCCATAAGACCTAGATTCACACTGTGGAATGTGCTATACAGTTATGATATTCAGTATTCAAGACTAAAGCACCTATATTTTGTACTCAGTGAGATATGTCCATCCTAACACTCCTCCAGAAAACTAATTTCAATTTCCTCAGCCTGACTCACTGTGTTCATTCTACCAAGAAGTTTCTATCTTCTTTTTTTTTTCTTTACTGATTAAAGTTTGTTGCAAGATTCAAAGCTGAGGATGCTCCCACCTTTTGGGACTAAGCAGTCTTTTCTGCATGATGGGTAGCAGACGTAAGTGTGTTGGCCTGGGAATTCCCATGGTGTCTGCCCAGATAATATCCCAAATTGCCTTCATAGAACTAGGTTTAGAAATGCCACCCTAGTTTCAGCAGAGAAAGAGCCTCCAGGACATGTCGAAGGGTGAACCAGGAGACTGAGGTACACCAGACATGGAACGTGTGTGGTGTGCGTGTTCTTCCCAGTGCCAAAGAAGAACAGAAACAAAGCAAGGTTGCAGGGATACCCCAACTCGGGTGCTCTGGTTTGGTTTGCAGAATGATTTGGGGACTTACAAACCAGATGGGAACAACTTCTTTGTTTTCATTAATTTTAACCTGAAATTTAGCATTTTGTTCTATTGTGCACACAGGAAGCAAAACCAACACTACAAACAGCACCTGTGATCCTAGTATTCACTGAAATCACAGACTCATTTCTAACACATGGCAGCGATTATAGACACTTTCAAATGTGATTTATTCTCACCGGCTTAGGGACTCGTCATTAGCTAACATCATGTAATTTGCTAATAATGAGGCTCACTTATTAGCCTAAAACCATCTTCTTATGCCATGGGCTGCCGCTTTTCATGGGGTTTTGAAACTGAATATGAGCTGCAAATAATTTGGCAACAGTAAAATATTTCTGAATGCCCAGAACCCTGAAATTAATTCTAACTTAGATGCATCACAACTGTGAAGCGCTTCTGGCAGTGTTAACCTGAGTTGTATCATGTAGGTCACTGCAGCCTTGGTTCCTAATGTACAACATGCACACCCAGGTATTGTATACACTCGTGTGCCAGCAAACACTGCCTGGAACACCTAGGCTCAGACTGGATGATACCGGATGAAACAAATCACATGCGTAGTTAAACATAACAGTTTAATTGCAGAAAATGGGGGCTTTTTAATACATCACTGCTATTTCTTGTCATGTAAGTATCAACTTAGTATATCTTTGGATTGTACTGTGTTCGAACGTTCCATTTTAAAAACTGAATTGCTGAGTCTAATTTCATAAAACCTCATTAAACAAATTTTGGCTTAGGATTAGGTCAGAATGTTTCAGTGATTTCTGCCATAGTCCTAATAACATTTTGCAGAATTTTTTTTTGTTTCAGTATTGACAATTATAAAATGAAAATGTTGATTTTTGTTATTTAATATTGTTGCTTCTGTTACAAAATTCCAGACAAGAAGCAACTTAAGAGAGGAAAGGTGTTACCTTTCAAGAGGGTACAGCCCATCATGGTGGGGAAAACACAGAGACGACAATCAATTCCCTTCCTCCCACAGTCAGGAAAGCTTTCTCCTTTTGATACCACCCAGGCCCCCAGACCCTGGAGTGGTGCTAGATGTAATTAGGGTAGGTCATCTTACCTCAGCCAATATCACCTAGAAACCCCTTCACAGACATGCCTGAGGTTTGTCTCTATGGTGATTCTCCATTCTGTCAAGTTAACAATCAATATTAACCATGACACCAATCACATAAATATTCTGCATCCGGCAGCATAGAACAACAAGTCCAGTTTCCATTCTTTATGTAAAAAATAAACAAGCATGTCCATCTCATTAGTGTGTATTCATCTTTTATTTCATCTTTAGTAGATGCTAAAATGTTACATATACCTAAAAACTATCTTTAAATTATTTCTGTTTTATGTATCCGGGGGCATATGAATTTCTGGAGTGAAAGAGGTTTCTGGTTGAAAGTGTTTCTTTCTGTTAGTAGCTGGGTCCCACTATAGTGGCTACTGGTGCAACCCTTGGGTATTTTTTTTTCACATTTAAAGATGCTCAAGGAAGTTCATGAGCTTCACTGGGGACATGGACACAGGTTAGGAGGCTGTCCTTGCATGCAGGCTCACAGTCAAATGAGCTCTCAGTAACCTGGGTTCACAGATGACATACCTTCCAACTCCCTGAATTTTCAAATGGTGAAGTTGCATGCTCTGTACCTGGGAGTGGGGAGGCCTCAGTTTATCAAGTGCAGCAATGTGGATGGTTTTAGCTGTGTCCAAGTGTACCGACAATTTACACACATAAAAAGGCATTCTCCGAAGAGTCAGTCAGCAGATGTCTGTAAGGGCCTGCTCTCTATCACCTGAGAGGCGTTAATTGGAAAATTCAGGGAATGTATTGAGAGAGGGAAAGGTCAAGAATATAAGCTCAAGTCACACAACAGGGCGAGAGCCAGGGACCCATAAACTAATTTGTGAGGCATGCAGTGTCCTGCCTAGTTTTTGTCAACTTTATAAAAACTAAACTCGTCTGGAAAGAGGGAGCCTCAGTTAAAAAATCCCCTCCATCAGACTGATCTGAGAATGTGTGTGTAGAGCATTTTCTTGGTATTGATTGATGTAGGAAGATCCAGTCCACTGTGGGCGGTGCCATCCCTGGGCAGGTAGACCCGAGTTTAATAAGAAAAGTAGCAGAGAAAACCGAGGGAAGAGAGCCAATAGGGAGCATTCTTCCACGGCTTCTGCTTCTTTTCCTGCCTCCAGGTTTCTTCCCTGGCTTCCTTTGATACTGAGCGCTAAGATACAGTTAAGATCATGTATGTAACGAATTGTGGCTATGATCTCTCCCCACCCTCCTTTGTCTGCCTTCAATGCCTAACAACCCCATTTCCTCCCTATGTGTCACCGTCCTGACATGACTTTCTGGTGGGTTTTATAATCCATTTAAGTTAACCAGGGCTCCCTGTATGACCACTCTATTGAGACTATCCAGTGGGTGTGTCCACTCTATTGAGATTTCCCTGTGGAATCTGATAAGGTCACCATTAAAGACAATACGTAGCATTATTCTTAGTTGTAATGATGAATAATAAAATAAATCTTAAGTTCCTTTCTCATACTGTGTAATTTTCATTGCTGCCAACTTATTACTGCTAAAAATAACATTCTAAGAAAATGGAAAATTTTCTCAAAATGGTCATCAATGTCTTTATAGACAAATTTGGCCATGGAGTAGCACTATTAGGTGTTGGCTTATTGGAGTAGATATGACCTTGTTGGAGGAAATGTGTCACTGGTGAGGATGGAAGTAGGCTTTGAGACCTTCCTCCTAGCTGCCTGGAACCTAGTCTGCTCCTGGTTTCCTTTGGGTGAATATGGAGAACTCTCAGCTCCTCCAGTGCTGAGACTGCCTGCCTGGACTGCACCACAAAACTTGTAAGCCAGCCCCAATTAAATGATGTCCTTTATAAGAGTTGCCTTGGTCATTGTGTCTCTTCACAGCCATGGAAACGCTAACAAAGACCAAAGTGAAATTAATATTTACAGTGAAGGGTCATGGGAAAGGACAGCACTCCATCAAGACAGTCAGCCACCAGTGAGGGGGACACCAGAGCCACTGAGGTCTTGAGCAGCACTAGACACTTCCTGGGTCTTCTTTGCAATCTTAGCCACTCACCAGAAGTGGGATTCTGAGGAACGAGCCTCTTCATTAGAGCTGAGAAGTGAATGTTCATCTCTGGAGTGTTACCCAAGACTGGGTGACAGACTTCAAGGGCTTCGAGGGCACCTCAGCAGGATTTTAAGTGGTAATGCAGGGTTTAGGGATGCAAGAAATGAAGGAAGGACAGGGGGTGAATATGCGAAGAGACTTCAGAAATAGAGCAGATGTGAGTTTAGTGGGGACATTTCCTAACACTGTAAAGACAGTAACAAGACTGAGTGTGCTGACTGTGTAGTTTCTGAAATGAGCAAAGAGCCTTTTGGAGGTTGAATGTCCTTCAAGTTTACGCACCTGAATGGAGTTATGGGTAAGACCTCAGCAAAGAAAAGATGGGCCAATCTAGGGAACCCCAAATACAGAATCTGAGGAAGCAGAGGTAAACACAGGGTATAGTTGTGGTAAGTGTGGAGAGACAGGCTCATCTTTAGAGAGAGGAGGGTTCCCTGAGGAGGGGAGGTCGGCTCTGAGGAGATGTGTCGTCAGTGTAGAGCTAGATCCTCTAGACTTGGCAAATCACGGAGTATATCAGGAACAGGGTAGAGCTGGGAGAGACCAACAAGGCTGTTCAATGGAGCAGGGCACACTGGCTAGTAGAGCTCACCTTCACCATGGGGAGGCTGTGCAGCTGGGATCTGAACACAGGAGATTTACATCTTAAGAGAATCAACTCTTGATGTGATGTGAGAAACTAGAGAGAAGCAAGAGCATTGGGAGGAGCCAATGTTGAGCCTGGTGACAGGTGCAGAGACTGAGCTGGAGTGTAAAAGCAAACTGCTTAAGTGCCTCAGAAGGTTCTGGAAGGCATAGGCCTGAGCTGATAATACTGAGGGTGGAGCTTAGGGCCAGTCAGTACTCAGCAGCTTGTGGACGAGGAGGCCCTGTTCCAGGGCTGACATCCCACCCCCAACACAAGCTGCAGGCTCCTGGCACAAGAACAGGGCCTAGAAGACCAGCAACTCTTATCCTGCAAACTCCAGTTGTTGGAGCAACTTGAACAGTTACCCTGGCTTGTTTTCTCAATGAGGCAGGCCGGCTCCCTGGTTTCCCATGGTTACCATAGGAGAGGGACTGCAGTTCCTTTGTGCTTCTGTTGGAGTAGGGCAACTCATGCAGAGAGATCACAGGTGGCTAAGCACCCTATATGATCCTTTGCCCTGAGCACATGGTTTCTTGTCTGTCCCTGTCAATGTCTCAGTGGCTCCTGTGAGGTCTAGCCTCAGACTTCTTTCCTCTTTGACCTTTTGGAGTATCCCTGTGTCTGTTGTAGACTGTGCTCCAGACCTTGCCTTGTGAGGGAGAGAGCTGGGAAGTTAGGAAGCATGAGCTTTCAGCTAACCAGACTAGAACTTCCCTCTGTAGTGAGACTACAGGATAGGGACCTTGATTGACTTGTGGGCTGGAGAAGAGAGAGACAACACGTAAATGCTGAGCAAACTCAAAGAGCCTCGAGACCCTGGAAGCAAGTAAGCTGAGGGGAGCATAGGTTCCGAGTCTGAAGAATATGGGGAAGAAATGAATGCTGGCCCCAGGTTTTGTGGTGACATTTTTGTCCAGACTGACATGATGGCAGGATGGCAAAGAAAATCTCAATGGAACAAGTCTGAGAGGGAGTTCAGGTCAACCAGTGGGGCTGGGAACAACTAAGAACAAGCCCCTCTGCACTTTCCTGGGGAAAAAGACTTCAGTAACCTGCCTGAGACATATCAGTCTCGTTTGGGAAAGGTTTTGACAATAAATCAAGTCTCTATTTTTATTTATTTATTTATTTATTTATTTATTTATTTATTTATTTATTTTTGAGGTGGCACTGTCGGAACATGTCAGGTCAGTAGGCACCCACATTTAGACAATGACCACTACATGCAGTGAGGTACTCTGATTGGGTAAAGCAACAAAGAAGGAGGCTTCTGTCTCTTCCTTGCTGAATGCAGAGTTGGCAGCAGGTTGGGCAAAGCTGGAGATCTGCACCATGTCCTCACAGCTAGCCCATTCTCCACCTCCCACTCCCTGAGTCCATCTTTGTCTGGGTAGCACTGGGGCCCTCAGACTACTACATGGGTATTGGTAATTATTTGTTAAGCTGAGCATGAAAAGATGCTATGCAGGATGTGATAGGGATTCTTGGTTGTCAACTTGACATACCAGAAGAAGGACCCTCAGTTGAGGAATTGCCCCCAGTGAACATTTTTGTAGTCTTGTCTTGTTTTGTTTGCTTGCTAGTTGATGCAGAAGGTAGAGAGCCCAGCCAGTCCTGGGCAGGTAGTCCTAGGCTGTATAAGAAGCCAGCTGAACAGAAGCAGGAAGCTAGCCAGTAAGCAGCATTCCTCAGTGCTCTCTGCACCAGTTCCCATCTGGACTTCCCTTGGTGATAGACCATAGCCTGTAAGCCAAATAAACTCTGCTCTCCCCCAGGTTGCTTCTGGCCATGTGTTTATTACAGTAGCAATAGAGTTCCTGGGAAATTTCCCTAGAGGTGATGGCAGCTGGGGGGTGAGGGGTTGTGGGAAGCTTCCTCTGAGGTCTGAGCATGGTGAAAGCATCTTTCAGAAACCTGTGGAAGTACACAAAGATCCTAAGTAAATAAAATGCCATGCATTTCTAACCTAGCGTACTGACTTAAGATAGTAAAATTACAGAAGTGCAAAACAGTTCCCAAACTCCTCTACAAGTCCTTGCAAACCATCAGAGGGAGACAGGAAGTTTCTTAGCAACTGTAGTGAGTACAAGAAATTAAAACACTTGCAATTCTCAGAAGCAAGATGTAGTGTTGCTGGCTGTGGGAGGATTTAGACTGGAGCCATGCTGACAGGAAATCATTAGTTTCCCAGTTGTCTGAAGAAATGAAGGTTCTCTCAGGATTTGTCGGTTCCAGCAGTTTTCAAGTTCAGTCTGTTTATAACAAATCCCTCTGTCTGTGGAGACCATACTCCCCACTGAGTGTAGGGCAGGGTGGGCTGGGTTAGAATGTGCCTGAGACTTCTCCAGACTTCTGTCCTTGTTGTTTATTCCCTACAGGGCCAGACAGAAACCTGATTCTCACTGGAAAGTTTATGGAAAATACCAGAATGTGGGGCATGTCCACTTATTGTTTTTAAAAAAGAAAAATCTCAATTGTTTGATTTTACCAATGAAGATTCGGGAGCCAGATGGTGGGCTGAAAACCTGCTAGCTCAGAGAGGCAAAGAGAGCACTCAGCTGACCTTCCTACTCTAACAGCGTCCCAGATGGAAAAGTTCCTTCTCCTTCTCCACACTGTCTTAAATACCCTTCAACTCCAAGGTCCTCCTTTCTGTTTATGTGTCAGTTTGGTTGCTTTTTCTGCCTCTCGACCTAGGGTTGACTTTATTTAGCTCTTGGATTAAAGATGTGTGTTAGGGCTGAGCCACACCACATGGGTTTTTGTTGTTGTTGCTGTTGTTTTCTTTTGGTGGTTCACTGTGTGATAAAATATCCTGGAACATCCACTGACTTAGTGCAATGGTAAAGAATTATGTCAGAGACAGCAGAAGAGGAAAAGCAGCCAGCCTTCTGCAGGGTATGAGGGGAAACCCTCCAGGCTGTACATTTCCCACAGAAAATGTAATACGCTTCTGCCTGTTCCGTGGGAGAGGCCAGGGGAGAGGACGATGCTTTCTGGCTCACTGTCATTCGGCCACGTGCTGAGCATGAAACCTAAACTCTTACAAACATATTTAATTTAATCCATGGCCTTTTGAAAGATATTACCATCCCATTTGAGCTAAAATACAAATTTCATTTGTTATATTGTCTCACCGTGAAGTTCTAAATGTAGAAAGAACGTTCCAGACCATTAAAAAGAACTGAAACATAAACCTGAATTGTCTCCATTAAATCTACCTGGAACACAACAGGGGACAAACTGGACTGGGAAAGGATTACAGATTATTGTTAGAAGACACAGTGCTACAGTTCGTTACATTGATGATCTAAAGAAGAGAAGCCTAGAGTGGTATCCATGCCTGGTCAGCTAGCACAGGGTTGAATTCAAGTGACCATTTCTTATAAAAATTCCAATATGCCAGTGGGTCAAAGTTGAGAAAGAAGGATAGTGTCTGTTGAAAGTCCAGACTGGACCTTTGGATCTCACCATGGCTGCTCATTCAAGTCATCAGCAGATCTCAGACCCCCACTGCCTGACCGTTTTTTGATAGGAACATCAAACCTGAGTCTTATCATTACAACATCTAGATGATTCGAATGTATAACCCATATTGAAACACCGAGCTAAGTGTGGAGAAGCTCAGAGTCTAGCTGGGGAAAGCCAAGTACATTCCAAGACAGACTGGAGAACCAGGGTGAGGTGGTTCTCAGCTCTCATTGTGTTGAAAGTACCAGGGTGTCCTTTTAAATACCAGCCTGGGCTCTGTCACAGCTTTCCAACTTGGTGTTTTGGGAATGTGCACTGTCTCTTGAGGGTCTGAACTACTTGAGTGATTTTAACCTAGCCATTTCCAGAGCATCATAGAACAATCCCTGTCTGAGACAGAAACCAGCCCCAGATGGATCAGGATGGGTCATGACATAATAGAGGGATCATCCTTTCAGAATCAACCATCAGCAAGAAGGGGTTATGTAGTTTCTCGGAGCTAAGATAAAAACACAGGGATGTGCGAGGGTTAGTGTCGATTGTCTATTGGAAAGGGATCACATAGAAGACAAGCATTTGGGCACACCTACGATGGGTTACCTAGACAGGGTTGACCTCCAGCCATGCCTGTGGATGGTTAGCTTGATTAGTTTAATTGAGGTGGGAAGACGCATGATAAAAGTGTGTTTTTATCACTGTTTCCTAGCCTTGAGCCCTGTTCTGAAAGCTAGCTGAGCACCAGTGTTCTCTCCCCACTCTCCTGAGAGACTGTGGCTGTGTGGTGACCAACTGCATTGTGCTCCTGTCACCCTGGCTTTCCCTCCTAGATTGTTCTCTGGAACTAAGAGTCAAAGTAAACCCTTTCTTTTCACTAAGTTGCTCTTGCCAGGGAATTTTATTATAAGACAAGTAACTAAGACAATATGGGACTCTTTCATTAAGAATATGGTACCGACCCAAGGATGACTCCTATGCTAAATGTGGGAGTCTCATGACCTGTGGCAGTCATTGCTAGGCCCTACACTATGGTTGATCTGTAGGACATGATTTTGACCTCTGGGGAGGACAGAGAGCCTCTGTGAGGTCACACTGATCATGGTACCCAGCAGATAAGTATGCCCCCAACCTCCAAGAATGGATAGGGAGCCTGCTCTGAGGACAATGTGGTCCTCTTGCTCCATGTTCTACAGGAGAGCCTTCATGGGGGAATCCAGGCTTGAGGGAGTGACACAAACACAAGGGATGGGCAGATCACAGGGTGAACATGTAAATTTGTCAACACAGGCACAGGACCTGGGAAGGCACTCACTGGGTACCTGCTGGGAAGAACTGCATGAGTCAGGGGTTAAGTGTCAGAGAAGTGAATGATGATGATGATGATGATGATGATGATGGTGATGGTGATGATGAAGATGATGGTGATGATGATGATGAAGATGGTTGATTGATTGATTGATTGATGTGACTGTCAACTTGATGGGATTTAGAATCACCATAGAAACAGTGAGTGTCTCTATGAGGCTGTTTCCAAAAAAGTATAAGTAAAGAGGAAAGATCCACCCTGAGTGTTGACAGAACTACATCCTGGGCTGAAGGCGAGGGTCCAGAAAGCATGCAGTGTTCAAGCTACTCCAAAGTGGTCTTGATGAAGGTACAGAGACCACCAGTTTAGTTCACTAGTCAGAGTGAAACAGCTTTCTGTTTTGATGTCTCTAAAAATGTTTACTTCAGTGGAGACCATCCCCTGTCTCCACCTGTGTGCTATAAGATCCACATCAGAGCCCCAAACAGGAACCCCAACCTCTAGTTGTTCTCTCTGCCTCTTCTTGTCCTAGATGCTAGATGAAAACTAGTTACAGATCACTATGGAGACTTGGAATTTTCTCAACCTACTCCCAAACATTCTCTAGTGCTGGGGCAGATGTGCTTATTAGTTGTTCTTTTTTTTCCTGATGTTTGCATAACCCATTTTCTGACTTGGACAGTTATATTTCTCTGAAAATTTTGTAACAGATCCTGACATGTTAGCCACAAAATAATCATAAATACAGCTTTATCCTAACTTTCAGTGCTATAGAACAGTAATAGGCTTTGCTGACTCCAGTGAGCGACAGTCAATTCAAAACAAGGCCTCTTTTTTTTTTTTCTGAGAAGTACTTTTCCTCATAGAAACTTCACAGAGTATTGTCATTCATGGAGACCAAGTTACAGGACTGACTGTCTCACAAGAGGTAAATGCCAGCTCAATGGCAAGTCTAGTCCCTTCCAACTTTATCACACATTACAAATTAAAGCCAGTCCCTTGCAGAGTTCAGATGCCCACAGGAAGCTTCCACAAGAGCTAGGTAATCTCTGGAACTAGGAAGAAGCAGGAAGTGGAGTGTCCCCAAGAAGTTGGGGATGGTAATGGATGGATAATGAATGTAATGGATGATTACCGGCTACTGTTTTTGAATGTTCTTGCCAACGCTTGCCCTGCTCCTGCCACCACAGATTTTTAAATCACTCACTGAAAGGCTCCAGAGCACTGTGTGCAAAGCATCACTTTGCCCACCTCTGCCATCTCCCTTTTCCATCTTGTTCCTCTTTCTACAAGTATACAAAGACTGCAGAGTGTCTTCAGCACTCTGGACAGGTCCTAGGACCTACACAGGCTCCTATACAGCTTCCTCAGGCTGACTGATAGTGACAGGACACACGCCAACATTTTTATTTTTTCTTTTAAAATTTATTTATTTGGATGTGTGTTTGCTTGCATGGCTTTATGTACACCATCTATGTGCAGGAGACCATGAGACCAGAGAAGGTGCCTGATCCTTGAAACTAAATTTACAGACAGTTGTAAGCTGCCCTGTAGAGAGACTGTATGAGTGTGTGTGTGTGTGTGTGTGTGTGTGTGTGTGTGTGCTTCAATCATATGTAAACTGAACAAATTCATTAGTGAAAAATATTACACACACACACACACACACACACACACACACACACACACAATATTTATCTTCCTGACACTGGATGAATAATTTAATGGCTATTTATTAACCATTTCATTATCTGTATTTTATTTTCATGATATAAATAGAAACACTCGGAGCCTTCTTTGATTTAATAATTTTTCAGTTGATTATTCTTGATTTCTAAATGACGAACAGTGGCAGTTGTCAGTAGGTTGAGAACTTGTCCTTCTGTTGGTTATAGCTCTGGTTTTTTGCTTTGTGAACTTAGGTTCATCTGAGTTTCCAGGATAACAGGACTGACTCTTACTGAACCCCTCAGCTTCTTTGCCACTAACTGGAATGTCTTCTCTCAGCACTGTATGCTATGTGACATACAAATGTACCATAAACATGTAAATATATTTTTTAAAAAATAAAATTTATGGAATAAAATTTGGATATATAATACATCACATGTAATATTAGATATGATATAATTTTTAAAATTCTGTCTGTCCGTCTGTCTGTTTGTCTAAACAAATCTGCAATGTCCCAGACTTCCTCATCATTCAGTACTCTGCCACCAACACCCCAGAAGTAATTCATTGGTGCTGTCAATGTATCTTCTCATGTACAACACTATATAAAATTTGTAGTAATATTTAGTGACTATCTTTGCATTCTCTTAATTAGTTTTATACTCACAAGATGCAGCACCTGCTGCCTGCATTTTCAGTACTAAGTTATAGTCCATGAAATGGGCATGCAGATATTATCGAGCCATCACTGGTTCAGCTGTACTGAACGGCCAGCCGTTGTCAATTTATGTGAGCTGATACCATCAGCTCTCAGAGGTGAACAGGTAACGTCACACTTTAGATCAAGCGGTAAGTATGTGTGGAATTGCACAAGAGTTCACACATCTTTGCCCTTTTCTTTCTACAGTTCCACTGACTTAAAACTGGGTGAGACCGCCCCCAGCCCCAGTCCTAACTCACGTTGCCAGTGTTCAGTGACCACTGCCAGGGTTAACTGTCACCACCACTCAGCAGTTATTATGACTAGCTGAAGTCATTGTCATATATTCTAACTGAAGCCACCATTGTTTTGTGACACTATTCTGAGGAGAGTTGAGCAAATGTCTTCTCACCCCAGATAGAGAACCAGTGACAGACCACAGCAAATATGCCAGCAAAGTCCACCTGTGAACCAATGAGTTTTAATTTAGGTTACTTACAGGAGTATATGTCAGGGGTTACCTATAGGAGTAGATATAATTTAAAGGCAGCGGAATCACCAAAAGCCTGCCCAAACATGGGTGAGGGATCACAGAGCTGGAAACCTGGAGCTCCCTGCAACCTTACCACCAGCTGGGCAGGCTGGAGACTGTCTTTGTAGGCAACTCAGATGTTTTCAGTATCTTCTAAGTTGGTCAGCTTGTCTGAGCCTCTTCAGGATAGATCACCTGCTCTGAAAGTATCTCCTAGCACTTTTCATTGCTTATATAATCCTGGGAGGGGGCTAACTTTATGTATCTGGTTAATTTCAGGCACTTAATTTCAAGCTTTTGAACTGTTTGCTTCCTGAATTTAACAAATTTCCCTGAAGGACAGAATGTTTCCCTCCATTTAAGAACACCCTGCATCTTTTAAAAATAATTTTTCAAAGTTTTGGTGTTTGTCTACATGAGTGTTTGCTTGCATGTGTGCATGCGTGCCTCCCCACAGAGGTCAGAAGAGGGCACTGAAGCCCTTGGGTCTGGAGTTTCAGATGGTTGTAAGCTGCCACGTATGTGCTGGGATTCAAACAATGACAGGGGTGCTCTGCAAGAGAGGTCAGTGCTAACATTCCAGGACGTGTCCTGCATCTTTGGGAGTGTCTCTCTAAGATGGAAGGCTTTATCGTGTGACAGCTCTTCTGTCTTGCCCCTGTCAGGCACGTGTCCAGGGAGCTCCTTTGCTTTACGGTCCCCTTCATTCATATTGTAGCTCTTTGTCTCCTTGTTTACCTGCTGTCTATGACCTTCTTCAATAAAATGACTGCCCAAATCGTCTGTCAAGCATTATATGTTATGTTACTTTATATGTGGGGATCAGAAGCTCAACTAAGTGCCAGTTGAGAGCATCCCGTTCTTTCGTGTCCTTACTTAAATGTCGTAATTAGACAATCTTTTAAATGTACTGAAAACCTCAGACCCGTGTCCAGCCAGCACAAGATGTTTGTGTTAGACGTCTTTCCATTTCTGTCTCAATTTGTTCCCAGTTCCTCACTTTTAATGGCGAATGTGAAGATTAAAAGCCTGCATAGAGTTTTTATTACCTGAGTAAATTTGCTTTGTAGATAATATTCTATTCTGTGGGCATGCAAATATTAATTCTATAACATCTTTTAAAGGATTGTGATTGTGAGTGACTGAGTGTGCGTGTGTACGGGCGTATCTGCATGTGTGAGTACAGATGCCTGTGGAGTCCTGAAGACAGTATTAGATCCACATGCAGCAGGATTTATAAGTAGTCGTGAGCCATGCTTGTGGGTTCTGGGAACTGAACTTGAATCTTCTGTGAGACAGGAGCAGTATGTGCTCTTAATTAACCTCTTAATTAACCTCTGAGCCATAGAGTCAGGCCCATAATTTTGCATTATCAATAATTTCATTTTTAAATCAACAAAAAACAATATTTCCAGGGCTGGGGAGATGGCTTAGTGATTAAGAGCATGGATCTTCCAGAGGTCCTGAGTTCAAGTCCTAGTAACCACATGGTGGCTCACAACCATCTGTAATGGGATCTGATGCCCTCCTTTCATGTGTCTGAAGACATCAACAGTGTACTCATATAAAATAAATAAATAAATAAATAAATAAATAAATAAATAAATAAATCTTTTTAAAAGCCCAATATTCTCACTGTTTAATGTATCTACATTGTATTCTTTTTTCCTTTATTATTATTGTTGTCATATATAGACTTACAAATTCGAAAAACATGTCAGGACACAGAATTCTTGGGCCTCAAATTTGTCATCGTAAAAACTATATTTTGTAAGCATTTGAAATAAAACTCAAAATATAAATGGTGTCCCAGCATGGAACTTCTGACCAGCATGGTAGTTTAGATGTAATTTTTCCCTTTGGAATGTCTGTTTCTACCTTAGTTATATTGAAAAGAGCAATTTCATCAGGATGTGCTTATGTGGACTTGGTTTCCCATTATTATTATTATTTCCATTTCTTGGTGAGTCCTTTAGACTGGCAGTCTCATTTACAAAGATTCGGATCTATTATTTTTCACTATTACCTCTGTTTTGCGGGTTCTGTTTCCATTCAGCGTATTGCCCTGTGCAAGGTTTTATTTAGTGTTCTGAAATTTGTAATTCTCCCGCTGTGTTTCTACCTGCATGCTTTCTGAATATTCTTCTCTTACTGATAATACCCACTCCACCAGCGCCTCTTGTATTTCATCAGTGTAGCGTCTTGCTGAATGCAGCTGAGAACAAGAATCTGAACCCTCCACAAGGCATTCGTGTTCTCACAGAAAGCACACGGTACAGGGAAGTGATTGTTCCTGTTCGTCAGATTGAACTTTTGCAAGCTGCAGTGTTTCCTCACTTGCCCTGAGATCTCGGTATTCTCCAGGACAGAGCTTCTCGTGCTGAGCTGGGAACTGAAGTTAGGTCGACCCATTTTCAAATATCCCCAACACTCTTGATTGTAGCGGGAAAGATTGGCTTGCTCAGCTGCAGGAAGCCAATAGGGTGTGGCCAGCGCCGGCACCAAGAGTGTGCTGAACACACGGGCTTCCTATCATCCCCAGAAACCAGAGCCAAGCTGAACCCCAAACCCCATTTCCTCGCTCTTTGTCCACTCTTGATGAGTGGTCTTAAGTATAAATTGAACCTGCATAAGGTTTTGGACAAGATAGCCCAATGGTGCCCTTGAAATTGCTGAGAGCTGGGATGTCTCTTTCCCTCAGGACAAAACTGGGAACCTTCCAGAGAGCCAGTAGAGACATTTTTCCTTCTCTAAAGGAAAAACTGAATAATTCTGTGGTTAATCCATGTATGTCCCTTGAGCATGGAAAGATGGGAGAAACACAGATAATAACGTTGTCTCAAGGTTGTTGAGGCTGGAAACAAACAGGCTCTAAGAACATTTGCCCACAGAATGATGATTTCAGTACCTGTTTACAGCGAGTACTGGAGCCGTTACTGGCTGAGTGCCAGGTCCAGTGGCACGGTGGAGACACGAGGCATTTACTTCCCTAAAGCCCAGCATATTACAGCTGTGTGTCTTTTTTGTTTCTAAACATAGACGCTCTGTTCTATCTGTGGGATGGAGGGAATGCAGTCTTCAAGCACAGGTTCTATACGTAATAACTTATGCTTATGTTTTTAATAACTCTTGGTCTTCTCCATAGCATGCGAGGTGGCTAGTTTCCTTGGTCCCACTTTATAGATGAAATACAGTGAAGCAAGTCAAACACAGAGAAGTCACGTCACCTGCCCAAGATCAGGCTCATGGGTGATAAGCAGGGATGTGCTGTCCTGGCCGCAAAGCTGGAGGGCTACCCACCTGACTGAGTTGCAGTCCCTACTAGGTGCTCTTTGAAGCTAGACAAGGATAACTTTACAAAGCATGTGCTGATTTTTGTCGAGTCCATGTCAGTCTAGTTAAGGATGTTGAGGGTATGTCTCGGACATTTCCCTCCATTTGAATTATTTTCACTCAGGGTTTTCCATGGCAACCATCTATCCTTGCAAACAAGGTGTCAGCCCCTTTGTAGACAGCCCCAGGTGAACACTGTTTCTAACTGAATGAAGGAATGTGGATAGAGGCCTTGAAGATGGGAGCCAGAAGGTCCCATCCTCACCAGATTCTTAGGGACAGAGTCCTGTCAACCTCAACATTGTGACCGATTGCTGTATTCTGTTTCCTGTCTCCCCCCAACCCATTTTCGTATCTTCTTGATGATTTTGAATCTAAATCTAAATCATTATCTGAAACTCATTTTTTCCTTACCAACAAAAGTCTTCTTGGTAACAAACTCCCAGATGGTCCAAGGCACGGACATATGAATGCATTCAAGGGTAGGATAGCTGTGCCTGTGAGCACTCGAGTCGCTTATGACCAGCATCCTGTGACAGGGGAAGACAGCCTGAGGTATCTGTTTGATTAAATAGATGCTCAGATATTAAGAATTCTCCGAGGAAGCAGGCTGTGACCTTGGTTACAATTCCCATCCATGGATAAAAGTAGCAGGCACAAGAACACTGTGATGGGCAAGTCACCGTGGGGACAGCTGAGGATATTTGCTGGTATCCCTCTGCCGAAGGACATTCATCTCTTTGTATCAAGCATTGCCTGGCTGCTATGATTCTGACAGAAATTCCAGAGATTAAAAAGTGGTGGGATGGGCAGAGCACTGCCAGAGAAAATTTAGACTCTACTGTATCAGCTGTAGTATTGGTTACTTTTCTCACATCCATGACAACATACCTTATAAGCAACTTACTTATTTTGACTCAGAGTTTAAGAAAGGGTATAACTGAGGTAAGGCATTTCAGAGAAGACAGAATATGGCAGCTGATCACACTGTCCATAGAGAGAAGAGAGATGAATGCTTGTTCTCAGCTGGCTTTTTCTTTTTATCTTTGTATTCAATGTAGAAACCCCGCCCAGGGTATGGAGCTCCCCACATGTGGAGTGGAGTGGACTTCCCTCCTAGTTTAATTTCTCTAAAGCACTTCACAGACACACTGTGTCTCCTGGGTAATTCCAAAGTAGCCAAGCTGATGATGAATATTAACCACCACATGCAAATTTCAAAACTCTTTAAGGAATAAGAAGATTCGAAAACAATGACCCAGAAAGATAAAAGGAGGCACACACTAGGACTAGTTTACATCCACTGACTTGTTTGCCTACTCTGATTTTGTTCAAATCAATTATATCCTAAGCTATGGATAATAATGCATTAACCATGAATATCAGTAAGGGGCATACTAGGTGGGCAGGCTTTTCTCCATTATCATTATAATTGGTGCCCATAACTTATCTGTGTTCCCCAATTGTTATGAATTGTTGACACAAAGCACATTGTCTTTCTAGCCATAAACAGAAGGCATGAGGGTACTGGTGATTCAAGTGGAAACATGGGACCCTATCAGCTGTAGAAGGCATGGGGTTTATGGCTTGGATAATGCTGGTGACTTCAGGTCATCAGAGAAGGCTGCTATTTAAATTGAGTCTTTGGTTTATCCTTGAGAACAAAATGGTATAGGAGTTGATGACACTGCAAGTTGGGGTGGGTGGGATGAACCTTGCCCAGGTGGCAATTACATCATTATAAACCCTTTGGATTTGTATGGAAGCCTGACCACTTTCCTCCTGACCAGCCTGATTTTCTCATTGGGTTTCTGTTACTTCCCTTACTACCCACCTTTTCTTCTTTTTCTCTTCCATCCCAGCAGTGACCACTGTGGTCTGTCTGTAATGTCTGAGTCACTGACCACTCCTCTTTGACTGTACTTAATACCTGAAGGTGCACACACATCTTGTTCTGCCTAGTTACACATTCTCCCCCATCAGTGATGAGCTGTCTCCTCTGCTTCACCAGAATCATGCTGCATTAGTATGATGTTGCTGTGTAATGGGGAATGGCTGTGGAGCTTGGAACTCCTCTGTCCCTGGGGCTCAGTGTAAAAGCCAAAGGGCTCAGGTGGGTATAGGAAAATCTGGATTTTCCATCTAATTTTATAACAACATTCAAATCACTGTTCTCTATGATTCGCCTTCCTGACACATGTTTTTCCCTCTCTCATCTCCTGTCTCAATGTTAGCTGCCACATCTCCTCAGTCACGAGCACAAGACATTCCTATTGGCCAAAGAGAGGAATCTAGTTGAACTGTGGCCTGAAACTCAAATATTTGCACTTGGCCTATGTGTCATAAGAGGCTGTACAACCCAGTAGGCAGAGCTGTTGATGTCTGCATTGAATGGAGACAGAGGTCTGGCTGGCTAGACCATTCCCCAAAGCAAAGGTTATCCATTGTGATGATTAACACATCAACCTGACAGGACTAGAATCACTTAAGGGACAAACTTTTAGGCATGTGTGTGAGGAAGTTCTTAGTTTGTTAATTGATGTTGGAAGACACACCCTAAATGTAGGTGGTGCCATCACATGCTTGAAGGCATGGGAAGAAGGAGGAGGAAGAAGAGGAAGAGAAAAAGGAGAGGAGGAAGAAGAAGAAGAAGAGGAGGAGGAGGAGGAGGAGGAGGAGGAGGAGGAGGAGGAGGAGGAGACAACAGAGGAGAAGGAGAAAGCCAGCAGGACACCTGCCCCTCATACTCCTCTAAAATGAGCCTTTACCCTCTGAAAACAACCCTAGGCTTAGCCAAATCTACTTAGGTCTTATCTTCCTTTTTGATGCACAGAGGATGGGGAGTCTGTGTCTGGTCCATTGAAGTCATTGTTTTTGTTTATTCATAGAAAGATGATGCTGACAGTGAAGAAATGTGAGGCAAGTGGAGGAGGGATGGAAGAGAAGCCAGGAGGAATACAGGATGTTAGTTCTTAGCTAATATGATCTCATAAGTGCTCATCACACACCACACCCTCTTCCTGAGCCAATAGCCCTGTGTGTATCACCCACAGAAACTTGCAGCTTCATCTTAGCGATTCCATGTGGCAGTCCGTTATCACCATCTATAATTGACAGGACCATGAACCTGAGAATATTTAAACTCTAGATCCACAGCTGGAGAGTGACAGCTGTAGCCTGAGATTTGTCTTCTTTATCTCAGAGCCCAGGCAGCTGATTTCCATGCAGGAAAGCCACCTGTTTATGTTATTAAATGCAACAGTACAGAGAGAGCATGTATCATGCTTGAGACCTTTCTAATGATTGTCAACAGCATTAACAATATAAACGGTAAATTTATTAATGGATTTGCATCTTAAATCTACTGTTATAAGATTTCCTACCATCTCTAGAGACAGATGCATCGTGAATATTCAGAAGTCTGGCAATGAGCCACTCCTGTCTCTCTCTGGATTGCATTATCAATCAGAAACATGAGCAGGTGATCAGGAGAGAGGGAAAGCACAGTTCTGTATTTCTTTCACTTTTAAAACATACAAGTTTTTTTCTCCAGTGATTATATATATATATATATATATATATATATATATATATTCATATATACATAATAAAAGTTATAAGGTATATATATATTATATATACGTAATAAAAGTTATAAGGTATATATATTACATATACGTAATAAAAGTTATAAGGTATATATATATTACATTTTATACATTTGATTATTAATGACCTCTTAGAAGCAGTATTATTTTGTACTCAATTCAAATTATGATTATATCAAGCTTCACACTTTTGGACAGGCTCAGAATATAAGTCCATTTCAATAACACTGACAGTGTTGGAAGAGGATACAGTATAGGGTTTTACTTGAATTTTGAATCTCCCCCCAAGTGCTTGGGCCCCAGCTTACAGTGGTATTGGTGGTAGGGAAACCTTTAGGAGTAAGGCCTGGTGGAGGCCTAGTAAACAGAAATGTGGGATACCACTGGCGCTTTCTGTTCACTTTGTTTGCTTTCTGGCTGCTATGAAGTGAGAAACTTCTCCACCACAGTCCTGCCAAGTAAATTCTAATGTGCTATAGGCATATAAGCAACAGACAAGCAATTGTGCCCTGAACCCTCCTCTACCACGAAGCTAGAATAAACATGTCCTTTCTTTTTCACCTTAGAAGGATGGAACTAGAGCCTCATGCATGATGAGCAAGTGCTATGGTACGGAGTTGAACCCAAAGTACCCCACTTTACAATTACTCAGGTATTTGTGAAAGCAACCGAAAGCCGGCTGGCACAAAGGGTCTGCGGAAGACAACCTGAACTCTGCAGACTGGAGGAACTCCATCCCTGAAGAGCACAAAGGAGCTCAGATAACAGGTGGATGCTGGGACACCCATGCATCTGAATGTCAGACATGATGATGGCTGTCCTCCTCCAGTGCTGCTTCTTAAGTCCCACAGGTGCTGAGGACATGATCGGATGACGACCTCTACCCCTTACTTGTAGACCCTTCTCTTGTATTAACACATGGCTGTAGAACAGCAGACTTTGCAGCAGTCACAGTAAAGATTAGAGGCCAAGCTGGCCACCTCATGTTGATGGACTGTTTTTCTTATAGTGACCCTTCTCTGAACTTCATAAGGACTGACAATGCTTGTTTTGTTTTGTTTTGTTTTTGTTTTTGTTTTTTAAGTCTTTATTTTTCTAGTTTCTAAGGGCATAACTACACATGGGAGCACTTCTAGTGAATAAGAAATGTGGAGGGATTTCAGGCTGGCCAGGCCCTTTGATGAAGAGGGAACGGTGCTGGTCCTGGAGGCAGGGATGCTCACCTAGATCCATTTCTATTTGTTTAGAGCCTTGGGTTTTCCTGAGTACTGCCAGCTTCTTGGTTGCTGTAGGTAGCCTATGCTGTTTGCTGGCGCCAACATCTGCAAATCTCTTAACACTAATCTTCCCAAACAAATGGCAGGAGCAAAGCCATGGCCAGTTGTCCTGTCCAGCAGGGCATTAAACAGGGATCCTGGGAGGTCACCTGAAAAAGAGTGGGGGGATACAGGCAAAGACGCAAAGAATGTCGATCTGTCTACAGGCTGATCAAATCGAAATTTTTACTTTTTCACACAGGGGTTTTATACACAGAAAGGCAGAATGTGGGGGAAGGGGATGACACAGGAGCATAAGTGTTTAGGGGGAGTACAGATATCTTCCAGAACAGAGTATCAGCTGGGTGAAACTTCAGGGGACAGGTCACTCTGACTCCACCTATGATTAACTTGTCCCTATCTAAGTTGGTACTATCTATCAAGGTTACTTATCTACAAGGTTTATGACTGAGACCTGGCAGCTTTCCACCAAAGCTGCTTGTTTACAATAGCTTCTAGCCATTTGTTTCAAGGTTTTTCACAGAGACCCAAGACTCTGTGTTAGCAGGCTGACTTAGGCCTATGACTGATTCCAGGTCTTCAGTGTACAACCAGAGATGCCTCTGACAGCTAGTTGCTAGTTTCCTACACTCATTTCCTTTTCTTTCTCTGACACGATGTATAAGGTATCTGTTGTCACTTACAAAACAAACAGTGTTTGTCACATGGGATTGATGCAAACTCAGACTAGAAGCAAAATAGACACTATGCTGACCTGAATATTAGTACTCTCATAGTTTTCTTTCTAGGTCTCAGAAGGGAGTGTCCTAGGGGATTTTAGATGTTTTCTACCTAGGACTTCTGTCTATTTTCTGGTGATGGCAGTCTATGAACCCAACCACCTGATTGAATAAATATCAAATTCAATACACCAACCTTATATGTATGTGAATGTTCATACAAGAGAGCTAGGTAATAAAGAGTTAAGAGGATGGTACTAATGATGTCACTGCTTGCCCTGGAAGCAAGAAGAGTAGGCACAGAGGTGTAAAAGTACATATCCTTGAACTAAATGTAGACCAACAAGCATCCACCAGAACCATTAGACTGATCATTAGTCAAGTGGGGAAAGAAGAAAGCTGCTATGGAAAGATGAGACAGCCCAGCCTCTGTTCTATGTCCTTCTCAACACTCAGCACCTGGTCCACTTACATCCTGTGGTCTTATCTCCATCACAGATGCTCTGGAGGGCACATTAGTACTGGAAAGATGATAAAGGATAGGACTGGGGGGTGGGGCGTCACAGGTGCTACCTCTTATAGTTGTATTTTCTACTGCTGTGCACTTTGGGAGTGCATGTATTGAAATGCACCCAGTTTTTTGAGGGCTTTTCCTATACTAATGTATGTATATTTCCCAAACTCATGGTAATTTAGCTAACTAATCCATCATTCACTTCCTTACTTTAGTCAAAAACTTAGAGATTATCTCCAATAACACAAACCTCAAATATGCTTAAGTCCGGCTTGTCTTGGTTCCACTGGTCTGAATCAATCATTTTCTATAAACGTCTTTCAAAGTTCTGCCCAGGCCACTATTGCTTCTGCTCAGAATCATGGATCCTCCAAATTATAACACTGTATTGTGCATCCCTCTCAATCCAGTCCTATTTTCCATCCAAAGACTCTATGATTACGTGTAGAAGGCCACAATTTCTCTATAGTATTCTTATTTGCTCAGAAGCCAGGTTATCTGAACAAGTACGCTCAGTTCTAATTTCCTCTGAAAAAAAGCTAACAGGGTATCAGGACCAAATGTCCTCTCTTCTCTCATGCTTCTGGTGGTCCTCAGAGGGCAGCTTTTCCAAGCCTACCATGTCAAGGCTGTTGGAGGACCCTAACAAGTTCAGAGGTTCACTTGGAACTTAGATCTGCCCTCTGGAAGTACCCTTATTAGAAACAAGTGATAATATGAATTCCAGTAACTTGGTTGTATCTAAAATACTGGCTTTCACAGAAGTATCTACCAGAGCAGTAGCTATGGGTAAGATCATTCACAGCTTGACTTCCAAGAGAGATGACTTACTGGTTAAGAGGATGTATTATTCTTGCAGAGGACCCTAGTTGTGTTCCCAGAACCCACATGGAGGTTTACAACCATCCTTAACTCCAGTTCCAGGGTATCTGATGACCTCTTTTAACCTCTGCAGGGACCAAACACATATGTGGTACACAAACATACATGCACACAAAATATTCACTTAATAAAATCTGTTTTATTATAGTTTTGAAAGGGAACATTTTCCTTTCTTTTTCCTCTTCCTCTTCTTCCACATCCCTTTTCCCCCCTCTCTTTTTGAGAGTTGCATCAAGTTTTCATCTCAGCTCATGAGGTCTTAGAGCAGACATTACTAAAATAAAAATACTATAACATGTGTTAATAGTTCGTATTTCCAGTGAGAAGACTTTCATTCCCATGCTGAGTGAAGTTGATAACTTAAAAACTATCTTCTGTGTGCCTGAATTATGTATTACAGTCATTTGGCAAATTCAAAGAAAATTCAAGAACATCCCTGCTGAGAATAGATTCTTTTTTAAAACCTAACAAATAAGATACAGATGCAAGTTGGATAAAATAACAAAATACCCCCACATCCATATTTTAAAGACATGGTCTAACAACTTCCTTTGACATTGATACATGAGTGATTCAGTTGTGAGGTTCTTGGAAAGCTTCATGGTGTAATTGGACTTTGAACTGAATTTTGAAAGCAATTAAAGAGATGGTTATGATATAGTATGCACAAATAGAGGATATGGATACAGATGTGGATTGTGGTGGTTTAGACAGGAATGTCCCCATAGACTCACGTGCTTAAATGCTTGGTCCTCAGTTAGTGGAACTGTTTGGGAAGGATTAGGAGGTGTGGCCTTGTGGGTGTGCCACTGAGTGCAGGCTTGAGGTCTCAAAAGACTCAGGCTATCCTCAGATACCTTCTTTCTGCCTCTTGTTTATGGATCACGATGTGAGCTCTTGGCTCATCTGACTCTAGTACTTTGCTCTCCCATCATGGATTCTAATATTCTGAAACTGTAAGCCCAATTTAAAAATGAATAAGTTGTCTTGATTGTGATGTTTTGTCACAGCGGTAGAAAAGTAAGTGAGACATGGGGAAAGCCATACTTTTAGGGCACAGTGTGTATCCTGTGGGGTCTTGACACATAGATAAAAGACCAATTAAGGATAGAAAATATTGGAGTTTGATAAAAAGTAATGACCTGGACTCAATACAACTTTCCTTGTTGCAGGAACAAAACACCCATCAAATGCAACTACGGAAGGAAGCACTTATTGTGGTTCACAGTATAAGGGTATATATCGGGGTGGAGAAGTCCTGATGGTACTAGCTTGAGGGAGCTGGTCACATTGCAACTGTAATCAGGAGTAGAGAGGGTATGATTGTTGGTGCTCAGCTCACATTCTCCTTTCATTTAGTCTGAGAACCCAGACTGTGAAATGGTGCTGTCAACCCATGGGTATTAACCTAATTGAGATGACCCTTACAGGCAACCCTCCTCGTTCATTCTAAATCCTGTCAAATCAAAAGTCTTAAACACTACTTGATACAGCTCCTCACAGATATAAAATATCCATCTCCATCTCTTCATCTGAAACTCTAAGTGTTGACACCTGTGTCCTTCCCTGCCTTAGGGGTTTGTGACTATGACCTGAGTCAACCCTTATAGAGAGTACAAATTCCAAAAAAGTAGAAGTTGCTTGTTGCTTTTTTTTTTTTAAGCTGAGAAATCAGTATGCTTAATTGAGGGATCTCGAGCCCGAATCAGAGCTGAGTAAATACAATGGATTTGTCTGAAGACGGAAATGAAGTAGGTGGGTATTATCATATTGAGAAACACCTAACAAGAGGCAAACATCTTTTGCAGCCTGACAATGTATGCTCATAAGTGCTAAATACGCTCCTGCAAGAATCAAAGATGAGAAAATGAGGGTGAGACACCAGCCTTGGGGAAGTGTTAAAGCAGCTTGGAAGGCTGCTGATTACATGTGCAGAAGATGAAAGGCAGCCTCTGAATCAGCTGAGATGCTTGCTCTGCCCTACCGGCAGCTTGCCTTTTGTGCACATCATTTGCTCCAGTGTGCAGGGTTTATAGAAATTTCTTTCTATAACATCCAGAGGCTGTGGGCCTATGTGCTCGTTCTTTGGGGCTTTAGCGACACTAAACTGAACACAAACCTTGACCAGGGCCATGGTTGAAGAGATCTTATCTAATTACATTATTTGAAGCTTCCATTCCTTGGCGCCTCACATCTCCGTTATGGTCCTGATGGTTGAATTTCTTTTGTGAGGTTTTACGTTTTCATTGTTTATCCGTGTTGTAGTTGCTCCCTGAAGCATTGCTGTGAGGCTGCTTTGAAATAGCTGTTACTTCACTGTAGCAAAAGACCTTAGTTTGTGTTTGTGTGTATGTGTGTGTGTGTGTGTGGTGTGTGGTGTGAGTGTGTATATTGTGTGGTGTGTGTATCTGTACAGTATGTGTGTATGTTGTGTGGTGTATGTGTGTATGTTGTGTGTGTGTGTGTTGGTGTGTACATGTGTGTGCAGGAGCCTGCAGAGTCCAGAAGAGGGCAATGGACCCACTGGAGCAGGAGTTACAAGCAGTTGTGAACCACTGAATGGGAGTACTAGGTTCCAATTTAGATCTTCTTTAAGGGAATTGACCTCTTGTAATGGCTGAGCCATCTCTCCAGATCTACACCTTGATTCTTGACTTTGTTATCTATTGATTTTTTTTTTAAAATCCACTACATGGTCTTCTGCTTTTTGGGGTGGTGAGTGATTTCTATGGAACCTTGGGTATGATGTCACAGGACTCTGGACCTTACCTACCTCATGTGACTCTGTTCCAGCTGGCTTCCTAAGACTCTTCTCTGTTAAGAGATGCCCATGGGATGATGCCTTTTTCCTTCTACGTGAGGTGAGCTGGCTCCAGATTCTCCCTTTGTCTCTGCTGATGGGACAGAGTTATGTCTCACTGCTCAGGGTGAGCACGTGAGCTCACAGAAATGGCTGGGGAAAGCATGGACAGTTTATTTTCTAGGAGATCACCTCTTGTTTCCTTTTGGATTTCCTTTTCATATGATACCGTTCCTTATTTATCTGGGATCCCAAGAGTACAATGGTTGCGTAACTGGGGGCAGAAGGAAGGGATCTCTAAATTACTCCCTGGACAGCCAGATTTCAACTTGGGAGTGTCTTACGGAAGCGTGACACAGCAAATGCTCTAAAGGAAGAGCAATCCTCATCTGAAGTAGGTCTAGTGCCCTGTAACCATGGCAACTGGATCATTTTATTACCTAAACCGTGATGTCAAAAGTGAGGGTGAACGAAGGTGCTAAGTCAACAAAAAGATGTAATTTACAGTTTTTACGTCTTTAAAAAGGATGCATGTTCATGCAACTCAGAGCAAAACGTTTAAAATTCTTTTTTTTCTATATCCTCACTTAACATCAGAATACCAAACACCCGAGCATATTCTGCTTATTGTTATGTATCCACCCAGTGTTGAAAGTTCTTGATTGTGTGTAAACCAAGGCTGCTGTGGGGCTACTTCCTCTGAACTGAAACAGTCCACCCTGGAGGGAGGAGAAAACTTCCCATGGCTCAGAACCTTACAAGATACACCAAGGCATCTCTCGTGCTCATAGCAATGGGCAGTTACTGGGGAGCCGGAGACGCTTCAGTGGAGCTGCCTGACATTGCGCAGGGGGCAGCGTTGAGGATTATTTAGGAACTTGACTTTTGTGAATGTGGGATCCCCACGTGGGGGTGGCTTTTAATAAAGCTGCCTTTGAATCACCCACACTCCTGTGAGTACCCTCAATAAACACACTGTTTCATGAAGATGGATCTTGGTAGAGTTGTTCAGTGTGTTTGTGTGTGTGTGTGTGTGTGTGTGTGTGTGTGTGTGTTGATTTTCTCATCAGAATCGATAGACCTTGGTTCATAACTTCTCAGGAAGTTGTTCAATTGTTCTCTCTCTCTCTCTCTCTCTCTCTCTCTCTCTCTCTCTCTGTGTGTGTGTGTGTGTGTATATTGATTTTCTCATCGGAATCGATAGACCTTGGTTCGTAACTTCCCAAGAAGAACCATACCATAAACATTATTTTCAACTTTTAAAAATCATCCTAAATCAGACATCTACATAACCTTCTCTAAGATCCAAGGAAGAGCTGATAGGAAGATTGTGAGAATCAGAGGAAGGGGAGAGAGTGCTCCAAACGCTACCTTGTAGATATGGCACAGGCATTGGAATACTGAGCATACAGTAGCCATAGTTCTCCGTATAAAAAAGAACTGCACAGAAACAAGAGGAGGATGAGTTAGAAAAAAAGAGGAGGCACCGGGAGTAGGAAGAGGGTAACAGGAAGTAATGGGGGAGATATGATAAATATTTTTTTGTGTACAAAGATGGTGTTCTCAAAAATTATTTAAAAGTTAAAAATATCTGCATTGCTTTCTAAGGCTGTATACTGCCTATATAAAATCCTGACATTTTGGGAACTCTCAATTGCCCGCCACTTCTCCAAACATATGCTGTAGGTGTTGACTTAAGAACAGACATTGACCAAGTCATCTGAAGACGGAATCGTTCAGCCCTGAATATTTTTACAGCAAAATATTAAATATCTACTGTTCCAATGCCTACCTGGTACTAAGTACCTTTTGGTCACTGATTTTTATATGGCAAGAAATAAAATAAAATGAAATAAAATAAAAAATAAGATAAAATAATCCAATAATAGCCTTATTAAATATCTCATTAATTTACCAGCAGCAAAGTCATTTAGGCCTTCTCAGTTTGAACTCATTCAGATTGGTGTAGATACTTGTCCCATTTATTCTTTCTACTAAAAAAGGAGCATGATAGCAAGCATCTCTGCATGCTGGTGTGTGCCCGAGCACACTTGCGTTACAGTTTACACCGTGCACCGTGTTAAGTCTGAGTCCTCCTCGCCGACCTGCTTATTTGGTTTTATTGTAGTTCGTCCATCGTGATGCAGTTGCCAAAGAGAAAAATTTGGCATATTGTGTTTCGAATACCCAATTAAGGACCGCCCCCCCAGACAACCTGGACAAAACAACAGCTGTGTTTAGAGCTCCACCATAAAGATGTTCTAGGCAATGCTAAGAAACTGGCTGATTTACAAAACACATTCCTGACATGTTCCAACTTGGGTGGCCTTGCTTAATGGATGATAAGCAAAGAGAGAAACCACATCTACACACTGAAGGGTTTTGTTTGTTTGTTTGTTTTTTGTTTTACATTTTAACATCAGCTTTGTTACACAAACATTGTTGTACATGTGTGTGTGTGTGTGTGTGTGTGTGTGTGTGTGTGTTGACAGTCTCAGCATCTAACATTTGTCACTATTATGAAGTTTGTTTGGATATAGTGAAGAATTGTAAGCTCTAGAGCTGGGGTCCATAGGCCAATGTTCAGGGTACAAGCATCAGGACCAGAGCTCAGATCCCTAGAACCTGTATAAATCCCAGAGGTCACTGTAGCTTACCTGTCATTCCAGGTCTAGAAACAGAGATGGGCTTCCTGGGGCAATCTGGCCAGCCAAACTGTAATCAGACAGCTCTGTGTTCAATTGCAAGACCCTGATTCAGTGGATAAGGAGAAAGTAATCCAGGACAACTGACGTCCAGCTCAGAGGACACACATGTGCACACTTACAGTACACACATGTCCCACATAATTTTGAACACTTGTGTACAAATGAAATAAAGGAGAAGAGGTAATGTGTGAACTTTCAAATGACTCATCTTTAGGTTGAAATTCTGGGAAAATGCTCTTTTCCTGTGATCCTGGACATTGCAAACCTTTATCTTTGCATTATTATCATGAAACAAATAAAAATTACAGCAGGTTTTCAACAGCAGTCAACAGCAACAACCCGCCTGAGCTTTTACCCTGCAGACAACTAAATGCAAACCTTTGATGCTGGTAAATTTCTAAAATCAAAGACAAAAAGGAAACCAGCCCAGTTCAGCACAAGGCATCTCCAGACAAGGAAGCATGCAGAAAAACAAAAGTACAGGATGCAGCCACTGCTTTCACCCCTTGGGCAAACAGGCCGAGCATCCTCCCTGGATGAACTCCTTTAGATGTGGAGTCAAAGCAGAAAGGCAAGTTGTGAGCTTGCTATCTTCACTTCACTGCAGAAGCTCCCAGCTGAATCTAAACTAAGACAATTTTAGTAAAACTTAATTTTTCAGGTTCATTTTTTATATTTATTTTTTACAATGGTATGTGTGTGCATGCTTGCGTGTGCACCTGTGCACATGTGTGTGCATGAACAAACCATGACACATAGGAGGGGATCAGAGGATTATTTGTTAGGATTCATCCTCTCTTTTTACTCTGGGTTCTGGGGACTGAACTCAGGTCCTCGGTTCTTGGCTGCAAGCACCCGTAGCCTCTGTGCCATCTTATTGGTCCTCAAATTCATTTTTAAATTCTTTTTCATATATGAATTCATTATGAAAGTTACATATTGTGGTTATGATCCTCTAAACTTTGAATCCACTATAATGCTTTAAGGAGAGACTCTCATTACAAAGTAGACCAAGAGCTTTTGCTTAAAGACTTGTGACATGGACTTGCATTTTCCTATTTATAGCATCAGGGGCACAACAGCACAGAAGTTCCTGTTTTATTCCTGGTGTTCTATAAACTGCCAACACTTAGCAGTTTCTTAATAAATACTTGGAACCTTTAGTCTCAGAACTCAGAGGCTAAGGCAGATGGAACTTTGTGAATTCAGGGTCAGACTAGTCTACAAATAGAGCTCCCTGCCAGCCAAGGATATATACTGAGATCTTATCTCAAAGCTTTTAGATAGATAGATAGATAGATAGATAGATAGATAGATAGATACATTAATATATATCTATGAGACTGGAGAGATGGATCAACAGTTAGGAGCACTGGTTGTTCTTCTAAAGGGCATGAGTTTGATTCCTGGACCCACGTAATATTTCGAAAGTGTTTGTAACTCCAGTCCATGGGGATCCAGTGTCCTCTTCTGACACTGTACACACATGGCACACAGGCAAACATTCAGAGCAAACACCAATACACATAAAATAAATAATGAAACAGTAAAAGAATATTGAGGATTTGAACATAGAATACTCTTTTTCACCCCCTCTCTCATCTCTACCGGGTTACCTTTCTCTTTTCCCCATAGTGTGACCACACTTCATTCTGTGGACTGACTATAGAGGGTAGAGGGGTCATGACTGCTGCCCATCACCAGGTGAGGGAGTACAGGTGATCTTTGGAGAGTACTGAGCTCATTCCCAGGTGTGATGCACCTCAGCTAAAACTTTCTGCTTGCCCTCCTACCCTGTTTGGAAGTGTAGTTCTTGTGCTTTGTGTTCATGGTTGGCTTGTCCTGATAGGCTTCTGGTTGAGCATCTTAAAGGAGGAGTCTGAGCCCCTCAGCAGAGAGAGCAGCTTTGCTCTGAAAGATCGGAGCTTGTGGGAATGGTCAGCAAAGAATCAGGTGGCTTTGTTGACCTTCTTGCCCAGATGTCCAGCCCCTGGGAACTACCTGAGTTAGTGCAAACACCTCCATGAGGCTAGACTAAGTCCTGGATATTAGTTTTTTCCTGTTGCATCATAAATATATATGCTGCTTTGAATTTTATGCATATTTTACCAATAAGGTCGTAAGGCAAATGTAAATTATAAAATGGATAAATAATACAATTCGGAAGTTTTTATCTTGATTTAAAACGTTTATTTTAATTACTATATTTAGAGAAAAAAAATTGTTTTTTGCAGAACTGGAAGCTGAAATCAAGTCCTTGTCCATGCCAGGCAAATACACAGAGCTATCCCCCAGCAGGCTGAGAGAATTCACTATCTGTACCTAACTTAGCCACTGTTCCCTCTCATCTCATGCTATTACTGAATGAGAATAGGCCTGCATAGGAGTGATCCCAACACATATGGAAAATGGCAACATTTCGTTCCAAAGCTAACGAATGTGCTCTATTTCTACACACTTTTACTGAAGCAGGCAGGCAGGCAACTCTGCAGAACCTCAAGCTCCACTTTGGTTCACCACCTCCCCCTGCTGTCCCTCTGAGGTACTGCAGCTTGGTATGAAGCCTGTGTTTGCTGTTCTGGACTAGAGCCCGGAGTCTTTGTAGTTCACAACTACTTGTCATAGTACGAATTCAGGTTGCAGAAGATTGAAGTTTTTCTAATTACTAGCTTTGTTATGGGATATTGAAAATGACTTGGGGCTATATAGTGTGCTTAAGGATTGAATGCAAGAAGTCGTGCAGTCTCATAGCTAAAGACATGGTGGTACCAGGTGTCAGATGGTTCCAGTCTGACTCGTTGTTTTGCCATTGAAATTTCAGATGAATCACATGTCACCTATCTGTGAAATAGAGACATAGATAAGAATGCAAGACGGGATGAGCAGAGTTTCTTCGGGGATTAAATGGGCTCAGGAGTGGCCACAGCTTGGGGCAGCCATAACTTCCTTTTCCTCCTAAAGCTGCCATTCCTTGCCATAAAGTTCATCTTCTGGCCAAGTCCAGTGGCCTGGTCAGGGAAAGGGATGCTATTACCAAGAGCTTCCTGCTACCAGCCTGCAGACATCCAGACCTTGATATCTCTAGCCTGCTGCTTACCCAGGCAAAGAAAGAACAGAAAGAAGAGCCACGTGGGAAGAGAGTCTCACTGAGGGGACGGTATAACAGATTGGTTAGTGAATATGTCTCAGGGAAGTTGTCTTGATTGAAGTTAATTCTTATGGAAAGATTCAGCCTCCTGTGGATGGCATCGTAGCCTAGTTTGGGGCCTTGGACCACAGAGAAGTGGTAAAGCCTAGTGACACCAAGTATGTCTGCATCCATTTCTCTCTGCTCTTGAATGTGGACATGATGTGACCAGTTGCTTCAAGTTCCTGCCTTGGCTTCCTGAAGGACCTTAAGTAAGCTGTAATTGCTTACTAAGATAAACTCTTCCTTCTGCAAGTTGGTTTTGGTCAGAATCTTATATCTGAGCAACAGAAATGATGTGAGAGTTCTGCCCATCACCTGAAGCTGAACTTGAGTGAGACACCTTTGCACATGCCTAAGGCTTCAGTGGGGAGCTCTGCATGATGTGAGCATGCTGGGCACTATGTTGCTCACGCCAGCATGAGAGGTTAGCTGAGAGTCCCTGCTGGGATCAGGAAGCTGGCAGAGCACACTTGTGCCCCCAGATGAAGGACAAAGTGATCCCAGGATCAGCCAACTGCTTTTACAGATACCCTTGATTTATCTGATTACAGAGCTTATAGGTCGCTAGCCAATCTAGTCAATGATTACACCCCAAGTTAGGAAATCAGGGAGTTCTCTTCAGTGAGAGGATTTCATAGGTGTTCAGCAGAGAGTTAGGGGCTGGTATTAGGACCACCAGAGGTTTTATTATGTGAGTAGGAAAACAAAGAATAACATAGAGTCTGAGACAAGCTATGTGCCTACGGCCCATGCTTAACAACCAGCATTATTTCGCCAAATCATTCATTTTATCTATAGCTACTACATAAATAAATAGATAAATAAATACATACATAAGTACATAAATAAATAAATAAATAAATAAATAAATAAATAAATACTTTCTTATAGCATGGCTTCCATGGTGAGAGGCCTGGGGGGAAAGGCCTTGGCTGGGCTGGCTGCTGTCTCTTCTATAGGAAGCAGTTCTGGTGAAGGGGTTTGCATTGAGCAAAGCCTCCCATATTAAGTGGACACTTGGTGACATTTGACAAGCACACAAACATACAAGTAAGTATGTGGAATAACTAACATCAAGAGAGGGAGCATGTTGTAAACACCAAACCACTGGCTGATGCCCACAGCTGCCTTCAGAGTGTAAATTATCATTTCAAACACTACTTGCAAATATTTGAGTAGGAGACAGGTGTGTCCCTGGGGCTTGCTGGTTAGCCAGTCTAACTTACTTGGCATGTTACAGGCTAGTGAGAAACCCTGTTTCTAAAAATAAGATGGATAGTGCCTGAGAAAGGATATTGGAGACTGACTTCTGTCCAACACACACACACACACACACACACACACACACACACACACACACACA
>JANHMN010000013.1:7499457-7644457 GCA_030674055.1 Rhabdomys pumilio
CACACACACACACACACACACACACACACACACACACACACACACACACACAAACGAATAAGAGGAAGACTTTAAGAAAGCAATTCACATGACTAATCCTGCTGGAGTAAACCCTATTGCGCTTTATTGAGTGTGTATTGTGCAAAAAGTCACAGAAATAAAACTTTGAACTCCGTGTTCTGTTATATGATGTGTGAGCATTAAGAACACTCATGGGTCATTTGGGCTCTCGGATCTGCATTGATTTCTCCAGGCTAAGAGTGGATTGTGTGCGGGAGTGGGATAGGTGGAGGGAATAAAACCATTTAGTAAGTTCTTAAACTTTTTAATAATGATCTAATTTATATACCTGTGAAAGGAGTTAGGCCAATGAGACCTGAGAAAGAAATCAGAGAGATTAAACCTGGTAACAAACACAAAGCTTCATAAAATAATTCAATGAAACACAAATAAATGTCCAGGGAATCTTCAGATGTTAGACACTAGGAGATGGATGTCAGATGGCACAGGCACATTGTCTGTCTCCAAAGCCTCCTTCCCTTTGGAGACAGAAGTCAGAGCATGAAGAGAAAGGCCAGGAAGTAACTGGACACCAGGTCTGGGGCCAAGCAGACCTCAGTGCTGTGCTGGACTGCAGTGAGCTGACATACAGTGAACTGGACTGCAGTGAGCTGGCATGCACTGAGCTGTACTGCAGTGAGCTAGCATGCAGTGAGCTGGCATGCATTAAGCTGAACTGCAGTGAACTGGCCTGCTTGGAGAAAGAGAGAGCTGGGTTGGGAGAGTGAGGTTCACGGTGAATCAGAAGCATGGGGTAGGACTCAAACCTTCTAATGAGGATGATTTTCTTACAAAGATAGTGCAAGTCCTTCCGTTTCTTCAAATTTCCAAGTGGATAAACTATGAGATCTTACAACAAAAGATCCTGGCTGTGTGTGAAGAGAGTGACCACTGTGAGCGTACACCATGGAGATAATGCCTTGGTAGGCATGATCACTCCCATTCCTGCTGTCTCTGAACCAAGAAATGGCTTCTGCATTTTCTTGGATCACATTGACATCATCTGGGAGACACACCCTGTCAGCCACAGTGCCCTGCTAAGTATCAGCAGCTTTATAAAGTGGATTATTTTCAATGATAAATGTGGGAGCAGTTTGAAAGTTTTTCCTGATAGCATCAACAGATGACTCCACAAGCCCCCAGCAGCCCCCACAAGCCCCTAGTTGCCTCTAGAAACCCCCATCTTCTTCCAGCTGCTCCCAGAAACCTCCAACTGACAGTGGTCATACCTGTTTGTGAAGATGCTTAGGTTTAGGCAGATTAGCATTGCTCCAAAGGAGATTACATTTCCTTTGACTGTTCAGGGTCTTAGTTCCCTATACTTGGTAACTTCACATGAGCTAGAGGGTTGGGAGCCCTGTAGCCTCAGACCAGATTGATGGCTTCACTGACAAAGGAGCAACCCACCATCCAGGATTTATCTGGGGCCACCTGAGAAGGGACTGAAGACAGGCTAGTTCTACTGTTGAGAGCCAGGAAGATGCTTCACGTTTATTCCCTGTCCAGTGTTCTTTCTGGCAGAAATGTATTCCATTTATAAGCAGTTACATTAGTGAGAACAGAAGGATGCCCATGTTAGGAAAGAGAGGGAGCATGGAGAAGTATGGGAAGTATACGTGTGGGCTGCAAAGAGATGAAGATCACAGAGGGCTTGGGGACAACCACTGGGCCCTGTGAAGACAGCAGCATACAGGAGCTTAAGAAAGCAGCTGCCTCCCTCCAAAGTCCATGCACATGGTGGAACAGCTTCCTCTTAAACTAGTCTAGAGTTTCTCAAAACCAGGAGAGGGGGGATCAAACTGGGAAACTTGGAATGGGCAGCCTCTGATTTTTGTTTGTTTTTGAGACAGAGTCTCCTGTAGCCCAGTTTGGCCTTGAACTTTCAAGATAGCCACAGATGACCTTCAACTTCTCCTACCTGTATCCCCACCCCCACCATGCTGGTACTCTACCACACCTGGTTTATGCAGTTCTGAGGATCAATCTCAGAATTTTGTGTGGGATAGGCAAGCTCTCACCTAATATAGCCACATCCATGGCTGTCACTTCTGCCTGTCTTGCTTCCGTTGTTCTAGAACACACTTGTGTGACTGCTCTTTATTGGGATCCTCCTACAGATGAGAATGAGCCACGTTGATGCTCATCCACACTAAAATGGGTACATAAGAAGGTGACACTGGATGTCATGTAACAGACAGTGTCTACCTGGCCCTTCTAGGCCTGAGAGCTCACTTAGTTGACTGTCCTTTTGTGCATACATTCCATAATAACCTTTCTCCTAAAACTTTCTTCCTTCATCATGAGCATGCCTCAAACTTTGTGATATCCAAGAAAGAAACCTTTGCTATCTGACATTTGTTTAGAGGAGAATTCCTTAAAACTAAATTGTAAGGAGCTGACAGCCTTCTTCCAAGTGGAGTATTTGGTCTAGAGGGATGGGGGCATGCCTTGGGGGATAGAGTACTGGCCAAGCATGCAGAATTTTGAGTTTGATTCCCAGCATCATGTAAACTGAGCACGATGCCACATGGCTATCATTCCAGTACATAGGAGATAGTTTTACTTAGTTCTGGGTGCTAACTTGTTTTTTCCTCTTAGGCAAGCTAGATTAGTAACAGTCATCTTGCACAACTAGTGTTGACACAGGAGTGATAACTATCATCTATGGTTGTTGCATTGCCCAGGCTTCTTTACAGGAACAGACAGGGTAGAATAAGTACATATTAATTAGGTTGGCTTACTTGCACAGGCTGGGTAAATCTAACAGTGGACGTCCACATGCTAGCAAAAGATATAGAAAACTTACTGTTGAGAGCCGACTTTAAGCAAAAAGTGGCTAGAAAGCAGCTATCAGCTTTGCAGTCATCTTGAGCCATATACCCTGACATGAGACTTGGTTTTCAACGGCCTACAACAGCTGAAGCACACTCTGATATCCCATATAGCTTGTTTTGCTGTTTAGTGCCCCCAGCTGCAAGGAGCACGTGGTATCCAAGCCTACAAGGCATGCGGTGCACGTGTTGTCCGTGTGCTACCTACGCCATATATGCCTGTAAGGTGCACGTGCTGTCCACGCCTGTAAGGCTTACGTCATATCCACACCTGCAAGGCGCGTGGTATTCACGCGCCTACAAGGCACATGGCAAAAGCCTATAAATAACCAGGATTTCCTTGTTGTATGTGTGTGGGTGTAGTAGTAGTAAGTGTAGTGGTGTGTGTATGGTGGAGACAGTAAAGAAGACTTGACTACAGATCCTCTGGCTTGTCTCTATTCTTCGCGGCTCTTCCCCTTCTTCCCCCCACTCTCTCTTGCTAAACCCGGACCTGCGGAACAGAGCGGGCCGCTATAGTTTGGCCCCCAAACGTGGGCAAGAGTGGTCCGTTACAGTTAGCTCAGGGTTTTTACAGTTTACAGCTCGGGTTTTTTTTACAGTTTGTCCCCTAAGGTGGGGCAGCTCGAGTCTTTTACACTTACAAAAAATACAGAAAGTTTTTATGACCCCTAGACCTGAACAAAAGAACGCAGGTTCACTAGTTCCAAGAAAGCAGAACTGAATGTAAGATTTTAGGCCTTCACTGCCCTGAGATACATTCTACATTCCAGGGGGGGGGGTACATTATCCCTGAGTCAGAGGACACTTGCTGGATTACATTCCTCAGACCTCAGGGAAGAGAACCCATCTGCAAGTGGGGAAAGCCCAAAGCAGGAAGACATACTCCTGACCACAAAGAAAGATGCAAGTCATCTGGGTGATCCCAGGAACTGGCTGACCGCAAGATAAATGTTTGGGCAAGGTTGCATTCTTACAAAAGATAAGTGTATAAGATGTTTTCCACATGACCCTGACTGAATCATGGGTTGGGTCTCTTTGGGACTTTCCACTGTTTTTATGTTATGTTTCCTTGGTTACCCCCTCACCCCTCTTGGTTTGTGGTTCTTCCCTATATAAGCCCTCCACTCCCAGCCAATGGGGTCAATTCCTCTGCTCCTGCATGGGTTATGAATTGACCATCAGTCGATTGATCCTGAAATATACCTCTTGCTGTTGCATCAAGAATGTGTCTTGTGAGTTATTAGGTGGCTGTGAATTCCTGAGGCTTGAGGGAGGTCCTCCCTTCGTGGAGGGGTCTTACACTAGAAGGACTGAGCCCCCTGGGGCTGTTCAGTTCAAGAGGCCAGATGCCTCTAGAGTCCTAATCAAACACTGAATACCTGGATGACACCTAGAGGGATGGTTGTTTTCAGTCTATTTGGAAGGTTGAAGTAAGTGAATTCTGACATCAGTGTGGGATGGTCTGGTGCCAGCAGCAGTAGCAACAATATTGATGCACTCACAAGCCAGGCATGCATGAAACTAGCAACAATGTTGATATACTCACAAGCCAGGCATGCATGATACTAGCAACAATGTTGATGCACTCACAAGCCAGGCATAAAGGCAGAACTTTCATAGCTTCCACCCAAGCCTGTAGCAGGATATTCTCCCCCCACCCCCTACACACATTTTACAATAAAGCTCTGTAATTTGGGAGGAGCTAATGTGGGAGGAGCAAAGAGAGAGGAGGAGCAAGGAGAGGGAGGAGAGAGGGAGCAGACATGGAAAACTATCCATGGATCCAGAACAGTCATGGGTAATGATTTAGATCTTAAGGTTAGATATTGGAAAACAACTCTAATTGTGTGGGCAAATTGTTAATTGAGCATTTCTAAATATATAAAACCATTGGATAATCTTTAAGCATGGGAGTCTTTATTCTACTGGTATTGTCTGTGGTTCAGTCGAGCATTGTGGACAGCGTGGTGGATTGATAGATCTAGCCACCATGCTGGCATCTTGTGGGTGCCAGGGCCAGTGTTTCTGTCTGGCTATGGTCTTGAGAGTCTAGTTGTGGTGCACATGGTCTGAGCTAAGCAGAGCAGTAGCTTAGATAGTCAGCCAGTGCAACACAAGCCTCCTTGTATGGAGGCATTGTGGTAGGCACTGTCCATTTGCTAGCCCAGAGAGTAAGTCTTAGTTGATTCCAGAAACAATCAACTTGATGCAGAGGTTATCTAACCACCTGTGCATTTGAGTTCCATCAGCTGAACAGTACTCTGAGATGTCATCAGTTTCTCCCCTGTACTGGCTGGTTTTGTGTGTCAACTTGACACAGCTGGAGTTATCACAGAGAAAGGAGCCTCCCTTGAGGAGATGCCTCTCTGAGATCCAGCTGTAAGGCATTTTCTCAATTAGTGATCAAGAGAGAGGGCCCAGCCCGTGGTGGATGGTACCATCCTTAGGCTGGTAGTCCTGGGTTCTATAAGAAAACAAGCTGAGCAAGCCAGGGGAAGCAAGCCAGTAAGTAACATCCTTCCATGGCCTCCGCATCAGCTCCTGCCTCCAAGTTCCTGCCCTGTGTGAGTTCCAGTCCTGACTTCCTTTGGTGATGAACAGCAGTGTGGAAGTGTAAGCTGAATAAACCCTTTCCTCCCCAACTTGCTGCTTGGTCATGATGTTTTGTGTAGGAATACAAACCCTAAGACTCCCTTAAGGTCAATAGAAGCCTCAGCAGCCCAATGTGCTGAGATTCTTGTGCTCCTGCCTCTCTGTGTTGCTTTCTCTACTTGGTGAAATATGGTGACATTTGGTGGCATTTTTCCCAACACTTTTCCCAGGAGAGAGAGGATCTTTGACCTTTGTAGAGCTGGTGCTCAACACTATGTGAAACGGGCATTGGTCATCATGGAAAAATCTTTGAACAGAGGGCTGGGAACCATTTTGGCTCATCCACAGATTTATTTATTTATTTATTTATTTATTTATTTATTTATTTATTTTTGCACATTAATAGCATTGATCTGAGTCCCCGGTCCATGATTCTTTTCAAATGCTCTTTGGGTGTGACTAGTAGTAGTGGCATCCTTCTGGGACAGAGTTTGTTCTAGATGGAGGAGAGTACCTGTCACTGCTGGGTCACCAGCACCTGGTATCTTGTCCTAAATCTGCACCGAGGACAGCTCTTTCTGCCATTATACAGGGCTGTCCAAACCTGGCTGTCTATACTATCCTGATTGGTAGCCTCTATACCAGGCTGGATTTTGTGTCTCTAATTCTAAGTCTAGCTCAACTAAGATGTTTGTTTTTAACTGTGGATACAAAATTTATTAGTTTTAATTGTTAATTATTTTTATATAATTATAGTTTTATAAGTAAAGCATGAGTTGCTTCTAGGTATATATAACAATGGAAGGACTTTTTGCTGACTAGACGGATTTGAGAGGAGTATTTATGCAAGCCTATAAAGAAGAGCAAGGGCATGAGATCCCCGTCATGGTCTTGTGGTGCAGCTCTCAGTGCTAGGCCTCCTGGGCAGCTTTGCTCCAGGAAACAATATATTCTTAATCCAGACTTTAAAAACCATAAAGAGAAAAAATATTTGTTTAGGCTTGGCATAATCCTCAAGATAACTCTACATCATAATGGAGCAATATAACAACCTGCAGAAATGAATTACTCCTGTCATCTGTCCACGCCTGGACTGTACAGTTAGCCAGTCATGGAGGTTCACAGGACTTTCTTCTAACACTGCACTCTTCCCTAGTTTTAACTTCTTACAAAACATTCCATGCATATAGAAGCTTCTATCTCAATAAATGGGCAGGAGTATTAAATCCTCTGATATAGAAATTAAAAAACACAGTAAACCCAGTATTACCCTCTCTCTCTCTCTCTCTCTCTCTCTCTCTCTCTCTCACTCCAGAAGTCATAGCTTCTTTCACTCTCCAGCAGTCTTAGCTTCTTCCTTCTTCCCTCTCTAAAGCAGTAATAGCTTCTCTCACTGTTCAGTGGTCCAGCCGTCTTAGCTTCTCTCTCCAGCAATCTTAGTCTCTGTCACTCTCTGTCTTTTTCTGTCTCTCTGTGTCTCTGTCTGTGTGTGTGTGCCTGACTTTCTTTCTTTTTTCCTTTCTAGCTCACAAAGAGTTAATGAACTCCAAGCCTCTCTCCTGGCCAGGGAGGGGCCCTTGAGCCAAAGAGAAAAGAGCCCAAGTAACTAAACTTATTTTTCCCTTAAACTTATTAATCCCCTGCCACTATCAGCCGGAGTTAAATTGCTAGAAGCCAGAAGCTTTTGGATCCAGAATAGCAAGAAATAATTAATTACCAAAAGTCAACAGTTTTGGACCTCAATTGCTGATGTCAGAGCACTTTTGCTGCATTGCTGAGGTACCTGGATGTTGGGCAGGCCCCAGCACACATACTTGACAGATATATAGAGAGAGACAGAGATAGATGGATAGATGGATGGATAGATAGATAGGCAGAGAGAATCACTCCTGACCTTACAGCAACACAGCATAGAGGACATCAGCTACTACAGAAGGCGCCTGGGTCACCATCATGGGATGTTGCAGTGGGAATAAAAACTTAACTTGAATCCCAATATACCTCAGGGAAGACAGGATTGCAGCCAGGGAATAGAAAGATTCAGGTATGGAAAGACAATAAGAAGAGACTTCAGAGGCAGTAGAGATGGCTTGGTGGTTAAGAATGTGTAGGATACAGAGCATCAATCCATTGTTCCAGGTACCTATATAAATCCTTTTGTATACTCAATACATTAGTAGCATTTTTTTTTTGCTAGATGGTTAACAAAAATAGCTGTCTTAACTCCTTGTGTCAAAGCTATTGCAGAAACAGTGGTACTAGAAATTAATGAAATTAATTAAATCTGTTATACCAGCAATAATCAAGCCTGCTACCATCTTGCTTCTGCTTAAAGCTTAAAGCCTCACTTCTTCTAGCACTCTCAAGCTTTTTTCAGAGAATCAAGGTTTTCTAATACTCACGACAGTAAGACAAAAGCTGGTTGATAGACCCACATAACAGACATGCCAGGTTTCAACACACTAACACAAGTAGAAAGTGCACAGTCAATGCAACTTACAATAAATGCTGTAGAAGAGACAAAACCAATTTTAGTTTGACAATTAAAAGAGCCTTAAAACATGCACTAACCCTTGTTTGAAACCCAGATCCTGTCCCAACTTTATCTCTTGCTATCGTAACATCATAGAGAACTGCAGCTAACTTCCAAATACGTCTCTGAAAATGTTCAGATCCAGATCCAGCCTTCCAAATGAAGACTGTTATTTCCAATATTGGATTGATTTCTAGACCACTACATGATTGAGTCAGAATAACTGTTCACCTTAAAAAAAATACAAGAGTCATTATAATTTATTTTTTTTTGGTTCTCTGTCCCACAAGGTCTAAAACCTTGAGGCAATGCAGCCTGTCCCATCTGGGATATAGGCAAGCAAAAGTGGGTCAGGAACATATGTCCAATACAGCTTCCCAGTCACCCTTGTCAGGGCACTCAGCAAGCTCATAGGTCAGCATCATTCTTTGTCTCAACACCAGCATGTCTCACCAATCATTCTGGCAGCCACAATGCTCCTACAGCATCCTGTGTAGCTGCCTGCAGCCATGGATCAACTGGGTTCACCTGGAAGGGGGGCTGGAAATGATGAGAGGGATGGAGGGCAAGAAAAGATGAAGCCAAGAAAAAGTTCTCTGATCAAGGCTTGAAGTTTAATGTTCAGCTCTCAATTTAAAGGAAAAGTCCCATCAAACCCCTTTCTTGTTTCAGCTGGAGATGGGTGGGGGAACCCATCTTTTGTCACAGCCAGAGATGTCTCAAGGCCAGCTAAGCAGGCAGTTATTTTTCTAAGTTCCTGTGGCAGGCTGTACTTGCAGCCAAGGTAGGTAACTCCACCTAGGTGCCTATTGTTGTGCAGCCAAGGTGGGTAGCTCCACCTAGGTCATATTATTTGGTCTATTGTGGGGTTCTCTTATTTGGTCTATTGTGGTAAACAAGGTCTTTCAGGCCTGCTCAAGGCTGGAGGAAGGGCACAATCCTGCAGAAAATACACAAACATCCCCTCTTCCCCATATTAGATACTTGGTCAGCATCATGCCATATGCCTGTGTTGAGAGCCCAGTCTATTATCTGTTGTGAGCAGGTTGTGATAAGGTTTTAGGGTCCCTGTGGGAAGAGGAATGACAGGTCCTCTCCACTCAGGAATCATATACAGGATTGACTGTGAGATGGTTGGTTCCCCGAGAGGGGAGAGAGTACGCCAGAGACAGAGGTTTGATATTTAAATGTTCTTTAATAATGCACAGCAAACAATTTATTATCACCAATGCTAAAGCTATTGTAACAACAAAGTATTGCCACATTTCCTATGCATTGACTCTATCAACGTCAGTACAATAAACACAAATAGTAAGTTGCTAATTACCGAAGAAATAAACATAGCAGTAAGTACATTATTATTCATGAGTTATACGACCTGAGTTCTTATGACTGTAGTTTCGAGCAGCTTAGGTCTGGAGAGTGCTTGACCATGAAGATAGGAGTCTTCTGCGGCTTCCAGCAGCTCAGGTCTGGAGAGTGTTTGACCACGAAGTTAGAGGCTTCGGTCTCTCGGCTGTCTCCTTGATGATCCGGTACAGAGTGCTCAGTCTCTCAGCTGCTGCTTTGATGATCCATGCTGCAGAGTGCTCGGTCTCTCAGCTGCAGAGGAGGCCTGAACGGAGGATCACACTAGCCAGCCATTGCTACCAGTGTGACGAAGCGCTCCAGCCAAGGGCTGGATGTGTCTGGTTATCTGTGGGGCTATGACTTCATTACAGCTGGTTATCACACTTATTCAAAACAACTTGTTTTTGTGCACAAATATTTTGATTCATAAGGTTTCAAAACAACTTTTAGTTATGAAAACAACTTCTGGTTATCACAGCACTTCAAAACGACTTCACTTCAAACTTGTTTTCTTTCCTATTATAATATGGAGTTAGCTCTGTTATGGTCCTGCTCCTTACAGCCTGTAAGTGGATCCTTCCTTTTCACCTAGGCATAAGTATGCCTAGTTGAAGGTTGTCATAGACTCTCAGCAGAAAGTTCCTTAGCATCCAATTTTTTTAAAAATTTAAAATAAAAGAAGTATGATTTAAATAAATTTATGGTACTTGGGTATATACCCCCTTTTATTTTATGAAGATATTGTTTTTAAATTCCATGGACCCCTTCCTCAATACCTTGTCCTTGAGGATTATTAGGAATCCCCAAAATAAATTGTTGACAAAAAGTCTCAACTGCTCAACTACAATTGCCAGTTCCATTATCTTATTCAAATTATCTGAAGGAGATTCAGGGTTCAAGAGTTAGCCATCTCAAGGGTCATGACAAATACCATTGGAGTAATGTTACTTCTAAAATTTACAATGATTGTCATTATAATTAGAAAAAGTTTAAAGACACCTGTAGGGTATTTGGCATTATTCTAACACCTCTCTGGGTGTTTTAACTTTGCATAGTGAGATTATGAATTTAAAAAATGCTGCTCTGTTGAGCTTTGATGCTACAGATAATGCCAATAAAATTATCCATAGCCTGAGGTCAGTATTTCCATTTTGGTCAAACCTCAGGAATGGCATATATAGCTTGATCATGGTAGCCCTTCTTGTCCTAGGAATACTTTTATTCCTGCCCATCGTGTTAAAGCTTGTCTCTAACTACATCAACAGGTTATCGGCCAAAGTACATGACTTAAAACTGAAAATGGACCCCCAGAGCTATTAATTTAACAGGCTGGCAAGCCAAGGATGGGTAATTCTGCACAGAGCTTTACCAATCTAAAACAGAAGTGCATTGCTTTTGATAATGCATATTCCATGATGGGTAAGGAAGGCATTCTTGTCAGAATGACCTAAGACAAGCTCAGTCTGGTTTATGTAATAAAAGGGGGAGAGAGAGGTGGAGAGCTTTTGGGGATGCCTGGCAGGAATCTGACATTGGCCAAGGACAAGGAAATGGACTGCAAGCAGGAATCTGACATAGGTCAAAGACAAGGAAATGGACTGCAGACAGGAATCTGACATTAGGCTGGAACAAAGAAGAAATTTCAGGCAGAAATCTAAATTCTAGGCTAAAACAAAAAAGAAATTTCAGGCTAGAATCTAAATCTTAGGCTAGAACGAAGAAGTAATTACAGGCAGGAATCTAAATCTTAAGCTAGAATAAAGAAGTAGGCTTCTGGCATGAAAATGACTTTGGGCTAGGATAAGAAAGTAGGCTCAGATATTTTGGTCATCCTGATAAGCCCTTAGAAATAGTGATCACAGGAGCGATCATGGGACTCTGTTTATTGTCTTGTGTTTTCTTTGACTATCTGGGTTTATTGTCTCGCTTATTCCTTGACAATTTGCATCTATTGTATTGCTAGTTCCTCAGCCTAGAACTGACCTTAATACTTGCATGTAATGTAAACAGTATAAAAGCCAAAAAGGAGGAGGAGGGATGGGATAGGGATCAATGGGGAAAGGGGAAAACATCTGAAATGTAAATAAATAAAATATTGAAAAATTTTAAAAGATATTTAAAAAAAAAGAATGTGTACCACTCTTTCAGAGGACCTCAGTTTTGTTACCAGCATTCACATTGGGTTGCTCACAAGCTCCTATAACTCCAGTTCCAGGGTTGCAATTCATCTGGCCTTTATACATACCTACGTTCATATGCACACACACACACAGGGATACACACATATACCCAGGATGAAAAATAAACTTTAAAAAGAGACCTGTTTTAGGGTTTTACTGCTGTGAAGAAATACCATGACCAAGACAACTCTTATAAGGACAATATTTAATTGAGGTTGGTTTACAGGTTGAGAGGTTCAGTCCATTATCATCAAGGTGGGAATATGGCAGTGTGCAGGCAGACATGGTGCAGGAGGAGCTGAGAGTTCTACATCTTCGTCTGAAGGTGGCTAGGAGAAGACTGGCTTTTAAGCAGTTAGGAGGAGGATCTTAAAACCCAAGCCCACAGTGACACACCTACTCCAACAAGGCCACACCCATCCAACAAGGCCACACCCAGTTCCACTAGGCCACACCTTCTAATAGTGCCACTCCCTGGGCCAAGCATATACAAACCATCACAAGACCTTAGAAGTGAAACAATTGTGGGTGAACTGAAGGATGTCCATGCACAACCTTAGATAGTAGAGTCTGAGGAACCTGATCAGATATTTGGATAAAAAGATAAAGAACTGAGCGTTCTGTGAAAGGGACCAAGCAGGGTTCTTAGTGAAAATGGACATTGCAGATGAATAGACAGATTCCAAATCTGTCTGAGCTAACACAGAACTTGGAAAAGCATCATCAAAAGTGAGCCAAGGGTCAGACCCTGGCCAAGGAGAAAAGATTTGTTGAACCCTTCATTAAGAGGAGAGAGAACCTACGCCAAGGAGAAACTCTGTTATTACCAATGGTAGGAGGTTGGATCGTTCCCAAATCACCTGCCTGTCCAGAGTGATAAAGACCCAGATGTTAGGAGGCAAAGAGAATCTCTTCTTGGTTCAGTAGAGGACACGTCAGACTTGGTCTCATTTATGAAGCATCTGGAATCATAGACTGTCCAGTGGCCAGCCAAGAGCTTGCTGGGTACTGCGGATTCCATAGTTAAGATGGTGCAAGCTACAGATCTTATTACACAGTAAACTCCAAGTGAACTCTCCTTCTGTAGTTATGAGGAGACTGGAAGCCAGTGCTTGTCAGCTGACCTCAGTGCCACACTGCAGAGGTAACACCGTCCTTAGCAGTAGGTGTGAGCAGAAAATGGCCCTCACCAGAAGGAACTAAACACTTGCCAGTGTCTTGGTTATCTTCCCAGTACTGTCATAAAAGCCTGTGACAAAAGCCATGACTACTGTGGCTCTGATCTCTCTCTTCGTTTTGTATAATCCAGAGTCCCCACCCAGGCAATTGGCTCACCCACAGTTAATATCAATTCATATAATCACCCAACCTAGGTAACCCCTCACAGGTGTGCCTGGAGCCTTGTCTCTTAGGGAATTCTGGTAAATTGGCAATGGTCCTGGCAGGTGGTCGTGGCACCCAAAGCAAGATGTTATCTACTTAAAAGCAGAAAATGGCTAAGAAACAGGCTGGAGAGGAGACTGAGACAGACAGGAGAAGAAAACAAGGCAAGGAGGCCACAGCAGAGCTAGATGTCGATCAGCAGCACTGACTGAACACCATTTTAACTTTGACCAAAAGCTAGTAGCCGTGGAGTGTAGATGTTCCTGCCAACAGGCATGGGTCTCTGGACCCAAGTGGAAAACGAAATCTACTGTGTGGATAAAGGTTTACCAAGGAGATGGACGTGAAAGAAAAGAAAACTTCCAAAGCACCAATGTATAAGTTGTGGAGAGGTTAGGGTCCCCCTTCCACATATATCAGCAAAGAACACAATTTCCCCTTTGAGCCTTAGTGGTGACAGGCACCATTCAATGTACCCATCCAGCTGCCATTCTTGTGTTTTATAACCCTGTTCCCAGGTGTGGAGCCATTTCACCTCTGGAAACTCCCCTGTGTGCGTTTCTAACCAATGAGGAGACTTGAAGATTATTATATTTAACAAAATGCAAGTTGTCATCTCCCACAGAGATACTGAATAGGCATCTAAAATGCTTCCCAAGGGCCATGCAAAATAGTCACGATCTGGTTAGTAGAAAATAAACTCCATCAGTTACTTGGGATTACAGCATCACTTGAAGTGCACAGGCTCGTACATAAAAAAATAAACTGGCAGGCAAAGAATAAAAATGTTAATAATGGTTCATTGGCAATGAAAGGTTTTAAAGAGTTTCTTCTGATAGGTTTCTTAGTCTTTCCAAATTTTCTACAATTAAAAAAAGTGTAAGCTTACTTAATGAGGGAATTAACAGAACTTTACATCCATATCAATGCCAGAGTATGTATTCATCACAGAGGGGAGACTTTCGAATATTTATGAAAGACTGACAGGTAGCCCTGCCACACCCATGTCTGTAGAATTTCCCTCAGACACTTTTATTATCAGATGTTCTGAGTTTGTGGGTACGTCTGCCAGCACTTCACTGTATTTGAGTTTTGCATGCAGCAAGCTGCCTTGTAAGTCTTGCTGTGGCCTCCTGTTCACAAAGCAGCAGGCCCAGTGTTGGTTAAAAGTGAATGTAAACAAAACGTGAGCTAACCCGTTGTTGGTGCTCAGCGCTCAGAGGAGAACGGGTCGTTAGTTAATTGGGCTTTTTTAGGAGTGGATTTATTGGAAATCTAAGTAACACTGAGGGACAGTCCACAATTCTGTTCCAATTTGACACTTACTTTTCCTGTGGAAATTGAAACACTCACAGGGTGCTCATGTCCCAGCCCTGTAGCTCCCACCCTGAGGTCTTGCCCTCTGGAGGGAGCTGTCATCATCTTTCAGGCCCCCCGAACTGTGAAGCTACTAAGTGCGTGAGCGGAGCCAGCCACAGGCCCCAGCTTTCAATCAATCTCATTTGCAGCTGAAACGTTTACACCTGTCCACAGTTAAGTTCTTTTTAAAAAAAATCAATTGTTCTGAGAACATTTATTCCCATTCAATTTTTGGTTTATGGGCCAGAGATTATAATTGCTAAACTGCTCCCAAAATGTAAAGGAAAAAAATTACAGAGTTACAGAGTTTCTTACAAGAGTGCACAAATTTAAGTATTATACAATACTGTTTATATGTGTGAATTTACAGCACAGTATAGTAGTTTATAAATATTAAATATAAATTAAATATTTTGGTTGTTTTTATTTACATTGCAAAGAAACCTTAAACATGTACTTATAATTTTGAGAATTTCATAGTCTAATATTAACTTCATCTATCCACCGTTTAATGTTTAAACAACATAATCTGGTGTGGCACCAGTCTTTGAATGTACTGTAGGTGTCTGAGCTGGATCTGTCAGGAAACACTGAGTAACTCCTGTGGATGTAGTAGCCCGATGGTGTCTTTTGGGTGTTTGGATCTTTGTATTTTGTTTGTCTTTGGACAGTATAAGAAGAAAGCCCTTTAAACACGTAGCAAGTGTTTTCCTGCTGTTGTGGTAAACCACAGCCTGGAGAGAAAAGGGTTTGTTTCAGCTTACAGCTGTCAGCCATCATCTGGCAAGACAGGGCAGGAGTGTAGGGCAGAAACCTGGAGGCAGGAACTGAAGTGGAGACCACAGAGAAACACTTCGTCCTGGTTTGCTTTCCATAATTTTACTGATTACATGCCTAGGTTTGGAACTGTCCAAAGTGGGCTGGACCCTGCTACATCAGTCACTCACCAAGCAAGTACCCCACAAACACTCCCACAGATCTACCAATGGACAAAGTTCTTCAACAGAGATTTCTTCTTCTGAGGTGACTCTAGATTGTGTCAAGCTAACAAAAACTAGCCAGTACAACATGTGAATTTGACATTCATGAATGAGATAAACAGAAAAAATCGTTGTTTACTGAGAGAAATGCTAGGATGATTTTCCGAGGTATAAGGCAGTACTTCTCAACCTGTGGGGTCACGACTCTTTTGGCAAACCTTTATCTCCCAAACTATTTACATTACAGTTCTATGGCTGGATGAAATTACACGGTGTTACTATGTATTGCATTTCTATTATTCCTTTGCCAGTTGATGGACATCTGGGCTGTATCCATTTCCTGGATCTAGTAGATAGAGAAGTAAAGGAAGTAAATGGGCAAGTGTACTGGCTGGTTTTGTGTATCAACTTGACACAAGCTGGAGTTATCACAGAGGAAGGATTCTCATTGAGGAAATGCCTCCATGAGATCCAGGTGTAAGGTATTTTCTCAATGAGAGATCAAGGGTGGGAAGGCCCATTGTGGGTGGTGCCATCCCTGGGCTGGTAGTCCTGGGTTCTATAAGAAAACAAGCTGAGCAAGCCAGAGGAAGCAAGCCAGTAAGCAGCATCCCTCCATGGCCTCTGCATCAGCTCCTGCCTCCAAGTTCCTACCCTATGTGAGTTCCTGTCCTGACTTCCTTTGGTGATGAACAGCAATGTGGAAGTGTAAGCTGAGTAAACCCTTTCCTCTCCAACTTGCTTCTTGGTCATGATGTTTTGTGCAGGAATAGAAACCCTGACTAAGACAGCAACTCTTTCCATAGCAGGATAGTGAGTTCTTTGAGCAGGTGTCCAGGAGTGCTATGGATGGATTATGAGTTAGTTTTCTAGGTTTTTGAGAGACCTCCAGAATGATTTTCTTCATGCCTGTGCCTGCTTACACTCCCACTAGCAGTGTATAAACATTCCTCTTTCCACATGTCCATGTAAGCATTTCTTATCATTTGTGATCTTGCTGATGGCTCTTAGGAATAATGTGAGACAGGGGGATGAAGTTCTAACAGGCCTTTTCTGAATGACTAAGGCCACAAACTTTTAAGAGTTTACTGGCCATTTAATTTCTTCTTTTGCGATTAGTGCGTAGTCCCATAGCACATTTCTCAATTGTTTGATATGTTTTCTTGATGGTTGGATTTTTTTATTATTATTATTTTTTGTATACTCTACACTAATCCCATGCCTGTGGTATAGCTGGTAAGGCTGGTCTCCTACTCTGGGGGCCTCTTCTTCACTTTATTGACAGTTTATTTCTGCTCTATAAAAGCCTTTTAATTTCAGGACTTGATTGTCATTTCATTTCTTGATTGTTATTGTTCTCTCAGAGAAAAATGAGTCATATGAAAGAATAAAAGTTCAGACTTCATTTGGCAGAGTGACCCGGTGAAATGGGTATTCATGACCTAGTCACTGTTCATGCAGGAGGCTGAGCCTGGCACACCAGGCAGTGGGACCCTTGAGTTTGACGACATGGTAATTTTAAGGCATTGTGAGCAATGGGCTCTCTCTCCAACGCTAAGCTTCAATGTTGGTTAATATAGTGATAATTTTGACATGCATTTTTATTTTAAAAAGCTTTTTGTTGGTTCTCTGTGAATTTCATATCATGCACCCTAATCCTACTACCCTCCCCTTCCCCTGTGCCTTGCAACCTCCAGCCTTGCAACCTCCTTCCCAACAGGGAACAAAGTCTTTTAGAAGCTGTAGTTTGTCACAGTGTGTCCCACAGTATATGCCTTCTTCGCATGCAGATGTCCATTTTAATGATTTGGTCTGGTGCGAGGTCTTTGGCTTCTGCTATCAATACTAGGACTTTATTGGGATGCCTCTTGGATGTCCCGTTCTTGTCCTGTGTCATGGAGATCCTGGATCTGGAGGACCAGCCCCGTTCATGCTCTCAAGCAGCTTATTAATGGGGTGGTTATTGGGGGTGGGCAGTTCAGAGCCCTGAGTCTGGGCCTGAGAGGTATTTGTCCTGATCAGCCCTCCAGCCCTCCTGCTCTCCCACCTCAAGGCTGGTAGCAAGCCCCACAACCAGGGCCAGCTCTACTGTGCTGCCCAGGTGAGGTGCAGGGACCACTCTCCCAAGTGCTGCAGCAGGTAAAGGGCAGGAACAGCTCTGCTGCTCTTATGACTCCAGAGCTAGCTCTCCTGCCTGCTGTAGGCAGCAAGGGAGAAGGGTAAGAAAGTACGTATCTCTATTGCCCATGTCACTGCACAGCGGACAAGTTGTGGGGCCAGCTCTCCCACACTCCTATCCTCAGGCCAGATCATCAGCAATTCCTGCAATGTGCAGGACCTTCTCTCTCAGAGTGTAGCTGGCTAGGGGTGGGGTCAGCTCTCCAATCTTCATCCTCACCCCAAGGCCAGCTCTCCCAGGATGCCCAGCTGATGAGTAGGATCAGTTCTTCACAGCCCTTAAACATCAACAAGTCCCTAGACTGCAGCCCAGACCAGGGACATCCATCTGGCCTTTGAGGGTAATAGAACCCTGCTGCTGCCCCCTGGTGGCAGCTCAGGACAGGACCCCACTATGGCCCTGGTGGGTTACCAGCTAGCTATTCATTATCTGGCTGTTCCTCACTCGCCTCTTGGGTCTCCAGTTCTACCTCTCTTCATTGTACTTACATTCTTCTGCCTGCCTGCCTGCCCCCCTCTCTCTCTCTCTCTCTCTCTCTCTCTCTCTCTCTCTCTCTCTCTCTCCCTCTCTCTCTTTCTCTCTCTCTCCCTCTCTCTCTCCCATTTCAATTCCTCCTCTTAGTGGCACCTGGGGTCTCTGAGTATCTGAGGTCATCTCAGGTGCTCTATGCCCCCCCTCATGCATTATGGCACCTGGCAGGCATGGTTTGTCATCTTGGGCATGGTCTGTCTCCCTAGGCCTGCACAGTGCCAGACTGGTGGTCATGTCAAGCTAGCTCCTTGTTTGGTCCTCGTGGGCCATCTGGTGGTCATCTAGGGCTTGCTCCTTGCCTGGAGCCACCTGAGTGGTCCTGTGCAAGGGTCATGTTTCTTGGAATCACTCCCACTGAGGGCCCATAGTCCCAGGTGAGGTTCTTCCAGTCTCCAGCTCTTTTCCTGTCCCAGGAGCTGGTCAGGGCCTGCATGGCGCCTGAGTGGTGGGTCTCAGGCTCACTTTTTTTTCAGGAAATGTTAGGCAATATTCAGTTGTGCACAGGTCAGAACACCGAGCATAGACATAGCCTCTCTCCTCTCTGACACCTACTGATGCAATGTGAAACAGTACCCATACATGCAATGCCTCTAGGGGCAGGCTATTTATTATTATTATTATTATTATTATTATTATTATTATTATTATTATATTGCTGCCTGCAAAGTGCCACCATATTTTGAAAGGAAACTCAATTTCTAGAGATTACATATTGTGAATTTTTTTCTTGCTCACTGAGAGTGTAAATGAAAAGCATTTTGAGGTAACTGACATTAAGAGAACAAAGACAGGTAAGTCCTTGACACCACGAAGAACAAAAGGACGATGCTGCATGGTTGCCTCATGTGGACGCAAATCTCCATCACCACGTCAAGCTGCAGATCTGAGGAGGTACAAGAGTAAACTTGTTCCTAAATCGATTCAGAGAATGGTAATGCAGTCAGTCACAGGGACATGGCTCCTCTGACAAGCACATGGGTGCTCTCCCATACCAGTTTGGCTTTAGTTTGTGACTGTAGGCAAACCACATATTTTTTTCTACCATAGACTTCTCATCTGAAAAATGATAATGTGTGTTCCATCCCATCTAGACACCAATGATCATCTTGATAGCTGTAAGGCACCATTAGACTAACTAGCACAAGACAGTAAAGAGAAACAGGCAGCAATTAAACAAACAAACAAAACAAACCTTCAAGCCTCATCTGAGTTACCCAATTGGTGAGACTGCTGACTCCCACCATTTTAATCCTGAAATTATCAATCTGAAACTGTGAACATACGGCCCGTGTGAATTTAACATTCTGTTTCTGGCCTGCTACATTTTGGGGATGTCATTACAGAATAACAAAAAATGGGTAACTCATAAAGAAAATTAACTTATTTCTCACTGTCCTGTGGGAAGCTCAGTGCCAAGGGGCAATCCTTTGACAAGGACCTTCATGGGTACTATCTCATGGCAGGAGAGGAAAAGAAAAGGGGCAACATGGTGTGCTACTATGTTCTGAAATATAATAGAAGTGTCCAAGTATCTCAAAACCCCATCCTTTGCCATTCCTCACCTTTATGGTACATATTAGCACCACCATCGTGACCTCATAGTGGGAATGACTACAGTCCTGGTATCATCACAGTCGGCATCTTCTTCCTCCCTCTCACCCCACCTCCTCAAAATCACCAGAATCCCAACCACTGCCACCATCATCACAATCTCACCACCATCGCCATTATCACCATGATGCCAACCCCTGTCACCATCATCACCATGATGCCAACCCCTGTCACCATCACCACCACAGTTCAACCACTATCATCAGCACCACCCTCATTACGCCACCATCACTATCATCTGCCTTAGCATCTTACCATCACTGTCAACTTCATCACTGACCTCATCCCAACTACCATCATAACTATCCTCATCTTCGCCATTCTCATCAGCACCAGCAGCATCTACCCGACCAGCATCGTCTTCACTGTTGGCTTCCTCACAATCACACCATCTCTGTCTCATCCTCGGTATTACCATCCTCATTATCACCAAGGTCACCGCAGTCGCCATCCTTGTCATCGTTCATTCATATACAGAAATTCCTGGAGAAAAGGTCTTTTGCATGAACTATCCTTTTCACTTTTATTTGAAATATTTGTTCATTAAAAAAAAAAATAAGATGGATATCCAATAAAGCTGCCATAAATCTAACATCTACTAAATGTAGTCTAATGCCTCACACTGTGCTACGTAAAGCAAGAATATTGCACACACAGCTCTCCATACGTTTTAGCTTCCAAATATGTATATTTAGTACCTCCACATAAAGCAGTGTCTAAAACACTGCTGGGAACCAGAGAGCTGTGAATGCTTCTACTTATGTGAAGGTGGATCCCTAAACAGGAACAATGGTGTGTAAATTGTGGCATAAAGTTATAACCTGAATCCTGAGTGGTGTGTAATATTGGATGATATGGGCTGCACAATGATAAGTATTAGACAGAGACTGTCTCTGTTTGCCTCTCTTTTAAAGCAGGGCATATGACACCAAAGCTCACTGTGGGGAAGTGGAGCATGAAAGGTAACCTGGTACTTGGTTGAGCTAAGGATAAAAGCCCCAGAGACCCTGAAGGGATGGTAGGACCTTCCTGCTCCCGGCACCAGTTTCCTGTCACTGGCTGCAGACCCCCATAGATTTGTGTAATCATCTATTCTCCTTCAGTAATTCTTAACTGACAGGTGTTGGCCTCTGTGTAGGTGCCTCTGTATCTCAGACCTCAGTTGCATCCTCCCTGACCCCAATTTACATTCTCTTATTTTTATTCATTGTCCTAGTTCACAACTCTTCTATTCTGTTTAATTCATCCATTGATTTGTTTTAATTTTAATATTTCAAAACATATATAAACATATGAAAAAATTAATAATTTGTCTTCAAGGCATACAGGACAGTATTCAAGATCAAGACACACAAAGAAGTTCAGACTCAGAAATAACTATGTTAGCTGTGTTTCTGATCCAATTTGACAGGTTAAGATGGCATGATTATTTTGCTTCTGGCCATATGACAGAAGTACATAGAAACTCTAGCCAATACCAAGTTGTCAGGAAAAAAATTAGAAAAGTATATATAGAAAAATATTAGATATATAAAAAATTATAATCAAATCAGCTAAGCTGGGAACTAAATTAGAAGCGAGGATAAAATCCACCAAGGAAGGCTAGTGGCTGAAGCTGAGCGAGAGCTTGGTCAGCACGAGCTGCATTTAGGGTTGACTTTACGTGACTTCAGGCAGCTGAGCAAGAACGGAGGCCATATTGATGATCCTGTCTTGTGTTTGGAAGTTTGGTTGCTCCTGTGTCATCTCGGCATTTGTGAGGTAGAAGCAAAAGGTTGAGAAGCTCCTGGTTAGCCTTGAAACCAAAACAATATCCAGAGAGTCACTGTTGTGAAATCATTTAAATAAAGGCCTACATGCAGTTAATAATGACTGGGGAAGGCAGAGAGCTTTCCTTCGGTGGCTAGCCATGGGAAAGCTGCCTATGTGCCCATGAATAGCCCCTCCTTCACCTTCCTATAAAACAACCCATCTGGACTCATCAGCTCACAGACAGACACACAAAGGGACATGAAAGTAGACGGGGAGCTCTTTGGGAAGGGGAAGGGATTGTCAGGAATGGGAGGGGACAAAAGAGGGTAATGGAGGTAGATATGATCAAAATACACCAAATACATGCATGAAAATGCTAGAACAAACCCTGTCTTTGTATATCACTACAACTAAAATTGTTTACAATATGCCAAACTTATGTTTTATTACGTACAGTTGGAGAAGGGTATTTGGGAATATGATGCTAAGGTCAATACTACAGAATTGGTTGTAAGCAGAATTCAGTCTAATTGTTTATTCACAGATATGTAGTGTGCCTGACCCTTGAGCCCCCTCTACCCCCAGTTATATTAGGAGCATTTACTGAAAGTCACTGTGATTAATTCAGAGGATTTTAGGAAAAAAAGACAACTTCAGCTCTGATGTGACAACACTCAGCCAGGACACTAAAACCATGTGAGCCTACCGCCATCTGCTGGCTGGATACAATGAAGCACTGGCCATCTGTACTCAATAGGCTTCCAGAAAGTTCTAATCTCTGTCATGAATAGGTCTTTAATAGGTGTATTTTATTTTTCAGAATATAAATGTATATGATAAGCTTTGCTAAAGACAATGCATATTCTGACTGTAGCTGCAAATGATGTGTTATTGAGAATGTCCTGGACAGTCTTCATGGATGACTGAGAAGGCCCCTCATAGCCTCCATGGATGACTGAGAAGGCCCCTCATAGCCTCCATGGAGGACTGAGAAGGTCCCTCAGAACCTCCACGGATGACTGAGAAGGCTCCTCAGAGCCTCCATGGAGGACTGAATAGGTCTCTGTCTTCTCCCATGCATAACTGAGAGGGCTCCTCATAGCCTCTGGGAGTGGCTGGTATCCTCTAGTGAACTCAAGCCCACCCTTATTTATTTTCCTATAACAAAAATGTTTCTCCTTCATTCTCTCATACAGTTCACTTGTAACATTGTCTATTGACAGTCAGTGTTTTCCTGACTTTGACATTCTTTTTTTTTCATATCTTTTATTGGATATTATGTTTACATTTCAGATTTTATCCCCTCACCCCATTCCCCCCACCACCCAGGAACCCCCTACCCCATCCCCCCTCCTGCCTCCACAAGGGTGTGCTCCACCTACCCCCTCTCCCCTCCCCACCCTCGAATTCCTCCCCGATCAGTCTTCAGTCTTTATGGGACCGAGGATCTCCTCTCCCACCTATGCCCGACAAGGCCATCCTCCCCTACATGTACAGGTGGAGTCATGGGTCCCTCCCTTTGTGCTCCCAGGCTGGTGGTTTAGACCCTGGGGAGCTCTGGTTGGTTGGCACTGTTGCTCTCATCTTGGGGCCACAAACCCTTTCAGCTCCTTCAGTCCTCTAACTTCTCCATTGGGAACCCTTGATCAGATCAATGGGTAGCTGCAAGCCCGCCTTTATTTTAACATAAAATGCCTTCACTAATTCCCTCATGGCCAAAGATATGCATAAGTGTCACTGGCCGCAAGGGCAGGCCCAGTGGTGGAAGTAGCTGGTCAACACAAAATGAATTGGATAGCTTTGTGAGTGTGTGTGTGTGTGTGTGTGTGTGTGTGTGTGTGTGTCTGTGTCTTTGTGTGTTTGTTTTTATTTCCTTTTGTTTCTTTCTTGCATTGAAAATAATTTTATTGTTTTTTTTTGTTTGTTTGTTTTGCATTTTATTTTGTTTGTTTTTTTAAAAGAGAGTTAGGAAAACCATGAAGTTGAGTGGGTAGTCATGGGGGAAAGAAGACATGATTAAAATATATTGTATAAAAATGAATTAAAATGTCTTTACAATTGTGATGATTTGTATTTGCTTGGCCCAGGGAGTGGCACTATTTGGAACTGTGGTCTTGTTGGAGTAGGTGTGTCACTGTGGGCATGAGCCTAAGACCCTCATCCCAGCTGCCTGGAAGCCAGTAATCTGCTAGCAGCCTTCAAATGAAGATGTAGAACTCTCAGCTCCTCCTGCACAATGCTTGCCTGGATGCTGCCATGTTCCTGACTTGATGATAATGAACTGAACCTTTGAACCTGTAAGCCAGCCCCAATTAAATGTTGTCCTTATAAGAGTTGGCTTGGTTGTGGTGTCTGTTCACAGCAGTAAAACCCTAACTAAGATAGAAGTTGGTACCAGGAACTGGGGTAATACTGTGATAGGCCTGACCATGCTTTTGTTTGGAAGAATGTGGATTTGGGGACTTTGGATTTGGAAAACAGTGGAATGCTTTAAATGGGGTTTACTGGATTATCCTAGTAGGAATGTGGATGACTTTGTTACTGAGAGTGATTTGAACTATGCAGACTTGGCACAAGAGGTTTCAGTGGAGAATTTCAATATGTGGCCTAGAGAACATTTTTGTGATATTTTGGTGAAGTATGTGGTTACTTTTTGCCTTGGTCTGAAGAGTCTGCCTAAGGCTAAGGTGAAGAGACCCAGATTATTGCATTGGCAAAGGAAGTCTCAGAAACACCAAGCAGAGATTTTGTTCTCTGGTTAAGTCTTATGAAGAGTGTTTTAAACAAGTGTAGCAAGCTGAGAAAGGAAAAATATAAAATATGTGGTTCAAGTATTAAAGGGGCACCAGGAAGTGAAATGGAGCGGAATCCTGTGTTTTAGGAGATAGCAGGTGAAGGGAGTGGAACTTTGGGGCAAGATTGTACCCAGCTAAGTTTAGATCCAGGCATGGTGGTACATACATTTAATCCCAGGAGACAGGCATGCAGATCTCTGAGTTCAAAGTCAGGCTACAGAGCAAGTTCCAGGACAGCTAAGCTTAGGCAGTGAAGGAGTTGGAGAACAGAAAGCTGGTAATAATGTAATAGAAAAAAGGGGAAATTTTCCAGCCCCAAGAATCAGCAGAATTCAGCAGCTTTGGTCATTTGGCTCTGGCTTTATAGCCAAAAGGAGAAGGAGACCACTGGGACAATTGATGCTGGTTAGCTGGAGCTAAAAACTTATTGGTGATTAAGAATAAGACCGGAATCATTGAGGTAAAATCTTCTGGGAAGTGTTTTCTGAGAGCACAAAGAAGCTGTGTTCCAGAGATAGACAAGGATGTACCTCCTGCAGCAGCTGGACTTGGTGATGTGTAAGAGTCACCAAGGTGGTACTGGTTTTGAAGGGATGAAGGCATCATGAGGAACAGCTGATGCTTGGCACTGTGAGAGGCCATGGATGGTCATTCATGAGGGTGCAGCCTCAATTGCAGTTGATGGCCCAGGACTGAAAAGGCCATGCAAAGGAGTTGAGGCTTGGCACCTTGAATAGATCCTATGAGAAGTTATTGGTGAAGCCTAGCTAGTTACAGCAGAAGAACCCAGTTTGTTGGAAATGCCAGTACCATGGGATGATCACCAAGAACAGCAGCAGCAGTGGAGTGGATCAACATGAGCTTAGAGTGCTACAGAGGACAGAGCTGGAGAAGTGATGCCAGCCCTTTGGAGGAGCTCAGAAGATCATGTGTGGATCCCAGACATTGAAACAAGAAGCTGTAAAACATTGCAGTTGCCTTGGAAACTCCAAGATGTTTGAGATGCCAGAGCCATGGTCTATCTGCTGAGGAAAGCTGCTAATGGGGAGTGGAACCAGCCCAGGAGAAAGAATTTGTTGAAGTCAACAAAGATGGAAAAGGAGTTGAAGATCTGAAGACCACTTTGACATTAGAACATGGAGATGCAGAGTTTGAACTTTGTCCAGCTGGTTTCCTGTCTTGCTTTGGGGGTGACAGTTAAGTGATTGGATGAATCTCAGAAGAGACTTTGAACTTTGGACTTTTAACACTGTTGAGACTGGTATAGATTATGGGGACTTTGGAAGTTGGACTAAATGTATTTTTCATCATGGTATGTTTAGGTTTGGCCCACATAGACTCATGTGCTGTTTAAAACAAGCCTATGGGGGCCAGGGAGTGGAATATGATGGTTTATATTTGCTTGGCCCAGGGAGTGGCACTATTTGGAGCTGTGACCTTGTTGGAGTAGGTGTGTCACTATGGGTGTGGGCTTAAGACCCTCACTCTAACTGCCTGGAAGCCAGTAATCTACTAGCAGCCTACAGATGAAGATGAAGATGTGAAACTCTCAGCTCCTCCTGCACCATGCCTGCCTGGATGCTGCCATGTTCCTGCCTTGATGATAATGGACTGAACCTCTGAACCTGAAAGCCAGCTCCAATTAAATGTTGTCCTTATAAGAGTTGGCTTGGTCGTGGTGTCTGTTCACAGCAGTAAAACCCTAAATAATACAAGTATATAGTGTTGTGCCCACTGAGAAATGAGTTTTCAATACCATGGGTAAGCAATGTAAAACACAATACAATTCATTAAAATTCATCTCTCTGTTTTAAAAATAAAAAGATCCACAGGAAGCCAGGCTGAGTTAAGGTACTCCGTGGACAAAACTACTGAGATCAGGTGTTTCTACAACTTGCAGGACTCAGAGGACCAATGACAGTGACATTCAAGAATATTCATGGAGAGGAAATAAAGTGGGTTGTTTCTGATTTGTGGGAACTGGATTTATTTTATGTAGAGATGTTGTTGGATATATAAGCTAAAATAGAGGAGTTTGAAAACAAATGCCTAGCAATCAGCTGTCAGGAGTTTCCCTCTATGGCTGAGTTTTTTGAGACACAGGGTAGCCTATTTACAAACTTAATGTCCTAGGTGAGAGAACAAGAAATACTTACTTGGTGAACATTTTTTGTCTCTTTATTGAGCCTTTTCCATAGCCAAGGAAATAGTCTACGAGGAAGAAAACAGGAATAGGACACATTCATCCTCTGGTTCTCACACTCAGAGGAGGTAATCAAGGCTCCAATCCAAGCACTGTGAGTACACCAGAATATAATATCTGGAGAAAATGACGGGGGTGGGAAAGGAGTCCCCCACTGAGGGATGTATGTGAGATGCACTTCATGCCAGCACAGTGAATGAGCAGGGGATTCAAGCATGGACCAGGGAGAGCCCCAGTAGCCAATGAAGGAGGGTGCAAGGTTCTGCGTCATGCTAGGATCCTGACTCCTGCAAAGTATCAGAAAGAATCCATTAACAGGAGTAAACACTGGGGTAGAGTCTTAGGAGTGAGTGGGAGAGAAAGTCGGTCTCTTTAGAACTTAAGAGTTTCAGAATACAGAGGTAAAGGAAGACGGTTACAAAGGAGGCTAGCGAGGCAAGGCAGATTGGATGTTGATCCAGCCACACCCAAGATGAGAGCTGGACAGAGAGAGGACATGGAGGTGGGTCATGTAACAAACAAGTACCTTGTTTCCTCCTTAGAAGAGTCCCTGGTTCCTGGAAGAAGGAACATGTAGACATGAGTCTGATCTTTTTCTCTTGTCTGAGACATCTCATAGAACACTGGCCACAGGTGAGACAACTCTAGCAGTGACAGCAAAGGACTGGCAGAGAACATTGTCTGGCCCGAGAGAGAGCCAGCCATGTGTGCTGTCTTCCACTGCCACACACTGCTGTTCCCTTCCTCCTGAGGACAGACAGCTCCTCATGCCGTGTGGCAGCTATGTTCCTCCTTCCCCTCCGTCTCCTCCTGTTCTTTTGCTACATTTCTTTATGAACCACATCCAAACTCACTCATCAGGAGCCAGAGGGTATAATATAACAAGTCTGGCTGACCATTCCCAAGACTTCAGAACTTCTGCCAAACTCCCTGTCTCTTTCTCATGAGCCAGAGCTTGCAACAAGCTCCTTAGCTCTTTCCCTAGAACCCAGATACTATATACACAGAAAACCCCATCTCTTCCCCAGGATCTAGAATCTGAAACAAGAACCACAAAGCCACAATAGAAACCAGAATCTATAACAAGATTCCATTTCCCCCCTTGTTCCCTTTTCAGGAACTGACATAGAGTCCCCCTCCCTGTCCCAGTAGGTAGTATTTATAATAAGGTCCACTGTTCATCCCAGGAGCTAGATCAAGTCTCCTGTGTCCTCTGTAGAGCCTATAACAACCACCCATCCTCTTCTCATTGAGAAGCTTAGGTTATGTATGCATTTCCCATTGCAGTGAACCCATAACTTGCCATTGATGAGAGATGTTCATGGTTAAGGTGGTGGCCACCTGATTTTAGTGATGTCCAGGATATTCACCCAAATTAATTAACGTTCTGTAAAATGGAGGTGAACAGGGCTGCCCAGCCTGACCACTGTCTGCCTCATCCAACCATTGTTCACTCCTTGCACTCATCTCTCCCGTAGACTAGCATTCAGGTGTTGAAAGCCCTGGATTGCTAGTGGCCATTGACCTCTTCTCTCAGCCACAGGTGTTGGCATTGTTCTAACTATCTAACTTCCTGCGTCAAAGACCCAAGAGGACCTTCCACTCAGCTCCTATAAGGCCAAGGCACAAATCATTACCTACATGCCCAACATAAGTGACAAGTTCACTTGTCAGGGATTAATTTGTCATTAAAAACAATCGGAGGACCTCAGCTCTCTGTCATCTCCCATCTTGTCAGTGGTAAGTCATATTACTACTACTACCACCACCACCACCACTACTCTGCTAAACAAACAGCATTAAAACCAGCTTCTAATGCCTTATGGTTATACCCAAAGATTCCCACACCTCTCATCACTTGTGAGAGAGGTTTCTTCTTACAGTAGACAACAATTAACACAAAGATCTTCTAACTGGTAATTTCAGTGATGCAGAGTAAAAGAGATTGAAGAGTGCTCAGCCTAAGTGGGACACTCTATCCTTCTGAAGCTGAGGGATCGTCTTGAAAGATGGTAGAAAGATTGTAAGAACCAGAAGAGGTAGACGCCTACAGCAGAAGACTGTTTCTCAATGTTCCCAGAGCAGCTGCGTATGTGAACCCATAGAGACTGTGACAGCACACACAAAACCTGTGCAGGTTGAAGCCAGACAAAATCCCCAAATGGAGAGGGGAGATAGATATACACTCTCCCTCTGAGCTGAGGAGCTATTGCTAGTTGTTAGATGCTAGGGGAAGGAGAGCCAGTTTTCTTTAAGGATGTGGTCCCTGGTAGGTCCACCATGCTCCAGTGCAAGGCCCTTCACTCAAGAGTGTATAGACAATAAAATTTGGACTTGATGTGTTTAAAATAACAAATCAAACAAAAGAGAACACAAATTGGGTGGGTAGATAAGGAGGTGGATCTGTGAGGAGTTGGGATATTGTGGGTGAATATGATCAAATTCATTGTATTAAAATGTCAAGGAATTACTAAAAATGCTGTTTAAAAACCCACATAAATGAATATGCAGTCAACCCTAATTAAACTTAGCAGGTTAAACAAAAGCTGTGATAATAGGAAGACATGATTGAAAGAAGGGCAGTGGGAGGGAATGAGGAGGTACCAGAGTGAGCACATATGAGCAAATACAGTGTATGCATGCATGGAATTATCAAAGAATAAAGTAAAAATTCTTTAAAGATATAAAATATATTCACATATGATTTTTCCCAAACTGGTATGCTCTTTCTTTTCTAAGCAAATCCATTGTTGTGAAGAAGATAATTGAAAGCTGAGACTAATCATTTCTCCCAGAGATATAGCGAACCCCAGATTTGATACTCTCAGGGGAGAAGGACCCCTCTGCAGCAGGACCTTTCCCCACATACTTATTCCTGACAACTGTTACCCCACTAGATGGCTCTGTAGCTAAGGGAAAAGTCTTAAACTCAAGCTTTCAAATGATTTCAAATGTAAATCATTTTAGCAATTACGCTATTTTGCTAATTTTAGTTAAGATAACACTAATAATAGATCTAAGAGTAGTATAATTAATATTTGCAGCTTTTTTTTCTGAGTGACAGCTCCGAGACATGATTATGTTGCCGTTAATTCTGATTTTTTTCCCATTGTTGGGAGTCACAGTCGGTGTTACAGTCAGGGGAACTTATTTATGAACATTAAATTCCGCGATTGGACGTTGTCTCAACTGTTCAGCATTTGGCTCTGTAGTAAATGCAATGCTACTGAATGATCCCTTGACAAGCACCATGGGATCACAGCACTGACTGGTAAATTTAGATTATTGAATTTATTCATTTGAACAAATTCTACTATATGTGACAATATTTACTTCTTGTCTACTGGTCTAACATTGATGTCAAAGGCAAAGTGTTTAAACAAATAGTAACACACTCCAGTGTATACCTCTGCATTTGAAACATTTAGGACTTCATAACCTATAGAGAGCGGAAGACAGTCAGTCTAGCTATAATGCACTATTCACAGTGCCAAGTATCCCTCACAGAGCTGTAAGACACATAAAGACACCAGTGAAACCCAAGCAGAGCATTGATAAATGCTGCTTAAGGAAGGGAGGGGATGGGCATGGAGACAAAGACTTCAAAGCAAGACTTGTCAGCATTTTCAACAAATGAAAGGAAATGTGGTTTAGGATGTTAGAAGGTAGGGTTTGGTGAGGATATTCCAGTGGAAAATGCCAGCACAAAAAGGCTAGAACTCAGGTGAGTTGTGGCACAAATGAAAGCACTGGATCCCAAAGCATTGGAGTTGAAATACAAAGTTTACCAGGGGGCTCTACAGGAGATGTGAATGAGCAAAGGAAGTTTCCAGGAAGCACAAAGTCAGAAAAGTTATATCCCAAAGAACAGAGATATAAGAGAGGTGAACAGAAGCATTCTAGCTCTTAGATAAGTGTAAGGAGTCATCAAGATACCAGTGTAGGTGATATAGGAGAACCAGGAAAAGGAGAGGGATGAGTGGAAAAGGTAGTCATATAAACCATGATGAGAAACCTACAAATTTAATCAAGACTGTACACCAGGAAACTCATGACTGCCTGTGAAACTCCTGAGAGCCAAGGACAAAAGGAAAATCATGAAGGGGAAAAAAAAGAAAAAGTTCACTATGCCCAAGAGAACACCAAAAGAAGAATGAGAAGCAGTGGTCAAGGGTGACAGAATCTAAGTACTAGCTGGTATAGTTACAAGATATTTATATAAATATATTGCAGGGGAGAGATAGAAGAAAGAAGATAGATGACAAATGGATCAGTACTAGATAGTTATAGATAGGTAATAGATGAGGACAGATAGACAGTAGATGGGAGGAAGATGGCAAATAGATAATAGATTATAGGTAGATGATCTATGACAGGTAGAATATAGATCAATGATACGTAAATAAGTGATTGAGTGACAGATAATTGATAGAGATAAATGATGCACGGATAAATGACAGATAAAGAGATGATAAAGATTGATTATGCAGAAAAAGGTGATTGCAATAGATAGATAGACACATACAGACAGACAGACAAACAGACAGACAGAAAGACAGACAGCAAATGGAACATCTTTTCAAATAAATGGTACTCAGGCAACTGGCATCCTATACAAATAATGACATTGATTCCTACATTATATTATATACTAAAACTGATTCAAACTGCACTGAAAATTTAGAAGTGAGCTGGAATGTTAAGACATCTAGAGAAGAATGCTGTACAAATTCTCACGACCTTGGCCATAGTTTCTGAGATACGACAACAAATGCACAAGTGACTAACAGAAGTAGGTAAGGTGGATCTCATCAAACTCTCATAAAATAAAAAAAAAAGGACTTGCCAACTGTGTATGTGATAAGATGTTTACATTCATAATGTACAAAAATCTATTAAATTCACTCATAAAAGATGCATGGTCTGATTGAAAAATAAACATGGAATGGCGTGTGGAATTTAGTGTTGTAAATGGATAAATGAAAAAGCTACAGTAGAAGAGAAGGGAAGGCAGCGTTAATCAGGGAATATGTGGAGGCATGTGAAAATATACTACTTGAGAAGCTTCCTAAATTTATATAAAATTTATATAAAAGAAATTTCATTGCAGTTACTATATAATGGGAGACAATCTCCCAACTAGACATTATGACAGTATATGCTACCAAGCAACCCTTAGCCTAGTACTACGAATAGGTTACATGTTTGAGTCATTAACCTAAGAGGTCCCATAAGCCACCAACAAGCTATTGTACAGGATATCGCTAATGCTATTAAACACTCTCTACAACTTTGTAGGAAGAGCCTATTGCTGAAGATACCACATACTGAGATAATCAAACTTGGAATGCAATAATCAAGTGGTGCCCAAATAGAAAATCCAACTCTACAAATTAGCATTCATAGTTCTGGAAGGATGAGAAAATTAATTTTATTCAGCCATAAACCCTGAGAGCTACAGGGTGACCTGCCTGCTAGATATGCCGGTGCAATCATGGCACGTGTTATAGAAGTAACCAACCACCTTTTAAAACTGGGTTTAAGGTCTACTCCATGAGGCGGAACCCAAACCTGGTATTATTAATGAGATCAAAGCCCTGAGACTAGATATGTAGTGAGCCTTATGAGAAAAATCTGCTACTATTATTCTGCTAAATAAACACAGTGATAAGTTGGCTCCTAATGACATATTGTTGTATCCGTAGACCAGTTTATCGTGCAGCACTCATCAGAGAAGCGTCTCTTGCAGCAGATGATAATTAACCATCCACTGATGGATAATGTACAGAGTGAGAGACTTTGCAATACTCAGCCCAAGATAGGATGTTTTTATCATGTCTCTTCCTTCAAGACTTATGGATCTATGTAGAAGATTGTAAGAGTCAGGGGCTGTGGATAGCTCCAAGGAAACAATGTTTTCTAGACACAACAGGACTCATGCACGTATGAATTCACAGAAACTGTGACAGCACATGTAAGACTTTCACAAGCTCAAGACAGATAAGATCCCAAGATGGAGAAGGGGAAGTGGGCCCAAAGTTCCACACCTAACTAAGAAGCTATTTGTAATTTATAACCACTGGAAGAGGAAAATCAGTTATCTCCAATGGAGTGACACTGAGTAGTGTATCAGCCTCACTCCAGGGTAGACCTCATGCTCAGGAGTGGTGGCCAACACAATATGGATTCTGTGATTCTTGTATGCTATTTGGGGGCTATGATTTGGTAGAATTTTTTGATAGAGAAGGAGGAGGGAGAGGAGGAGGAAGAAGAAAAAGAAGAGGAGGAAGAGGAAGGAGGAAGAGGAAGGAGGAAGAGGAAAAAGAAGAGGAGGAAGTGGAAGGAGGAAGAGGAGAAGGAGGAGGAGAAGGAAGAAGAGAAGAAGGAAAAGAAGAAGGAGGAGAAGGTGGATGATACGTGGTATTATTTGAGATGAGAAAGGAAACAATCAAAATATGTGAAAATTTTTACAAACAAAAAAATTAATAAGCAAGCCCAAAGAAAATTAGACAAAAACTTCAGTTGGATAGTTCTTCAAAAAGAGATACACATACAGGATTAAATGTTATTAAAAGAAGCCCACATCTTTAATCTTTAGGGATGTGTTAGTTGGACCCACACTGACATACTTTTTGGTACCCACTAGGGAAACTACCATCCATGAGATGAAAACGTGTGTTGGTGAGAAGGTGGAGAAACCAGAACACTCTCATGCTCAGAGCATCTTTGAAAAACTATAAGTTCCTCAAAAGATTATTTTTCTTTATTTGATATTAGAAATTGAACCCCTGTTGTTAAGTTTGCTAGAAAAGTGGGCAAACATTGAGTGGCAGCCCAGCATTTTTCTCTCCTCTCCTCCACTCTTTCTCTGTCACCCTCTCTTTCACTTTTTCTCTCCCTCCCTTTCCTCTTCCTCCTACCCTCCTTCTTCTCTTCTTCTCTTCTCCTTTTCTACTTTTCCTCCCCACTTACCTCTCTTCTTCCTCCTACCTCTATGATACAACCTCAGCAGTTGCTTCAGAAACTGATCTTTTGGACACCAAAAAGATATCCCAAGGGAGAACACTGGACTCATGCTGATGCTAAATGCCCTGGCCATGGGGTACCTTCAAGATGAAAGTTTACGATATTCCATGTGAAGAAGGAACCAGCTGAGGAACAGTATAGGGAAGGGAGCTATACTGTGTCTCCAGTATCCTTGTTTCCAAGGAGACTTAGAGGGAAGATTCTCAGTGAAAAGAAAATAGAAATGTAAAACACCATAGCAACCAATGGCAAGCTTCTGTGTGGGAGGGGCTGGAGAGCTTCTGATTCCTTTTCTGAAAGGAAAAGTGGGATACGACTATTCTCTTGCATATGAGACTTAAGTTGTGACTTAGGGGAGAATCTTCTAGAAGCCAGTGATACCTAGGTGTAATGCAATTAAATCATTACACAAATTTAAGTACCTGAGGGCTTGTCCTTCATCACAGACTCTAGGAGACTCATAGAGGCTCTAGAGCCCATGGGTTCACACTCAGGTCTTGTTTTTTCTGTGTGGAGCTCACATCTTAGATTCTGATCCATGGAAGCGTAGGTAGGTCATATCATACTCGGGATGTGTTTTCATTCTGTGTCTCTTTTCTTTAATGTTAGAGATAACATATCTGTGACTGGGCCCAGCTACAGAGGGGCATGTTGCACTGGATTCTTGTGTGTTGAATCTGTGTGAAGATTTATTTGGTTGCTGAATGGCTTTAAATTTTAGCTTCCTGGAGTGTTTGTGATCTTGTCAGGAAAGCACTGAAAACATTCCCGTTTCACTTGCATGTTAAGGTTTGGTCTTTTGATATGATAAATACTGGTTGCTTCTAGAGACCCAGAGTCCCAGATGATGCCATGTGATCCTGACCCCCAAGTTATCCCTAATTGGTGAATAAAGATGCCTACAGCCAATACCTGGGCAGAAGAGAGATAAGTGTGGTCTTGGGTGACAGGGTTTGGGTTCTGAGGAGACCAGAAGCCACAAGTATTGAGAAGAAGGTAGAGAGAGGAGAAGGATTAGGTTAGGATGGGTTAAGAGTCAAGAAAGCATGGCCCTGAGGGCTGGCCAATTGGAGTCAAGATCAGCCCAGATTAAACATAGTAAGTAATAACTTGGGGTTATTGATAGGAAAGTAGATTGTAATAGCATAGAGGGTAGATATCTGCCCATCCTTACTGATAATAAAAGCTTATTATAAATAAAAAGGTTGTGTGTGTCTTTTATCTGGGAACTGAATGATCAAAGGTAGGGTAGAAGCTCCTGATTGAGATTAAATATTATTATGACATTTACAGATCAAATGGAACAATGTTTGTGAGTCATGTTTCTACAGGTATATGTGTAAAACAGAATGACCGGATGGATTTCCTTGGCCAGCCCTACCCTTGTTCCAGATAGCTGAGGATCCACAGGACAGTTTTGATAACAAGTCTCTCTTTTCTGGGGCTTTAAAGCTGTCTTCTGCTTAAGAACCCATGGTCATGGAGCCAACTTGAGAATCCTGTTTGGTTTCTGCAATAGGTCTTTATCAAAGTCTACATTTTGAACATTATTTGTTACACATGACACTGGGGCACATGTCAAGTTCTTCTGAGTCTCCTATGGCTGTCAACTCTTCTTAGATGTCATTTATGCAAAATGGTCACAGTAGTTATTAGAGTTATTGTTTCCTAGATTTTTTTTTAAAACCTGATTCATGATGTCTGCTCCTCAGTGCTACTTAAATATTCTCATCTATCCCTTCAGATCAAAACACAATTTAAATTCACCCATTGCCTGCAGAGGCTAGAGTGCTTCCAACATGTCAGAAACTTCGGGAGTGCTTACAGAAATGGCCTCACTTTATTTCTGTGAAAGGTAGGTACAATTGCTGCCATATGTCTCAGAGAGAGCTGTGGCTTCTGATGTTCTGAGCTCCTGTTTGACTGACTACAGCACAGCAGTATCAGGTGTCTTGTCTCCCGATTCAGCCTCACTGTTCCTTAGGAGGCATGAGGATGACAGCACACAGTGTAATGTTTGCAGGGGTGAGGGTGACACGTGCTTCTCCTAAGCTCAACAGCCACCCTACAGCATGGGTCACAAAGTGACACAAATGCTTTTGACGCACTGGATGCTTCTGACCTACAAGTAATAAGGTGGCCATCGGTAGATGTCCAGGTAACCAGAGCTGTCATCTGTCTCTTTTCCTCACTGACTGACCTGTAGATCATTTGCTCCTCTGACATGACACAACCCTCTCTAGACCCTGTGTTGTTTCATGACAAGTGTGACAGATATGCTGGGAGCCTCTTGGTTTTCCTAGAAGGTGATTAACATCTTCATGGTCCTAGTTTGGGTCCGCTGCATAATGTACATGCCCAAACATATATGTGTGTAGTTTTGCCCTATGGCATGTAGAGTATTTTATTTATAATTTGAAGTATGGAGTATGACCTTGTTCAGTAACTATGTTAGTCTAAAGCTTTAGATCCATGTAATGTGATGATATCACATTCCTCTGCCCTCCTCTCTGGGCAATGTGGGGACCAGACCACCCGCCTACCAGTGTCGGCCTGGATCTTTTTTCTCCTCAATGAAGTTTGACAATTTGTGACAGGACACAAAGGAAATTCATTATATTTGGTAATAGAAAACCTATTTCTCATTTTTCACAAACCACGCAGCTGCAATGAAATTGCCTAAGCTGCCGTATCACAATTCTCTACCCTCATGGTCCTTAAGGTCACCCGCCAGGGTCTTCAATTTCCGTATGTTCACAGCTTGGCGTTTGGTAATTTTCAGTATCAGAAAAACATACAGGAGCTATATATTTTTTTCCCTCAGAATGGAATATTCCTGATTTGAAAAGAAATAAATCTGTCACGGGAAAATATTAAAAATAAAAAGCATGACTGTAATAATCGCATTGATGTCATGCCCAATTCCGCTCATCCACTTTGCAGCAGGGGAACTCCCCTGCTCCCCCCGGATGGACTGTCAATGTAAGAGAAATGGAATTTTTATTTCAATAACCACTGTGGCTTAAGGGTAATTTATGTATAAGGAAGCACAACAACCTCAGGAATCAAATTTCCTTAAAATATTATTTTGCATTCTGTCTGCACCAAGGGTGAGTGGAGCTGATGGGATGGAGGGAAGAACAAGGACCGGGCTCCTCAGTCATCATCACTCAGCACAGAGAACTCACACGCACCACCCACACCGCCAGGAGGGAAGCCCTGCACTCTGCAAAGGCACTATGAAACAGGCTTCTTTGACATTTTACTATTAAAGACAAAATAAAGCCAGCTTACTGATGTTGCCTGCATGGCACCAGGGTCTGTCCATTCTCCCTACTTCCTGTCTTGCACACAACCTAACTCAGACCTTGTAGTAAATAGCAACACCATATGTCATGAGAGTTGATTTTTATAAATAGGAATCTCTCCAGAGAGAGAGATACATGAAGGCACTCAGTTTGTATGTACAGTCTAGCATACTATGACACTATGGCTAGCACTACATGTACCAGGATTAAAAATGGTGGAAGAAGAAAATGCAGAATGGCTAGGCCAAGGCTCCTTACAGTTCTAAGGAAGAAAGGGTCATCACCTTTCTAGAAGCAATCCTCCCCCCCCCCCCGCCCCACCCCCCGTCAAGTCCAGCATCCTGAGAAGCCCTGACTGGATTTTAGTGCCGAGTGTGTCATCATCCACTGGCAAGCATATCTTGTGTTCTTTCCCTTTCTTGATCTATTCTTTATGTAGGTCACTGCATGGTTCCTAAGCAGTAAGACTGGGTCTCAGGACCTTATGGATTTCTCTTGCACTTGCAATAATCTCCCTGACAAATGCCATCACTCAAAGTTACTGAAAACTAGTACCTACCTCAGCATAACATATCCCCCCTGAAAGTACCCAGCATTTATTTTACTTCTTTTGATGGTTAATTTTGATTTCCCACTTGACTGCATTGACATTTGCTGTAAGATTAAACATACCTCTGTATATGTCTATGAAAAGTATGGGAAGGGCTTCTAGAGACTTGGTAGACGGATTCATTCCTTGGTGAATTCATAAAGCAATAATATATAATTTCTAAGGGGTAGATAAACTATATGAGACAGAGCTTAGAAGTCTATATCTTACCAGTTTGAATCATGTTTTGCCCAGTTGCATGGGGCTGAGCAACTGGATTGAAATCTCTGAGTCACCTAAATGAATTTTTCTTTCTTTAACCTCTCACAAATATTTTAGTCGCATACATAAATAATTAACTACATACAAATTGGTACCAGAGGAGTTAAGCCATTGCTATAACTGATCTTCCCTGGAGGTTAATCCTTTGGGAAAATTAGGGAAGGTTTTCAGAATAGAGAAAGACCAAATGCTGTAAGCAGGGGGTAACAGGTGGTTGTTCTATGCTAAGAAGCCCAGAATGTTAACAGGAATGGACACCTTGTCTGTGTCCTGATGCTTTCAGAGTGAAGCCAAATTGCAGAGAGCCAAGGCCATGAGAGCAGTCTGTGTAGCCAAGGTCAGAGAGAGAGAGTAGTGTGTGCAGCCAAGAGGAACTCCTATCTATGTTTGGTCTGTAGAGAAACTTTCTCAAGAAGAGAGTTGTTTGTTGAAGTACTTATAAGCTGAAGTTGCAGAAATAAACTTTGAGCCTTGATCAGAATCTTGTCTTGGCTTCATTTTCTCTTGTCCCCCGTCCTTTTAGTTTCCAGTCCTCCTTTCAGGAGAACGCTGCTCCACCTTAAGCTGATGGACAGCTACACCAAGAACGCCGCTCCACCTTAAGCTGATGGACAGCTACACCAAATTAGAAAGAAATGGACAGAAATTTCAAGCCAAAATAGAATTTAGGTTTGGGCATAGTTATTATTTTCTGCTTTTAACAAGATTTACCATGAGAATCTAGAGTAAAACTCAACACATGTGCAGCCTGGCTAGAAAAACAGCAAGTAGAAATTTCTGGATAAGAAAAATATGGTCATTAAAGAGATAATCGTGATGAACAAGAAGCCAAACACTTTGAACGAAGAGAAAGGATGCCCTGAGAGCATCCAGGAATTGACTAGACATTGCAGAAGACACCACCCATCTTAGACCCAAGATTGTACAGTTATAACATCATTACAAAGGCTTTATTTTTTTAAGAAGAGAGAAGGGCTTCTCTTCTGCTACTCTCTCTTAACCCCCTTCAAGATTCTTTTTTTGAATATTATCTGCTGCCATAATGTTCTGCCCAAGTTCATGGAGCCAGCATCTATGCAACAAACATCCTGAGACCATGAGCAAAGTTAAATCAAGATATCCTTTCTATGTTAGCACCACAGCTGGGCAAAACTAATCCTTCATGGAGAAAGCAAACTCATGAGGAGGAGACAAGAGATATTGTTAGATTCTAGACACTATGTTCATCCAAGTAGAGGGTATGTGATTTTAATATCTGGGGAGGCCACAAGAAAGCATAGTTGGAAGAGCTATGTGGAGCAGGGGGGAATTAAATGGGTCTTCATCAAGATTTGTCAATAAGAACTTTAGTTACTCTCAGGGATAAATATTTCATTTTGTGATAGTCTTCTGGGAAGGCTTCATAAGACACTAACGTGTGACAGAAACCAGTCCTTGGCCACTGAACATGGGCTACTCCAGTGTAAATGCACTTCTCCCATAGCCACAGGGGTGAGGACAGGATCTTAATATTGACTGTGTTCTGATACCATTTGTATCTGATTTCATTTGTCAATATTTTTACCAGATCTTGAGTATGAAAATCATTTTATCATTCTATATTTTAAAATGTATAATATTTTGTTCTTGTAATGTTTAAAAGTCGAAATGTTTTGTCTTTATAATGAATTACAAATTAATATGGCATTTCCTCTAATACTAAAGTTCATATGGCGTACACATTTTGCTAAAAGAGATTGGTTATTTTCTCATTCAATTTTCTATAATAAGTCATAAATAGATATTTGAATATTAAAAAGAATGCAAATGCTAATTTTTCAATGAGACTGTAAACTAAATACCAAAGTGGAAACTATCAGAATTGAATACTCAGAAGGACAGTAATGAGTTAAAAATTGGAAAGGTTCAAGGGAGAGTAGACTGTGTTGGCTGGAAGGGTGACATATCTTTTGTTGTCCAGTGGATGATATGCTTACGGAAGCTCACCAGTCACCCTGTGCTTGTCAGAGGGAGACAGCAACCATCACAGGTGTGCCTGCACCTGGGACACAGATGTGTATGTCAGATGTGATTTAGAAGCAGGTGTGCCTGCTCCAGGTAGCAGCCTGCCTTAGCAAACCTAGGAGAGTGGCACCTGCTAGGGCGTCCTGATCTTCATTCTGTGGATCGGTAAAGAATACAAGCCAAGTCCCTGATGAGAATGCCAAGTGCAAGACACACAGCAATAAGCCATCTTTCATTAGAGGTGTTTGCTTGACTTCAAACAGAACTTCTGCTTTATCTGGGAAGGCACTGGGGCTGCCGAGAAGAAGTAAATACTTCAGTCCTTTACCAAGGAGTCGCTGTTCATACCTGCACTCAAAAATGCTTCCCCTGTGCTCTAAAACCACTCAAGGACACATATATTTTAGAAAGTAAGTTAAAAGCAATTTTAGTAAGAAAGGATCTAGGCTGTGGGAAGGCATTAGAGCCCAGGTCTTTCTCTGTGCAGATTCTTAGAAATGAGTCAAGGACACATGAAGGTTTCCACCTTAAGAGCCAAGTATCCTCATAAAAATCTTAATAAGAAACTTCAGCATGATGTGACATATGAAGTGTCCACTGAATCCCTCATCTCCTCCTTCAAGTGAAAGGGCCTGAAAATAAATTGTAGGTCAGTACAAGGGCAGTAAGTATCAGAATTAGCTTCCTTACCTTTGTTGTTGTTGTTGTTGTTGTTGGTGTTGGTGGTGGTGGTGGTGGTGGTGGTGGTGGTGGTGGCATTACTATTGTGTGGTGGTTTTGGAGGGTGGCCCATGCATGCCATGGGATGTAAGTAGGATCAGAAGATGACTTTCAGGAGCCATGTCTTTCCTTCCACCTTTGGTCATGGGATCTGAACTCAGGTCATTAGGTTTGTACAGCAAGCACGTATGTGTGATGACCTGCCTCACCGTTCCAAGTTTTTCACTTTTGATTCTCAGATATTTTATGTGTTGAATCAACTTGGGTCCTTCAAACTTTTTTCTTTTTAATGCTCTTATGCATAGAGAAAAGATCTTCTCAGTCTTTTCAGGGAAGATAATAATTACAAAGGTATATTGAAGACAACCCAAATGGAATCTTTAACAGATTTGATTTCGTGTTAACCATGTTATAATTTTAATAACTACCGTCTTCAACCTAAAAGGATGCTGAAGAGCAGACTCTCCCCATTTTGGTTGCCTTTTGCCAACTGCAGAGATGACAGTGGGGTTGGTATTGCATGCTGGTGTGTGTGTGTGTGTGTGTGTGTGTGTGTGTGTGCACGTTCAGGCACATGATTTTGCACACACATGGATATGTGCACACACATTCTATCTATCTTTCTAGTCATCAATGTACCTAAATATACACACTCCTGTGGGGCTGTGGCGTGCATGTGTGGGCGTGGGTTCTGTTGGGCTGAGTTGTGGATCCCACGTGTCTGCTGCTCCAGGTGGCTGGAGTCACAGCTCAGGGGGCAGAAGCACTGGAACTTGACTGAATTCACTCTATCTTGTGCTGGCCCGACACCGGGCTGTGGGAAGCCCCGTGACTCCACTCCACCTCCTTCGTCCCCTTTCTCTCAGATCTCAAGTTTGAACCTGGTTTATCCCAGGTTCAAAAGACCTAAATTCACACTCCAGAGTCATGCACAGTATTTCCATGCTCCTTTTGCAGGGAGGTGCCCTATGCTGGGATGACTCTCAGCTAGCTCCCCACTGCAGAAGGTCAAGCCTTCAGAAGTGTCTCCCATACACACTGTGATGAGAGGTCTTCAGCATGCATGGGTAGTGATGGTGCAAAAAAGTGGGGGAGTTGAAGTTATCCAAGAAGATGGATATTCTTCTTGGTCAGAAATGGGCTTTCTGAAATAAGGTACAATTGTGTGTTGCCAAGTGGGTTTCCTGTGCCATATCAAAACTCTTACAGACTTTCGTAAGCATTGGTTGGAATAAAACACTTAATGCAACCCAGAACCTGTTTATTTTTAAGCTCTTGTCCCTTAAATTTACTGGTGTGTTCATCAATTATGTGGTCGACAAGCTGTCCTGCAATTCCTTTGTCTAAGAATAATCACCCCTCCTCTACTCCAGGGACTCGATCGATTTTTCTCTCTATAGTTTTAGCTTTCCTCTTTACATTCTGGCTATTGTGGCCATTTATTAAATCCAAGATCAAAACATGGAGCTGCCACGGCTAAGGCAGCCACCCAGGTTTATTTCCATGGACGTAGACTGCATTTATCTTTCCAGTGGGCACGTAACCCACCCCAGGCTGTCATCAGGAGTAAATAGAACTTCTCATTTCTCTGCTTTGTCCTTCCCAGCTCAGGGCCACAGTGGTCCCCAACTCTCTTTGCCTTTGTCAACATTTCCTAACAACTCAGAAGAAGTTTCTTCTGAGATGCCCCAATGGCTCTCCCCCTCTGAGGAGTATTCTGCCTTTTTAAAGATTCTGTAGCACCCACATAAAAATTTCCTGTTCTGTTGTTTTTCCCAGGGAGACAAAAACAAAGGTTTATTCACCCCAAATTAGACACCAACAACAGACCAAACTGGTGAGTCCTCCAGTCTAGTTGAGGGAGTTGGTGAGTTTATTGAGGTTCCTTACAGAAGCATGAGTAGGGGGCTACTTGCAAGAGCATGGATACTCAAAGACAGATGCATCAGGGCATAGCCCAGATGAGTGACAGCTCACTAAAGCTGCTTCCCTGGAGCTCCTCAAACAGCTGACCCACTGCTCGACCAGTAGCTGTCTTAGTCAGGGTTTCTACTCCTGCACAAACATCATGACCAAGAAGCAAGTTGGAGAGGAAAGGGTTTATTCACCTTATACTTCCACATTGCTGTTCATCACCAAAGGAAGTCAGGACTGGAACTCAAGCAAGTCAGGAAGCAGGAGCTGATGCAGAGGCCACAGAGGGATGCTACTTACTGGCTTGCTTCCCCTGGCTTGCTCAGCTTGCTTTCTTAAAAAACCCAGGACTACCAGCCCAGGGATAGCACCACCCACAATGGGCCTTCCCCACTTGATCACTAATTGAGAAAATGCCTTACAGCTGGATCTCGTGGAGGTATTTCCTCAAAGGAGGCTCCTTTCTCGGTGATAATACTAGATGGTATCAAGTTGACACACAAAAACAGTCAGTACAGTAGCAGAATGCTCTCATCATTGCTTCTGTAACCTTGGGGGTGGGTCTAGGGAATCTTCTAAATTTCAGAAACTTCCTGAGACTTGCTTTGTTTACTTCTTAAGTGTTATAGACCTCCTTCATCTTTCCAGGAAGGAATGCTTCAATTCGGAGAGGCCACCTTTCTCCTTCCTCCCCAAAACACATACTGCTTAGTTGTAGGATATCATAGAGATTGGTTTTCTAAGGCTTGTGGGAAACTCCATCTGTTTATTGCTTTTATAACACACCACACAAGCGCAGGGGATGCTGATGGATGTGATGGATGATTGACAGAGGTCAACACTTTTTGGTATTGAAAACCCTACCAAGAGTCTTAGGCCATTGGAACTCAGAAAATCTAGTGTTAATGCCTGTGTAGTTTGTGTAGAAGCCTGGATGCGCTCTTTTTCAGTCTGTCTCCAATCAATTATCTTTCACATGTCTATCATCTACTTTTGTTTGATTGTGCAATCCATCTCTGCTATCTGCCGGCCATCCTTATCCTACCCATATTGTTGGCATAAAATAACAAGTCTGAAATAAATTAGATTAGCTTGAGCCAAAGTGTAAATGACTGTAATAACTGGAATGTAAAGTATCAGACCAATGGAATCAGGATTGTGTGCTCGCCTAGTTAGCTTCAGATGTCAATTGACAAAGACCAGAATTAACTGCAGAAGTCTCATTTGGAGGTAGGATTGGGGAAGTACTTAGTAAGCTTGGCCTGGGGTTATGCGGTATAAAAGCCCCGAGCTAACTGTAAAGGACCATTCTTGCCCACGTTTGGGGGCCAAACTATAGCGGCCCGCTCTGTTCCACAGGTCTGGGTTTAGCAAGAGAGAGAGAGAGGGGGGGGGTGGGGGGGGAAGAAGGGGAAGAGCCTCGAAGAATAGAGACAAGCCAGAGGATCTGTAGTAAAGTCTTCTTTACTGTCTCCACCATACACACACCACTACACCTACTACAACTACACCATACATACATACATACATACATACATACATACATACATACATACATACACACACTACAAGGAAATCCTGGGTATTCATAGGCTTTTGCCACGTGCCTTGTAGGCGTGTGGATACCACGTGCCTTGCAGGTGTGGATATGACCTAAGCCTTACAGGCGTGGACAGCACGTGCGCCTTACAGGCATATATGGCGTGGATAGCACGTGGATAACTCGTGCACTGCATGCCTTGTAGGAGTGGATACCACGTCCTTGCAGCTGGGGGCACTAAAAAGCAAAACAAGATATCGGATATCGGAGTGTGTGGGATATCAAAAGAGTGTGCTTCAGCTGTTGTAGGCTGTTGAAAACCAAGTCTCATGTCAGGGTATATGTCTCAAGATGACTGCAAAGCTGATAGCTGCTTTCTAGCCACTTTCTGCTTAAAGTCGGCTCCCAACAATGCGGTATAGTCATTATTATTATTATTATTATTATTATTATTATTATTATTATTTGGTATAGGAAAAGCCAGACTGTTGTACTCTATGTCACCTCTGAGTTATATAAAAAAGTTCACTGAGTACAAATAGGAGAGAGTGTGCCAGTAAACAGCTTTCTTCCATGGTTTCTGCTTCAACTCCTACTTGAGTCTTGTTCTGACCTCTGTTAAAGATCAACTGTGATCTGGAAGTGTAAGCCAAAAAAAAAAAGAATCATTTTCCCTTCAGTTGTTCTTGGTCACAGTTCACCACAGCAACATGAAGCAAACTAGAACGTGTGCCTAAAGGTAAATTAGAATCCAGGGAGACCAGAGCAACAGCTGTGATGTTGACAGGGTTGGCCACCAAGCAGAGGTGGCTGGGCCAATGTGATTAAAGCATAGAACAGTGGTGAAGCTCCTTCTGTTCAGGTCTTCTTCATGTGGAACCGCCCGTGTCTCACTGTCCAGGAGTTTCTCATCCACAGAAACATGAGGAGCATTACTACTCCTTAAGCTGATCACATGTAGAGCCCTTGGCCTTGGGGACAGCAAGTTAGGGGCATGCATAAATCAAGTCCTCTCTACCAGCATCCTCCAACTACAAACAAATTGACCAGTATCATCTGTCCAGGGACAAATGCATGATCTCTCACCTGCTTTCCAGAGTGTTTTCATTGTGATTGTGGCACAGGCATAAATCCATGTGCTGGCACAGTCAAAACACCAACCTAGCAAAGAAGACACTGAATGTGAGATTCACTACATGGCAGATCCATAGAAATTAGAGTTCTTTTAAATAATTACACTGCAGGAGAAACTGAGTATCAACTATAAGCTTCCTAAGATCATTCAATTCTAGAAAGATCAAAGACATATATGTACTTTAAGCTACAAAATATAACAGAGAAACAGATTAAAAAACCCAGTTGACCAGTAATTTACCTACCCTGCAGCCAGAAGGAGCCATCATCTCACCAGCTTCCAAACTTCGGTTTTTCATTTTAGAGTATGGAAGACTTTCTTATTCAACACAAAACTCTTGAGAAGCTAGAGAGAAAAGGTTGAGAGGTCTGAAAAGGTTGAGAGATTTTACACAACAGGAATGTATGAAAGTGTTGTAACAGTAGAAACAGACTGGAAGTTAGGACTGTAGACAAAGTAACCATTGGACAATCCAAAACCAATGATCATCACAAAGCACTTGTTACAGCTGTAGACAAAGTAGCCATTGAACAACCGAAACCTAAAGAGCTTCACAAAGCACTCTTAACAGCAAGAGTAAAGGTAAGTCAAGAAAAAAGTTAAAATCACATTTTAATAATGGCAAAGAAAAATTTTCAGGAGGTTTTTATTAGGGAAAATAGGTGAACAATGACAAAAATAATCTATTTATCAAAGTGAAAGTTACTGTTTGCTTGAAAACCTGTTATGGGCACAGGACACAGGGACATTTACATTCTAACAAGTCAGGGATTCGAGTTAAGATGCGTTTTAAAAGGCAATTGCCAGGTCCTATCAACATTTTAAATCCCTGTCATTTTCAACTCATCAATTTCAATTCTACATGTATATTATACAAAACTATCTGCATGCTTGAAAACTAGGTCAAGTGCAATTATACTTTTGCCGTACTCTTTTAACAAATAGAAACAATGTTATTTGTAGTCTATTTTGCAAGAAGAGAAAAGGATCTGAGGTTCATAAATGAGAAAGCAATAGAGGGGAATGGGGAAAGGGGATGGCATCTGAAATGTAAATAAAATATTCAATAAAAGAAAGTTAAAATAAAATCCAAAAAAATGAGAAAACAATAAAATATATATAGTATGTTTACTCCGTGTAACAATGTGGTGTACACAAGAGAAATACTTCTCAAAGTAACACATCAGTAATTCTCTGATATGTACTTTAGATAAAATTCAAAAGCTATCTTATGACACAGTAAAAAAGTAATTTAGTTGATGTAATGTACACATAAATCTTGATAATTCTGTACCTCTGAAAATGCCAGCAAAGCATTGTATATGACATAAGAGCCTCTTACTCAGGAAGAAAGGATAGAAATGGGTAGGGGGCAGAGAGACAGAGATGCAGGATGTAGCCCTTTAACTATGCCATGATTGTACTAAGAAACCCAGGGGCTAGGACATAGTGCATAGGTAGAGCTCTTGTCTCTGTTTTACTCTCCTTATTGAACCTGAAGGTCACCAATGATCTCTGTGACCTCCCTGTCTTTCTGGCCTACAGTGATGGGTTTATCAACACTCATAACTGCAACTATGTTTTTAACATGGTTGCTGAAAATTCTTACTAGATTACGTCATTTTGATGGCTCAGCAAGCTCTCAGACCCACTGAGATGGCCAACAGGGCAGGGTGAGGGTGCCAGAGGAGGACCAGGGAAACTTCAGAGAAATCCTTGAATAAAGAAAAATACTTGACTTTTATATTCTTTCAGGAGGTAGCAGGATGTTCCTCACCATGTGATGTAAACTGGTATAGTCTGTGTGACAAAGAGCATGGACCAGAAAGAGAGGGAGAGTGAGGGTGAGGGGAAAGGAACGAGGAGGAGGGAGAGGGGAGGGAGAAGGGGAAGAGAAGGGGGAGAGAGGAAGAGAGAGACAGGCAGACACACACACACACACACACACACACAGACACACACACACAGAGAGTGGGGGGAAAGATGCTGTGGACAGGATGTGATCTGATTTTTTCCTTTTTTTTTGTTGTTTTTTTTTTTTTTTGTTCTTGTGATCTTGTCTCTTAAGTAGCCAGTTTTCTAAGGGGTTGGTCTGTGCTATAGCAACCAGGTTACCATCCAGGAGCCTAAGTGCCTGCCCCAGCATAGAGCTCTGAGTTACACAGATTCTTCCTTCAAATCTGGTGTTCCACATCTCTGAGAGGTGCATCCATCAGACGAGAGAAGAAAGAACAGACCATGTTTTGTGCTTTGTTAGCTGTGAGCTGTTTCATTCTCTAGCTTAACCGTGAAAGCATGTGACTCAGTGGACACCTGTTATTCTGTTCTCTTGTAACTGAGTCCAAATTAAACTTCCAGAGCTCAATCCAAGGGGAAAGCGGTGGTCACAACATGCATTTGAAATAAAGACAAATCAGGACTGTTACTCTGTCTATAGATATCTCAGCCAGAAAGGTTTAGACAGTGGTTAAAAGGTGCAGTCCATGAAGACTGTCACCATGGTTAGTATCCAGTTATAACTCAGCACCCCAGAAGCTTTATCCTCCATGATTTAGGTACCCAACACGAGATCAGCCTAACTCACAAAGATGCAGGATACTTCAGGCTCTGAATTAAAAGCATTTTGGGCTCAGGAGTCCCATGGCAAAGGGGACTGGTCCTTTCTCACCTCAGCTTGCCCAGGAGACAGCTAGGCCCATTATGCTTAGATGCTGTCTGTAGGGAGGACTTGAGGAGTGTCCACAGACAAATGGCCTTGTCCAAAGCTGATGGGACTCATCTACAAAAATAGACTTCTTAAGCTGTTTTCACTAACAGCCTCCTGCATTGAGACTCAACCGCACATCAGCGTGCTGAGCTGCACTGTCCCTGCTGAGGAAAATAGACTTATCTAAAATTGTCTTCTAGAACAATCCACTGAGACAGAGACCCATAACAATTTTACAGGAGAAAAGGTACCATTAGCACACAAAAGATAATCATTTGGAAAAATGATATTGTAATTTGAAATTGGTTTATTAACACAGTGGGTTAGGAACTTATCAGACACAAGGCTTTTAATTGGTGATCAGATATTTTGAAAATACAACCAAATACTCTACAAGAAAGCACTTTAGCTTGTTCACTGTAAAAATAAAGCCCATTTTGATTGCATGGTAACCAGAACCGTTCGTCTTTTAAAGGGAATAATAAGCAAATAATTTCCCAAGTGTTGAAATAATAGGCGTCACACTTAGGGAGTGAATTCTGATTCATATTTTCATATGTTGCATTTAAACACTGTCAGCAGGTATAATTTTATATGAATAGCATGTTTTCTTTTGGTGTTTATATATTAGGGGCTTTTTACATAATGTAGATTTTTGCAATAAAAATGTGTCATAATGTGTGTGTTTGGGGGTGGGAGAAGTGATGGCTCAATGGATACAATGTATGCTGCCTAGGCTTGAGGCCTGAGTTAGTATCTCTGAGGCTGATGTAAATAAAAGCTAGGTGTGGTGCTGTGAACTTGTAATTTTGGCATTAGAGGCAGACACAAGAGCGACACCACACCAGGGCCTCACAGCCAGTCAGTCTAGCTAATTGGTAAGCTCCAGGTTCAGTGAGAGTTGCTGCCCCCACAAACAAAACTAAGGACAACAGGGGGTGAGGGGAGGAAGGGAGGGAGAAGTAGGAGGAGGGGGAGAAGGAGGGAGGGAGAAAGAGGAGTAGGGGGAGAAGGGGGGAGGGGGAGAGGGAGGGGAAGGAGAAGTGGGAGGGGGAGGGGGACACAGAGAGAGAGAGAGAGAGAGAGAGAGAGACAGACAGACAGACAGACAGACAGACAGACAGACAGACAGACCTGATATACCCCTAGGTGCATGCATGGGTGTGTGCGTACTAACATAAACAAACAAGTACTCAGACAGATTTTAAAATGGGTTCGGACTATAGCTCAGTGCTGGGACACTTAGCTAGCACATGTAAGTACCTCAGGGACACTTAGCTAGCACATGTAAGTACCTCAATACAGTCCATCCTCAGTGCTATATAAATTGTTACTGAATTTAGTTATAAAGACAGGCCTTAAGGGCTGGAGAGATGGCTCAGTGGTTAGGACAAGCTTTAAGGGCTGGAGAGATGACTCAGTGGTTAGGACAAGCTTTAAGGGCTGGAGAGATGGCTCAGTGGTTAGGACAAGCTTTAAGGGCTGGAGAGATGATTCAGTGGTTAGGACAAGCTTTAAGGGCTGGAGAGATGGCTCAGTGGTTAGGAGCACTTGCAGTTCTTTCAGATTTTGCCACCCATGCCGGATTGAAAAACTATCTGTAACTCCAGTTCTATGGGACCTCATGCCTTGTTTTGGCCTTTCTGGGCAGTCACACATGAGGCGCATACTTACAGGGAAGGCACACATGTACATCAATAAAAATAAATCTTAATATTTTATCATATTATGTTTGAAAGTTTATCTTGTGTGCATGCATGTGTGTAGGGGGCACTCATGTGTATGCACACATACAGAGGTCAGAGGACAGCTTGAAGGAGTCAGTTCATATCTTCTGCTTTGTATATATCAGAAATTGAATATAGGACATCAGGCTTCTCAGTATATATGTCATATATACACATATGTAAATATATGTGTGTGTGTGTTTGTGTGTGTTATATATACACACATCATTTGTGTACATATATGCAAATATACACTATATGATACATATATATATATATATATATATATATATATACATGTTATAATCTTATACAAGAAACATAAATATAAAGTAAATGATGGTTTCTTCTATTTTATTATACACTTAGATAATAGAGAGTTCGAAGTGAATAAGTCACACTGTATACATGAAAATATGCCACCGTGGTTTACAGATCATTGTGTGATTTCATTGGTCTACAGTATTATCTTGAGTAGCATTGGTGCTCGTCTGTTACTGGCTGTGCTGGTTTACATGCTCCTAGATTACCTGACTTCTAAGCATGTCTGTGCACAAGGCTGATCCTTCAGCTGGGAGCACGGAGCCGGGTATGAACATGCCCCTGAGCTTAGCAAGTCACTGAAGCCCAGGAGCTGAAGATGCAGAAGGGTGCAGTTATCAGATTCACCTATCACCCCTCCCCTGGAACATGTAACTGCTTGTCACATGCTGTAGAGCCCACTGGTCTCAAGAGTTTGTGCTAGGCTTGGCCATGAGGGATGGTTTGTTCTTCTACAACACCCACTAGAGTTGGCTCAAGAAACCAGCTGTGTGTCTGTCAGAAGAAGGCATCAAGGAGCATCTGTGTGCCAGCTATCTGAGAAACCCATGCAGGCTACATCTATGCCTTTTCAGCAACCCAGCTCACAGCAGAAGCTGCATGGATGCTGGGCATGTGAACATAAGCTGATGAAAGGCAGAATATGGAAACAGGACTTGGAGGCAAAGTCATGGGAAGAGGTCTGGAGTTCTGTGCTGCATGAGCCCCATGTCTTGTCCAGAGCAAGCTGCCCATGCTAAGCTGGCAAGAATGACTCAGCGTCTTCAGCCTGTGACTCATGCTTTAATTGTTGCTATCTGGTGACTTTCCCTCCTGCATGGGATGCTTGCTGATCTCCTGCTCTGGTTTTCCTCCAGACAGTATCTGGTAGGCTTCACATGGAACCTCCTGAGTGGCATATCGGTTCAGCAGAACAAAAGGTATCCAACAGATGCTTGTTTGCTAAGAGTTCCACACAGCAAAGATTTACAAATAAACAAATATATTTTCTTTGTTAAAGCTACCTGGAAGACCTATCCAGGGGCCTGAGAATTCATTGCATATCTAATCTCCAACATTAAGATGTTAAAAGTGGGTGAAGATGGGAGGGTGATGGATTAAAGTAGGTAGATCCTCGGTCTTCCTGGGGATCCACCATGTGAAGGGTGTGTGGAAGGATGAAGACTAGGGCTGTGCTAAGTGACTTGGCATCAGCAGAAGTGGCATCTCAACAGTGGCTCCAATAGCCAAGGCTTAGTGACTTGTCTCCTACTAAAAGACTGTAACTTGAAAATATCATTTTATCTCCCTGGTATTGTATAAACTTCCTGTGATGGTTAATCTTCCTTGTTATCTTGACCCATCTGGGAAGAACAGTCTCATTTGAGGAATCACCTCTGTCAGATTGACCTATGGTCATATCTGTGGGATATCTTTTTATTGAAGAGGATTCCTCCTGGAAGCTAAGCTCCCAACCTCACCTTGTTTGATCTCCATCTCCATTGATGTATGCTTGGGTTGGCAGATGCCAGGATGTCTGTTGTCATAGAGCCACCCACTCTTGGGCATCTCTCAGGCTGACTAGGCCAAGCTGTCCATACTAGGCTTCTTCTAGTCTCCACCATGGAGCTAAGAATGGCTTGGCATTCTTTTAGGAACAGTCATTCCCATCTCACCTCAAATGGCTTTCTATTAATACTGTTTTGCTGTGAACTATGCTAGCACTTGCAACTTCGGTGTTAGCTCCCCTGGCTGCTTTGCAGGTATCCTTCTAACTATGGGACAAGCCCATAGTGGAGAAGTATACCAAGGCTGATTTACCACAGTCAGAAGTGGAGATGAAGGCCACATGTTGTCACACAAGCTACTTTCTATACTGCTCCAGGTCAGTTGGCTGCCCACAGAGATTTAACTCACAGGGTAATATACACCTATGCCAGTGAGACAACAGGACTGAAGGAGGGCTATAGGAAGAAGGAGCCAGTATCTTAAAAATGTCTCAACGCTGTCCTGGTTATGCCTCTATCTGGAACATTAAATGATTCCCATTTAGGTTAAATTTTAACTACTGGGAGCTTTTAATAAAGAAGGAAAAAGCAGGACTTTATCTCCAATATCACTCACTTCATTGAGGTACCAGACTTATCCTACTTGTTCATCACAGACCAACAAGTCAGTGGCCTTGTCTCAGTTGGCTGTGCTCTAAATGCTACGTTAATAAGAAACAGGATGTTGGGAAAATAAGCATAGCACTAAGGCTTCCTCATCTGCACATGAGCTTTGGTGAGGATGGAGTCTTTAGATGGGGCAAGCCTGATCGAAACTGGGAATAACAGCCAGAAGGAACAAGAAACGAACTGACAACTGAGACACACCCTTACCCTTTATAATTTACAGCAACATTGTCAGGGTCCTGCCTGCTTAGAGTGAGCCAAGATCCTCCCCGAGGAGAGATAAGAGGTGACTGTTGCAGTTTCTGGATCTTCAAGGCTCTCTTCCAACTCTTCAGACCCAACTTCATGCAGAGCACAGACAGAACTACCTGCATGTCCCAACTTCCTTGAATTTAAATTAGTGTGATGTCTTTAAGGAGACAAGTTCAATCTATGAGGTCTTCAGAATCTCAAGTGATCTTCAAGGTACAAGAATCCCCACTTCCTGCAAGTGGGGTGATCCTGGCGGATTGCCATCACACCTCATTACTCAAAAAGAAAAAAAAAACCCTAATTCCACTGTGCTTATAAATTTTCCTTATTCATTTCTCTTTGTATTCCTAGAAAATAGCAGGAGGGGCGTAGCATCAACAAAGCCTCCCTTCTTCAGATTACTGCTGGAAGACACCCATGCCTTGTAGAGGTTTGGACAAAAAATAAATGTACTTAGAGATATCACATTAAGTGAAATAAATTGGTCCCAGAACATTAAACAACACTTGTATGTCTTCTCTCATTGTGACCTCACTGAGTCCTAGGCTTTATTGATCATACAATCATATGGGTACAAAATTAAAGTTGATACAAAACTATCTAGAAAAATAAGGTGACTGGTATAGGAGACAGGTGGGAAGCCGGTGCAGAACATGGGGAAGACCGCACAAAGTACATTATATGCTTACACTATAATGCTCTTTATGTACCCCAGGATGATAACACATTTTAAGGACATTTTAGTGTGTGTGTGTGTGTGTACTGTGCACATGAGCTACTTGTGTGTGGGTACCCTTGAAGAGTAGAATAGGGCTTCATACCCCCTGGAACTGGAATTATATGCTGGGTTGCATGTGACACAATGCTGGGAACCCGACTTGGGTCCTCTGGAAGAATAGCAAGTGTTCTTGATCACTGACTGAGACATCATTTAAAATGATTTAAAACTCTAAATCATTCTGTGATATCTATTAATCCTAAATATTGGCAATGAATTATTCGACAGCACTGAGATCTGCCTGGGGATCAGCACATTTATGATATGATTGCATTTAAGCTCTTTCCATTTCTTTTCAGATCAATCAGGTCTTAGACATCATTAGCATAAGTCAACCATTTCAGTTTTGCCCACAAGTGACACTTTGGGCCTTCAGGAAATCTTCATGCTGAGCACAAATTTGTACAGTCAATATTTTTCTGGTGACAAGCGGAGAGGAAAGGAAACAGTCGTGTCACTGGAACCACAGTGGTGTGTCCAGGAGAACAGCTGGTAACTTAGCTGAGCATTTCCCAGGTCCTTCTTAGACTGCTCTATCTGGACTTCTGTAGACATTCTGGTGTGAGCAGATACACTGTGTGTGTGTGTGTGTGTGTGTGTGTGTGTGTGTGTGTGTGTGTGCCTGCGCAACTGAAAAGGGTATCCCTTTCCTGCAGCTAAACCACCTGTATGGCATCAGAGGGCAGAGGCAGGGAAGGTAGCGACCTCGATGTTCTTACAGTGGTTTCCCAAGCTACTCAAGTAGGAGGCATCAGACTGCAGGCTCCGTGTCACAGCCATCTAATAACATAGATCCCTTTCTCCTAATTATGTCCCTATAGGTGTGGGTTACTTGGCACCCTGCTTCCAAGACAATGAGTGACGAGGGTGAGGCTGCCTTCATGCTGAAGAATTGTCTTAGAGTTGTGTGTAATAACACTAACGCAGAACATTCTGTCAATCACTGGGTTGTACATAGTTAATCAAATGAGGAAAGCCACCTTTGTGCTGATGGACGGCAGTCCCTGGGTACAGGCTGCATTGAGGGGATTTAAAATGCCCACCTGAGAATGAGGAGTGGATGGAATCTGCATGAAGTTGTGTTTCTTGAAACCTTGGAAAGTCTCAGCTTTTTCATCTGCCCCAGAATTGAGATTGCTGAACATGCATTGAGAACACAGGATTCTGGGCTGCTGCTGCCTCATTACCCCCAACCCCTGGAGAGTGGGACAGAAGACACCTAAAGAACGAGTTTCCTTCAGTATTTCTGAAGTAACAAACACAAGAAAAATAGATGGAGTTGGAAATGGTTTTTAACCTTTATTCTTGCATAAATCAAGAGGCTCATCTTTCAATCCATTGCCATAGAATTCAATTAAAGGTCAGATTTGTAATGGGGATCCTAATTATTAATGTGTTGCCATTTCAATTATTAATAAGTTGAAATATTTGCATAATGGATAAAGAAAATGCCGAAGAACAACTTTGGTAGCCTCCGAGGAGCCTTGCAGCATTTTGTCGGTGTCCTTTGCATGTGATCAGGGGTCAGGCTGACACACAGACACACCTTGAGTAAGGTAGAGCTACAGCAGAGATTGGCCAGGCACGTGACCATTTGGTCACATGACGTTCACTGTGGGTCTGAAATACTTTTTCAAAGTGGTTTGTATGAGATCCTCAAAGAAAGCAATAGTAACCTTTTTATGTGTTCATTCACCTTTGTACACACACACACACACACACACACACACACACACACACACACAGCCTCAGGTTGATATTAGGTCTTTTACTTAATTTCTCTCACCTTAGATGCAAGACAATGTCTCTCACTGAACTTAGAATTTAAACTGGCTAAGTTTCTTAGATAGGCATTAAGTCCCGGGGATCCTCCCGTCAACCCACCCAGCACTGAGATTATCACTGTATACCACCACGCTTGGATACCATGTGTGTTCTTGGGGTGGATCCTAGGTCCTCATGGTCATTTGGCCTTAAAAGCATTTTTTGAATAGTCTTTGCAGTAAGTCAGTACGGCCATATCCACTGTTCACTCCACAGAAGCTGTAGGTCTGACCCTGTGCCCTCTGCTCAGACAAAACTGAGTCCACTGCAGGGTTTATGCATAGACACAAACCAGCCAGATAAAAAACAACAAACAGCATCCGACTGTTTGCTGTGGGAAGACCCTCCGCCTGTACTCTCAGACCCCAGAATTTTTGCAGTGGGCATAAAAAACTAAGTTGCCAGAGAAGAAGGCAAGTGACTTCCTTTAATTCAGTTTAAAGGTGGCAGTGAGGGCTGAACCTGGGCATCCTAAATATTAGACAAACACTCTCCCACTGAACTACTATGTCTCTAGCGGAGGACAGCGAGCAGCTTATTGAAGTAAATTGTTAACTATGAGAGGACAGAGACGACAGTTCTGATCCTGTGGCAGCTTTGTCCACCCGGTTTGCTTTTCTTCTCAGATGGTTTTATGGTAAAACACAAACCTTCCTTTACATCGGAACTGCTATTTTCATAAATCCCTTTTCAGTCTGATTTTACACAGTTATGATGAAACTGTGACCTCAAATGTCAAGAATGATTTAAAACGTTATTTACGCAAACCCGCAAAAGGTATTGCCCTCCACAGCCTGTCAATCCCCACTTTAGAGGATCAGAGGGAGCAAGAAGCTTGAGCCCTAAAGAAGTCATTTATCTGGAGGCCTTAGGGGGGGACTGGTCTCACCGACCACGACGAACTTTTCAATAGCTAATGTGATATTTATTAGAGTTCGCTTTAACCAATGTTAGTAATTATAAGAGACACAAAATTCACTATTAATTAGTTCTTCTTGAATTATTTAGGCCTGAATCTTTACAGGACAGCCAGGCTCAAGCCTGCTGTACAGAGGTGGTGTGGATTCTCCTTTCGTGGACATATTCAACCCGGTTCCCTGAGCAGAAAACCATTATTGTTGACTACATTTTTAGATCATAAATATTCTGTTCTTCTGGAATTCATCTTAAAGTGGGTGCTAGTTTTGAAAGGGAGAGCTATAATCTCATTTTTTTTTTAAAAAAGAAAATGTTATGTCCTTAAGGAAATAAACGATAATCTAAAAAGTTCCCAGTTTAAAATACCATCTTTTCCCTAATGAACAGACCATGTGTGGGTCAGGAAAGACTGTCGCCTGCCACGCCTTGCCTTACAGATCACCACTGTACCCACAGTGCCCGGTGACCTGCTGTGTGTGGTTTTGCAACTCATTTGGTTCCTTACAACAAATAACACAGTCAATGAATGTCACGGAGGTGACAGCGTTGTCATAGGGATAACACAGCAGGCAGGAGTCAGGTGACTATGCCATGCTTTTTAAGAGCAATAGTAATCATCCTTTAGAAATCTGTTTGGTCCATACACTGTATTACGCCTCTGTCCACCTGCTTACAAGCAGAGTGCACTGAGCTTATTTAAATAGAGTTGTAAATGCCGGTGGTGGTGCTTAGACATTTGTAGGAAACAGAGGAAGCCTTCAGTGAGTTAAAGACCTGAGTGAATATGTGTTATTTACATAGCCACAGCCTTTGCAAGGACCAGGGACTGATGGGAAATTGGCAAATCCCCTTTTTTCCCATAGGGGTCAGGCTTGAAGTTGGCAAAGCCTCCTTCCTTCCTCCCGCAGACCTCCTACAGGCTAACCCCCCCCTACATTATGTGCTTACATAATAAACACTGAGGAGGGCATGCTCCATCAGCTTTTCTCTCACATGCATCCATGTGTCTGTCAGTTTCTCACTTGCTTGGCACCTTAGTCAGGTTTCCAGGTGCAAGCCAGGTTGGTCAAGGCAGACATTTTACACTGGAAATCATCAATGAGTTGACTGAGTACACTTACTGTGGTGGCCCTTCCTCCCACTTGGAAGGGTTTGTGTGCCTATAGTCCAGGATGCTGGTGTATTTTAGGAAAGTGTTATTTCCTGCCATGTTTAGTAGTCAGAGCACTGTTGCCTCCCACGTCTTCTCTCACTAATTCTGCAGTCGCTGGGGCCTAGACACTTCCGTGATGTAAAAATACCTCATGTCTTTATCTCAGGGTACTTGAAATGATTAGAAACAGTGGATGTATTGGGTGACCTAAAGCAGTCGTGTCTCACTAGTGTCACTGCTGTAAGGTGAACCTGCTCACAAGTCACACAGAAGCTCTCTGCTATGGAGCTTGGGACAGTGCCATGCACCCCCATGGCCTCTGATTTCTGTAAGGAGCCCTCCAAAGCAAGCTCTCCTTGCTTTCCAACTCGAAATAAAATGTGGGGACAGAGCTGTTGTAATGCAGCTCACTGGAAGGCGAACTTGTCATTAGTCCACAGAAGTGCTGCCCGAAGCCACTCAAGAGATTGGGTTCTGTGGTTAGTGTCACCGCAGACCACAGCCATCCTCAAACACCAAGGTCTGCAGAGAGGTCAAGGTTAGGGTAGGAAGCACCAGGTGAGTAAGGAGAGAGGAGAGACCTCCCGGCACAGCCGGCACCTACGAGCTGCTCCTGCTCAACTCACCTGCAGCTTGGGAACTCTGCACAGCCAGCTCAGCTTTGTCAGGGGAAGATTAGAAGATGAGGCACAAACTGAAAACCAAACGTAGATTTTCCATTCACAGACAGTTTTAACGTGTTCACTTTAAATTTAAACCACACTTTCAGAAAAGAAGAAACAAAGACAGGCACTAGAGTTCACAACAGTTCCTCCACTCTGAGAGCAGCAGAAAGGTGACTCTTAGCCGAGGGTCTGCAACATGATATTAAGACACACCAAATCCGATTTGTTTCATAATCCAGGGCCACCTGTTACTAGTTTAATGACCTCCTTTATACCGAGTTGTTCTAAAAATCCCCCCTTTCTGCCCTCTTCTCCTGATCTACTACTTCCTTGGCCCCTCCCCCCCCCCCCCCTCCCTCCTTCCCTCCCTCTCTCCTTCCCTCCCTCTCTCCTTCCCTCCCTCCTTTCCTTTCTCCCTCCTGCTTCCTGCTCCTAACCCATCTTTCCTTCCCTCGCTCCTTCCCTCTCATCCTTCCTCCCTCCCTCCTTTCCCTCTGTTCCTTCCTTCTCTCCCCCTTCTTCAATTCCAGCCCTTCCTTCTGCCTCCTGCTCTTAACCTTCGTTTCCCTCTCTCCCTCCTTCCCTATCTCTGTGTTTCCTCCTCTCTCCTCTCATTTCTTCCCATTCTTCTTCTGTTCCTCTCTCCTGTCTTCACATCTTACCATCTTCTCTACCCATTTCTTCTCCTCCTGGCTCTGCCCTTTCTTTCTCTTGCTCTGTATTCATGTTGTCTTATAAAAATTTAAAAATATCAGTGAGGGAAGTCCATGAAGATGCAGGACTCAAAACTCAAAGGCTCACACTCCTTTCTAGATGGCGTCCTTTATCACCATAGCTGAAGATCCAGGAGTCTATATATCTCTGATAACTGCATGCCTCAGCCACAGGGCTCTCAGCCATCATCTGGTGAAGATTTAGCTGAAGAGGTATAACAGTGAAGAACTAGAATGCTTATTTTAGTGTAATTTCAAGAGAGAATTTCTGACAGGAGGATCTATGTAGATGTTCTAAATTATAAATATGTTCAACTATACGATTTCAGGCATCATTCAGTGTTTTCAAATTCAAGAATAGCAGGGTAAGCTACATGCTGCCAGATGGCTTTTCAACATTCACCAGTGCCTGAGAATGGACAAGTTACACGCTTTACTCAGTTTGCTCACAGAACATTTGAAGTATCTGAAAACAACATGTATGCCTTCCTCCTGAGGAAGAAATTCATGATGTACAGGGTTTGAGGCATCAGAGACTTTGTGCGCTATGTCAGATTTGTGAAACAAAAGAGAATACTAGGATGAGCAGATGTCAAGTGGATTCTGCTCAATTTTGATATTAAGACATACTTTGTAGCTGATACTTTTTTTGGTCAGATGTAAGATGAGCAGAACTGGGCTGCTGGCCTCTGGTATTCTGTGTGTGCAGATAACTTTGCTTGGATTTCACACACAAACAAATTTGCTCTTCTGTCCCCCCCCCCCAGTGGAAAGGAAGGCTCAGCTCTACAAATGCCTGTTATAAGTGACCTGACCAAGCCTCTCCTCCCCCCACCCCCAGCCTTCCCACCTGAAATCCCCTGGTGACCCCACTAAGCATATCAATGCCAGTTGACTCTCACAGCTGGGGATCCTAGGATGATATGTATTAATTCAAGATATTTTGTGACTGGGGAAGCTGGATACCCAATTGTGACCCCCTGGGTAATAATTTTTAAAGGAAGAGGAAGAATGCATATTCTTCCATATTCCACAGAGAGCATGTACAAGGAATAAAATAAAATTGAGGTTATGGTCTCGTCTAGAAAAACGTCAGAATATTCTAGAAAAAAAACACAAAGGAAGAGCATGTCACTATCACAGAAGCAAGCACAGAGTGGGTTGTGACAGCCACCTGTGTGCATGGTCCTGGGTCTTTGAGCAGCAGTGTACCTGGGCTCAGGGTCCTTAAAACACCCACTCAGTGAGTGCAGCATCATCTAAAGGCACCTAACTAAAAATCTTAAATAGAACAGGGAAAGTAAAAAAAAAAAAAAAAAAAAAAGAAATGTTATAATGATGTATACCTAAGAAATACTCTAGAGTAATACCCTATCTCCATCCCCTGATTCCACAGATTGATTGACACTGAATTAACTGAGTAAGTCAACATGAATTTCATATCCTGAGTTTTTAAAACAACAGAACATTTCCAGCTTGCGTTTAAAGATTTGTTTTTATTTATGCATATCTGAGTGTGAGTGTGTGTGGGTGCCTGAGGAAGTCAGAGGGCATTGGCTCCTCCAGAGCGGGAATTACAAGTAGTTACTAATTAAAATAACATATATCTTAATGGGTTGTGTTTTAACTACCCTGCCTGAGATACTTTTAAAATTATTAAAAATTGAGATTCTAAACACATTAGTTTTCACAAATAGCTGTGTGTTGTGTGTTGCCCAAGATGGGTGTTTGGAACTAAACTTAGATCTCCCACAAGAGCAGCAAGCTCTCTCAAATGCTGAGTCACCTCTCCAGCCCCGAATAGTGATATTTTTTAAAAAGTGACAAATATCTCAATGTCATGTTCTAAAGAAGAGAATAATGAGGAGCAATGGCATACACTCAGAAGGGACACTGAGAATCACTGAAGGCTTGGTGTGTTTTCATATTTGACTGAGGTAAGAATGTTGTTTCCTAAGGTATAAAAACTATAAAGAAAAATAGAAAGTGAGGTTGTTTGTTTGTTTTTGTCCTGAATCTTTGATTGTTTAATTTTCTTTTTGTAATTTAGAAAATGTGTTTAGAACCTCAATTTTTAATAATTTTAAAAGTACCTCAGGCAGGGTGGTTAAAATACAACCCGGTAAGATATATGTTATTTTAATTGGCAAATGCATCTCTCTCTCTCTCTCTCTCTCTCTCTCTCTCTCTCTCTCTGTGTGTGTGTGTGTGTGTGTGTGTGTGTGTGTGCATTCGTGCGTTCATTCACATGCACACATGCATGAGGGGGTTGTGGAGGCCAGAAGACGATATAGGAGCTCTTGGAATTGGTGACCCAACTAATGTGGCTGCTCAGGTTTGAACCCTGGTCCTCTGGAACACCAACAGCGAATGTTCTTTAATGCTGGCTTATCATTCCGACTCCACAACTCTTCCAAATGTTTGAAAAATGAATCCCAAGGTACGTTGTGAAATAGAATCTTTAAAATCTTTCATTTGTTAATATAGAGATGCGAATCTTTTTGATATTGCCCTAAAACCATGAAAGAGACAATAGGATTTCAAGCTACTTTCAGAAGTTGGTCATTTGAATGTCACTCACATCCAGTGGGGCATTCCCCTGTAGCAGGAATGATTGAGACACAGATGATGGTTAATTTTTCCCCTCTGACCTTTACGTACAAGTTGCTTTTAAAAAACATAGTTTGAATTGAAAAGGGGAAAGGAGATGCATTATTTTAATAAAAACTTTCTTCATGATTTATTTCTAGAAATGATACAGGTTCCTCATCTCTTTTAAAATATGGTAAAATAAAATATTAACTCAAAACACCTTCTCTGCAGGCAATGGCTGTGCTCAACTTTGCTGTTGAGAACTCCTTGAATGACATAGTGACATGGGGACAATTACCTTGGGGGGGACATCTCACCAGTGTCACATGAAGACAAGGGTCAGCATGAAAACTTTGAAGCCTTTCCGTGGGTACTAAATTACTAGGTTCAGAGAGAAGTCACCCAAGTGTCCTGAAGGGACAGACATGGAAGGAAGTGGATATGTGCTTCCGAGAATAGAAACCGCTTCTCTCAAAAGATGGAAAGATACCAACATGGCCACAAGGGAAGACCTCCATAATTACAGACCTCTGAGCCAGGAAACTGACATAGTGTAATTAAAGACAGAATAATCTAACACTTGTCTAGTGCACAAATTAATAGGGCCATGTCCCCGATACACAGTGAAGATTGAAAACCCCGGAGAAGGTCAGTGCAGACAGTTATGGTGATCGTAGTGGGAGAAGTTTCATTTAACTTAGAAACAAGTAGCCTATAGGGAGGGACTCGTGAGAGACTGTGCAGGAAGCAGAAACCGCCAATCATTCCCCAGGCATAAGCAGAACAAAATCAAAGATGGCAACCCCCTAATGTTAGTATTCCCCACTAACCAGTACTTCAGTGTGTTTGGTAATTTCACCTTCCCATTGAGGGTCACATGGACCTGCAACCATGATCCCTGTATGGGTCTATTTTATAAGGGAGTTATTATTATTGATGATGATGATATGTGTGTGTGTCTTCCTGTATGTGCAGGTGCACATGTGTACACACATGAATGCAAAGCCGATGACAAGCTCAGCTGCTCTTCCTCAGGTGCAAGCTCCCTTGGCTTTTTTCAGACAGGGTCTCTCACAGGCCTGAAGCTCGCCAGATAGTTTAGGCTGGCTGGCCAGTGAATCCTAAGGACTTCTTCTAGTGCCCGCTTCTGAAGCACACACCACAGTGCTGGCTTTGTGTTACCTGCATACTTGAGATTGAGCTCAGGTCCCCGGGTTTTCTAGGGAATTGCTTTATAGACTGAGCCAGAATTCTAGCAAACTTATGAGCCGAATGGCAAACAATTTGCATGGAGGTAGTCAGGTATATGGTGCCTGTTTGACTATCTATGTTCCTCTTCCAGCTTATGGCTCTGGAGAACAGATCCTGACAGACACTTAGAAAGATGGATGAATGGACATCTACATCAGATTTTGTGATTTAGTCAGACTGGAAACTGAGCGGAGCACACTGAAGTTGCTACATTTATCAGGCCTATCTACTATGAAATTAAAAATAGTTTTTATTTAACCAGTAGAAGAACTTTTTGTTACACTTAGATAGTGCTGTATTTAAAATAGTCTTTTAGTTCTGTAACTACGGATGTTGGCCTGCTAAAACACGAACGTTTTTTAGTTTATTAGTTGAAATAATAATAATAATAATGATAATAATAATAATAATAATAATACATGTTTGTCTAATCTAACAACAACAATAATAATAACGATAAAAACAACTTGTGATAGTCTCCTTTGAAAGGTCAAAGGGTCAGATTAGATTGTGATTAAATACATTCCTGTTACGGTCATGAACATTTGACCTCTGAACTGATGGAGAACACTGAAGTAAATCTTGATGCAGTGCCTGGTCACCCTCTCGTGATAAGGAGACACCGTCTCCACTTAGCTGACATTTGACATTTCAACTCTGGGTGGGTAAACTCCAGGAAACCTATCTGTTTCCCAGTCCCTGAGCTATAGAGGAGGCCGCTCAGACCTGGAGCGTACACTCAAGTTCAAATCGATGATTCAATTTTCCATTTCTATGAACTTTTATCACTTCTCCATGCTGAAGACATTGGAATTGCTGTGAGGCAGGCAGCATCAGGGTATAATAATATGGAATCCCCGCATCCCAACCACTTGCCTTTGCCAGCTTCTGGAAATAACTAGTCTAGTCTCTGGCTCTTTAAGATCTAGTCTGCTGGATTCTACATCTGTCTGAGAGTGTGACTAAAAAGTAGTTGACTTTCTGTGCCTGGCCCACTTCTCCTAATACAATGTCCCCCTTTTCTGCTTACAATATTAAATGGCAGGATTCCATACCTTTACATGAGTGGATACTATTCTATGGTGTACATGCATCATATTTCCTTCACTGTCTACTCACTCACTAGGTCATACCTCAGTCGGGGCCATTATAATAGCTAGAAAAAGAAAACATCAAAAAATTGGCAAAGCTGGCAATGGTTTAGAGAAAGGATAGCGTCTACATGCAGAAATGAAAGTTAGCAGAGCCATTATGAAGAGTGGTGGGGAGGTTCTTCAGAACTGAAGTCAGAGGCTCAGAGGCACAGTCTGGTCCTGCAATCCTCCTCCTGGGCAGATATATAAAGAAAATAAAAGCATATATCGATATGAGAAACAGCTATGATCCATGTTTATCCCTGCACTGTGTTAAGCAATTAAACTGTAGAAGCTGCAGGTAGACACCAGTGTGAGGCACTGGGATCAGAATATAAAGGAAAACAATGGTTAGGTCTTTGAGTGGCTTGTTGCAAGATGTTCTAGAACCTTCCTCGTGAGCGTTTTAACATCCTATCGTTATACTGAACCTCGACGGTTTAGCCCTGTAAAGAAAAGCTTGGGGGTAAACATTGCGTGTGGTCTCATGCTGTGCTGTAGGGATTCTACATGAACTGAGGGTCCCTTGTCAGCTGCAGGGTAGAGCACTAAGGGGCTCCTGTCAGTCTCTCAGGGAGACACCACAGTTGGTCATCTTCTCACGTGCCACGCTGACACTGAAGATCCTGGAGATATTTATTGACGTATATTATGAGATACTCACTGTTTTGTTAAAGGAACAGTGTCTCGATCATCTAGAAATTAGTGCCAACTCCCAATGTTGGGATCGTCAGTTGACCTTGGAGTAATGAGTCACATTAACTCGCCCTCCATCTCACAGATTATTAAGTGGGTGAATCAGGGCTGTGCTGCTTCCATGCGTGCAGGGTGTTCAAAAATAAAACCACTCAAAATGACTCACAGTGAAGATCTAAAGTCATAATTAAGTTAACTAATAAGGCCACAGCATTATGCTAATAGAATAAATATAGAAGCCCTATCGAAGAGCCCACGAAGATAACCAGCAGGAATTTATAAAAATGGCGGAGATCGGAAAGCATCGCTCCACTGCGGTGACAGAAGAGAACGAGGCTGGTCGCGGTGGCTTTTATTCCATGAGCGGTTTCAGAACTTTGGCAAGTGAACAAGGAAATTAGCAGAAGCAGAGCTAAGAAAAGATGAGCTAGCCCCAAATTACCAAATTGACCATAAATAAAGTATGGAGGCGGGAGGACGGGTCCCGAGAGGGAAACATTTCAACGCTGATGTCCAACTGTCAAAGCGTTAAGTCACTTCCGATTGCACAGGGCTTGGCAGCTACTTTGGGGAGCTAATTTTGCCTTTTGCTTCTGATACAAGAAATGATCTCCTAGAAGGAGGGTTGAGACCGATGCAGCAAAGACACGTGATACATTAATCTGCTTGTCAGAGAGACACGGGTGATTGTATAAAGTCCAATCATACACACATTCAGGCAAAACTGCTTAACATCATATAGGTTATGATAAAGATCTTCTAGTGGCTGATATGGAACTCTTACCAGTTGAAAACAATTGCAGCCAGCATCAGCTCTATTAGATTCATGTAATAACTGCAGACGGAGTCCCCAGCCTTCAGGTCTGAGGAGACACAGGCTCACAGGTTGAGTCGTCCTTGCTATCTCAGAAGACTCCCGGCTGGTAGAGGTCCACCTTCACTGCACCATGATTTCCATAGTCCTCCAAGTCTGCAAGAGACAGGAGTGGGTGGAAGAAATGTCTGAAGAACTCCTAAGCAAATGACTAGCCGAGAATTTAATCCTGGGTGTGAGTTTGGAAGGCAACATAATCTCTTAATAGACAGAAGACATTATAGAAATGATCCCATACAAGCAAGTTGGCTACTTAGACATTAATGGAAGTCCATGTCCAGGTGAGCATGTGTGCTTCTGGTGTGGAAAGCACTTAATGAACTGTGGCTCTCGGTGAGGCACAGTAAAGCTATATGTATCTGATGGATACAGTCAGGGTTAATGTAGTCACAGACAACACTGACCTCCTGAGGCACACAGACAAATGCTATGTAATACACCAAGGATCGTCACCCATTTAAAACTAAGTAGACCAGTTAACATAACATGCTCTAGATCAAATCCAAATTATTGAATTTTATCCCAAATTTCACATGGAGAGTCTCTAAATCTACAATAAAAACAAAACCAAAAATCTTCAGTATTCCTTATAAAACTCATGGCCCCTTAGCTACTTGGAGAACCCTAGAACTGTTTCTTAGAAATTCAAGTTGTTCTCTTATCTGCAAGATAAAATAAAATGTGTATGACACACACACATACAGAGAGAGAGAGAGAGAGAGAGAGAGAGAGAGAGAGAGAGAGGGAGAGGGAGAGGGAGAGGGAGAGGGAGAGGGAGAGGGAGAGGGAGAGGGAGAGGGAAAGGGAAAGGGAAAGGGAGAGGGAGAAAGAGAGGCGCTGTCTTTATGTTATATATTTTGGGAGCTTTCTTGGTTCTCACAGAATATTTGTTCAACACTTTATTACTGTGGAACTTCCCTGTGTTGTCAAAGACATGAACCTTCTAGAACAGTGGTTCTCAATCTATGGGAGAGATCTATATCAGATATCCTGAATAGTAGATATTTACATTTCAATTCACAACAGTAGCAAAATTACAGTTAGGAAGAAGCATTGAAATACTGTTATTGGTGGGGGTCACCACAACATGAGGAACTGTATTAAGGGGTCAAAGCTTTAGGAAGGTGGAGAGCCTCTGTTCTCATGGCTTGACAGTCAGTGTGGGGACAACATGGGGGAGGCAGGGTGAGTGCAGTAGAAGCAATGTGGATGACATTCTTTTGGATAAACTGAAGACTGGTAGTCAGAAAAGATTGTGCGGTTACAGGAGAGCTTCAGAAGGGAAGCCAAAGGTTAATACGTCCATGTGACTGTGGTGTTCAGCATGGCTACACTGGGCAAGATGGTGAGATCAGAAGTGGAGGTCAGAGAAGAGATACTAACAGGGCAGCCTGAAGATGCTGGAGAGAGAGAGAGAGAGAGAGAGAGAGAGAGAGAGAGAGAGAGAGAGACTGAAGATACTGAGATACTGAATCTGAAGATTTTACCTGGGCATCTGGGTTTCTTTAGTGGTTTTAGCATTTTTAGTATAAGAATTTGTACAAAGACTCAGAAGAAAGCTCAATAATAATTTTATGCGACTTTGAGAAAAACAACAGGGCAGACAAACTGTAAATCTTAACATTTAAAACAAAAGATTTAGGAAGATACAGAAGAGAAAGAGAGAAAGTCATACCTTTGCTGTAGAAATTGACAAGCAACTACATAGCAGTGGAGAGGGGGCATCTGAGAAAAAAAACTAGAAAGCCCAGCACATCAGAGAAGGCATGCTTGGTATCCACAAAAGGATAAAGAGAAAAGGGAGACATACTTATTGCTGAGCCTCAGGCCTGAGTTGAGAGGGCATGCGATTCTAGGCTCTTGTATTTCTGGATGGAGAATTTCACCTGGAAGACACATGACTAGAATTGGAAATAGAGACAGTTTATTAAGAAAGGAGAGCCATTCCTCAGGACCAAATGGTCTAGCAGGCTGGGAAAGGCATCCGGGAAGACTCTTTTAAAGAGATACACTCCAAACGCTCATCTCTCCCATTTGTATGTGAACCAACCTCACTAGGGTTGCAAATATGATCATGCCTGGCCTTTGTGCTCCTGGTGGAGATGGAGGCCAGAAGAGGATCCTGGGTCCCCTTGAGTTGAAGTTGCAGGTGGCTGAGTTGTGTCGGTGCTGGAAGCTGAGTCTGGATCCTCTGCAAGAGCACACATGCTTCTGTAGTCCTAGCCATTGAATTGTCTCTCCAGTTCTTAACTTTTTAAAGGAAACATAAATAAGTCAACAATGGAGCTAATGAAAGCAAAGTCAAAGATCATTTCATCCAAGAGAATGGGGCGGAGGAAGGAGGACAAAGAAACACACAGCATCTAAAACAGACAGGGAGCTAGAGACAGATTCTTCTCAAAAGTCATGTCAGATTCCAACAGTACTGTCAGAGCAGTTGAAGTTTAAGATTGTCCGCATCAATCAAACAGTAAAGCCATCTATACACATTCACATGAACCTCACTTAAAGACCCAGATCATCTTGACCACAATGCTGGAGTCTTTCTCATATGAGGCAAAGGACAGCTGAGGCAGGAGGCATTGGAGACTGTGTAGTGAAGTCAGTTCTTTGACACAGAAAAGAAGCATCCACCATCCTCCAGGTCAGGCAGCAGACATGTTGTGCAGGGAGCCCCTCCCTGTCTCCTCCTCACACAAGCTGCTCTTTGCCCTTAGGGACAGTTTTTCTGCCTTTGTGCTTGGCATTTGCCTGCATAGCTTTGTATCTGAAATTATAATTTAGCTTAATCTGTTTCTTAACTTGAGTAGAATAATTATGTGTGTATTTTTGTGTGACTTCATTATTTTGCAAATTATGCGTACATCCTGATGTTTATTGGATGTAGCTGTGGGCTGGTCTTTATAGAAGACTCACTCTTATGTTTCTGTACTTTCCCATGGAAGCTGTGAGCTCAGCCCCTGGCAAGAAGGTGCTGTGGGGTTTAGCTTTCACTTATAAGCAAATAGGTTTCCACAGTGGATTTTAAACTAAGACTATCCAAGAACAAAAGTTTAAAAATGCAAGCATCTATTTCTATGAGTGGAAGTAGACACACTCTCTCACACACTCAAATGAGTACACACAGCAATTCACACATGCATACAGCACACAATTACACACATACACTCAGACTGTCAGAATACTCCTCTTCATACACACGTGCTTCTGTTCTGCTCCCGCTCCACTGCTCACACCCCACTGATCACCAGGGCTCACCCCTGGCTTCTTAGAGCTCTCTTCTCGAATGAACCAGCACAGTATGGGTCATCTGCCTTCTCTGTTCAGGGAAGATACACAGACAATCCTTGTGGCTTGTGTGTCATTGTGTGGTCGTATGAACCACGATCTGCAAAGGAAAACAGAGAGCCAGAGTGGCCATGACGCTGGGCACAGCCACGTTTCTCTGAGCCCCTTCCCAGTCATCACCCTTTTGAAATTATTTTATGTTCAGCCCTTTGGTTTGGGTTATGCCCCTGGCATGGCTTATTGGATTAAATTTCTTCGTGTAGCATACAATAATGAGACTTTTAAAATTTTGAATGCTCTTACCATTAAGAAGTAATCGGTTTTAGAAGAGATAAATGTTTAGCCTGATTTGAACTGTGTGTCATAGATCCTTGTACCAGAGCATTGTGTGGTTCCCAATGACATGGTCATGTTTCTGTATCATGTAACGATATATTCTTTTGTCAAAAGGAATGGATCCACATAGTGGAAACATTGTTATTCTTGAATTGTTATTCTTGAAGGCTTTCCACAGAAGGGAAGCACTCCCTATATGTGACCCCCAAACATTTATGGTATGCTGTAAAAAAAAAATATTGTCTCAACATGCCCATGAAGAGCAGGCAAGCCAGTACAAGGAGGATGGACTATTAAGAAAGGGAGGCACCAGCTCTGCCTTTCCCAGTTTCTCTGCAAGTAGTAGCCACCAGAGGGCGCCAGACCCCTGGTCTGTATGGAGGATTCCAGACCAAGTCCACTTACAGGCTGTGGGTAATTGACACTCCCTTATTCCCAGTGAGGCAATATATACATATATTAAAGACAGGAAATATCGTAGATTATAATATCGTAGATTATGTAGTCTTTTAAAATTCTTGGACAGAGGCCATTAAACAGTAGCTTCAATTTTATTAGATGGTCCTAAATTTGTAAGAAAAAATTATGTTTATAGATGTAAAGTCTTTTGTGTGTGTGTGTGTGTGTGTATACATCCTCTCTCTCTCTCTCTCTCTCTCTCTCTCTCTCTCTCTCTCTCTCTCCTCTCTCCACATACAATTCTTCTAAGAGAAAGAATCCCATAGCCCGATGTTTTCCAAAAAACAAGGTGTGTGTGTGTTTGTGTGTGTGTCTGTGTGTGTGTGTGTGGTGTGTGTGTGTTTGCTTGTGTGTATATATGCTCCTCTGTATGTGGTGGAGAGTTTGAGAATGTTGTTTTCTTACATTTGAATCCCCTAAACACAAATGGAGTTGGAAACAGGAGGTGCCAGGCTAATGCAGCAAGCAGGTCTACCTGGCAATCAGCTTGCAAATAACTCTGCAAGAGGCCCAGGCTGGACGGGCTGTGCATTCTTCTGCCCAGTGTGTGGCAGCTAACCACTCCACAGCAGGTCTAAAAGCAGGAAGCAGGCAGCTGCCGAATGCTCACTTCATTTTCCCAGTGCTGAGGTACAGAGTTATTATGCACCATGTTAGCTGGGGTCCTTGCAATTATCAAGCCCCATGAACAAAACACACAGTGGCCCCACGAAATCACCCTGAGTGTGGCCTAGATTGCAAACTGCTGTCCAGATGTTTTCTGCACAGTGAGGGTGTGTGGCATGCATCTGACTCTGAGCAACTGCAAGCGGACTGGCAGAAAGTACAGAGGAAGGGGTGGACAGTGCTGCCGAGGCAGCAGCCAAACAAATCACATGCAAAACTCCAAGGTCCTGTGAGTGGGAAGCCGGTCAGGGAAATGGGTAAAAGCTTTCAAGGTTTGTTTTGTTTGTGCTTTGTTGTGCTCTGTGGTTCTGAGCCAGGGACACGTGTTACCGTAAACCATGCTGTGTAGCAGAGGAAGACCTTCAGCTACGAATCTTTCTGCCTCTATCTCCAAAGTGCTGGGAATACAGGTATGGGCTCCATGTGTATTCTTCAGATTTTTATTTTGTTACTTTTTTCTCCTGTGGATTGTAGCCTCATGAGTTGTTAAATGTCTGTCAGTCAGATACACCCATACCCACTAATGGTATTTTTTTTTCCCATCAGATTCCGCAACAGAGTCCCAATGGGATTCGAACCGGCATGGGAAGGGGCGCGCCCGCCCTCTGCCAGCGGACGCCCAAACGCTGCACCACAGCGCGCTCGCTGGTATATTTTTTTTTTAAAAATACTGTCTATTCCTAAATGTATTTTTAAAGCAGACTGTTACTCTTACTCAAAGCTTTGTTGAGCTATTGTGCAAGAGTCAGAACATAAGGCAAGGAAGCAGAGAGAATCCAAGAGCAGGTTCGGCACACACAAGCAAACCTGCTGATGTTTGGACACAACTTTACTCTGCTAGATTTCGATATTGTAACTCAGCCTATGGTATTTAACAATATTGATGGCTCTTTTTTCAAGGTGAAAAGACACCTTTATGAAAAAATGCTCACCACCAAACAAGATACCATGGAGGCAAAGAAGGATGAATGGAAATGTTTGAAGCCTGTCCAACCCTGTGAGTGCCAGCTCCCACCTGCTAGGAGATGCTAAGCCTAAAGCAGCTTCAGTCCAGAGGGAAGAGTTAGAACCACAGTGTTTTCAAATGAACACGCACAAAGCTTGTGTAGTGTCTACACATGGCATGGCACTCAAGGGTGAGCATTCCCACTAGACTCCATGGCTCTACTAGAAAACACAGGGTAAAAAAATCAGGCTTGGCATTACACAACTATCTTATAAGTGAAATCTGTGTCATAATTCTTCTCCTCAAAATTAGAGCCTGGGGACACAGCCTCCTGATGAGCTCTGGGCTGTGAGCTTGCCCATATGGCATCGCAGTGAGGAGAGACGATTTGTGGTTACAGGGTGCGTTATTAATTATGCCAGGAGCTCCTCTGGGACATATTCCTCGTGATTTACATAGATCCGATAAAGAATTTCAAACAAGGTCATCCTATGAAAATGTGAGCAGCTTAGTGGGATGATGGCCCTAGTGGCTGGCTCCCCTTCCCTCTCTGGAAGTGGACTTTGGATGCACAAGAAAGACCTATGGAAGCCCAGAGAAGGAGAAGGAGCAACTGGACCCCAGAGGAAATGCACAACAGAGGGATCTGAGGCTCATTCTGGGGGTTCACAGTGTTTCCCAAGTCCTTGTCTGTTTAGAAGTCCCAACCATGAGCTCCTTTGGTGTTACAAACTTCTCTAGGTTATTATGAACTCATACCAGACTAGGAAGGACTCTGTTGGATGACCAGGGTCCTTATAAAAAAAACACAGAGGCATAGCATGACTCAGTGGGATCCCTTGCTAATGTTTGGGCTTCGCTTATACCCACCAAGCTCTGCCCATCCTTGGTCAGAAACCCATCTGTGCATATGCACAGGCTGAGGACTCAGCTTCATGGGGTTCAGGACACCAGTGGAGCCTGTGTTTTCCTTTCAATGGGCCTCAGAACACCTACGGGGCTTTCAGATGGGCTTGGCCCTGGAGCATTCTCTCATGACGAAGACAGGTGCTAACTTTCACAACATGTCTGTGTGGTTCCTGATTTTCATCTCTCAAGGGAGCTGCAAGCGGAGACAGACAAGTGTACCTCATAGGCATCTTTAGGGACCATCATCAGGATTGAGGTCAATCGAGAATCCCAAACAGAGTATGAGTGAGCTCCAAATGCTACACTTTAGACAGGGCAAAGAGCCCAGAGGCACCAGTGACAAAGCTGGGGTGTGACTCAGACTCCCCTCTGTTGACATTTACAGTGTCTTTTCAGAAAAAAAAAAAAAACTGAGCGCTTGGGTGACCATATCCTCTCTGATGCCTCAAATCTTAAACAGGACGCTGGCATTTTACAATTGTTGTTTATTAAGAATATACCTAAAAACATTAAAGGTAACAATTAGTTAATTACCTAAATAATTAACTAGTGTGAAAAGGTAAAACTGTCCTGACATTCCAATACTGGATTTCCCCTCCCCCAAAGCATCTGCCTCCATCTTTATTGTTACCCCGCCCCCTAACGGTCGTCTCTTCTTTCTCTTCCGCGTGCAGCATCCCGAACTTTAGTACCATCTCTATCACTAGGTCCAACCTTCTCCCACTGGAAGCAGGGTGCCTGACTGTCTAAAGGGCCTGCAGGATGGAATGCTACACAGAACAGTTCAGCAGGATGGGGCAGCATACAAAATGCCGAGGATGTTCGCTGCATGCATAAGACATGCTCTGGTATTGAGCAACCTTCCCCAAAGCGTGGCTAAAGCACACGCCCTTCTCTGCCTGTTACAGGGGAAACATGCTTGTTTCTGTGCCAGCTGCAACAAATGGGTAATGGGGAACCAATCTGAAAGCCCCTTTCTGCACACATGACATGAGTACCTCCATACACCCAGCCTACAGCAGCCAGCAGCATTGGAGGTCTTTCTATGGGACCCAGACCTAGCCCAGACTGTCCAGCTCTGCCGAGGCTGTCCATCTCTCGGCCTAGGCAGCACTGTGAATACTACCCCAGGTTAGCTCATCCTAGCAGCCTGGATGATCAGTTGACAGGCTGATCAGCTGTGAGCTTTGCATTGGCCGCTATTTCAAATCAGTTGTCAAACATTTTTTTAAAACAAAGATTTATTTTATTATGTGAGAATTTCATATTCATTCTGCCTTCTCCCCTTAACTCTCCCCAGCTCCACCTCTACCTTCCTACCCCCACAACTCTGTTCTTTTTTTTTTAAATTAGTAACCTATGAACTTCATTTTGTGCTCTTTATACACATCTGGCTACAGGGCCATTCAGTGAAGCATGGTTGGCCAACTAGGAACCACACTCTTGAAAAAAAGATGATTCTTGCTCCCACAGAAGCTGTCAGTTGTCCATGGCTCCTCATTAGGGGTGGGGATCAAGATTGCCCAGCTAGAACTTCTGAAGGTCTTATGTCTGCAACCATGGTTGCTATGATTTTGTGACTGCAGTCACCCTGTCACATCCTGAAGATGCTGTATTACCTTCGTCATCTACCATCTCTGGCTATTCAAGTCTTTCTGCAAAGGTAAGCGCAGAGTGGAGATGTGGTATGAGCAGAGCTCCTTGGAGGTAGTGTGGTATCAGAGGAAACCTGACCTGTGTCTGCAAATGGAGACCTGGAAGCATTCACCCGCCTGCCACTCACCTCAATCACCTCATCTATGAAGAAGATGTTAAAATCACTTCTCACACTGTCAAGCAATCCCAACACTAAGTAGATTGCTGGCGTCAGCCCATGGAAAATAATAAAGCCATATTGCCCACATGGCCACAGGCAAGAAGAACACCCCACTCCAACCTCCCACCCCAGGCAGCCTGGCTCCCAGCATCCTCTGAGCAACCAGCACTTGCTTTGCAGGCAAACGCCATTCGGCTTTAGTGGAGCACATTTTAATGAGCCCACATTGCGATATTGTGTTTTAAGTGGTAGCTTCTAACTTCACAATTATGTCCACTAATTAGAACATATGATCAAGCTGGTTGTCGCCCAGCTATAAATCATAACACATATTCATAGTTGCACGAATTTTACCTTCTGTGAAGAGGTCCTTATGCAAACAGTAATATTTGGTATGTCATTAGCGTATAGAGGCAATTAATTCTCCACATGATCAATGGCAAGAATGTCCTTCCCTTCTATATCTGGTTTATTTATGTGTTCCCATTAATTATGCCTAATTTTCTGTTGGCACTTCTCTTCCTAATGTAATTCAATTTAAGCATATCTTTCTGGAGACTTATTAATAGCTAGGGTCATTTATATTGTGTAGCACAAATATTTTATAATCCACTAATCTTGACAAAAAGGCAATGACTTCCTAATAAAAAATGTATGAGGAGTAATGGTCCCCTATTAATAACTTATTAGGTCAGATCACACAGTTTGAAGTGTCTATTACACTTTAATTTTATCAGATTTCTTCCTTCGGAATTCACCACACCCGTCTTATCTTTGGATTGAGGTTAGTTTTAGCCCTGCTCCTGCCCCAGTGACCCAGGCAGTGATCCTTGACTCTGCCTGTGCAGGAGCAGGTAAAGGTCTCAGGCTCTGGAACTGCTGTAGAGAGAGAGAGAGAGAGAGAGAGGCCTTCTGTTCACCTTACAGTACTCTTCCTTGCTTACCATCGAGGGTGGCCATTGATCGATGTAGCCTTTCAACAATAGACTACTTCCCGAGAAAACACACACACAGGAAATTCAAGTCTTATTCCAGGAGATTTGTAGAAATCCCAGAATGGATCCGCAGACTTTATAGGAGTCAGAGGAGCAGGATATATGACCTGAGGTCTGTGTGTACTGTCTGTGTGCCCTGACTAATAATGAGAGTTGGGTAAGCTCCATTTTCTAAAATGGCTGTGCCATGGAGAGAGTCCAAAAGCAACTATATTTATCTAACCTAAGTTTGGGGGGAAGTCTCAGTGGTTAGCACTTGCTGCACAAATGAGAGGACTAGGATTTAAACCCACAGATCCACATGGAAGTAGAGTGGGCACTGTGGATCATCTATAATTCCACAGAGGTAGAGACAGGGGATTTCCTAGAGCAAGCCAGAGAACAAGATGAGCCTTCTCTCTTAGCTTTGGGTTTGATTGAGAGACCCTACCTCCGTGAATAAAGATCAAGGATGAGTTCCACCGTGAACCCTCTGGGTTTCCACATGCATGCATGCCCACGTGTGTGTGTCACAGGGTGCACATGTGCTCACAAGAATGGCAAACATACCTATACCACACACATGTGAAAATGAAACTAAAGAAGAAATAATTCTTTGCTCTAGATGTAAATATATTTCCATCAGCAGATCTGGTGTGGGTACAGCTGAGTCATTGCCTTCAGGTGGTATTGGAGAGAGCGGGGGTGGGGGGTGGGCAGGATGTACTCAGGGACAGTGATGGACATTTTAGGAGACACGTTAAAAATTCTTCCTGTCTTTCAGTGAGGAAACTGGGTTGAGTTAATCCAAAGTCCCTTTAAAATTGAGTTTTATGTGACTGAGTCTGATAAACATATGTGGATGTATAAAAGCAAAGTAAAACATTAGATTTTCCCCTATAATAGCTGCTTATAGATGAGAAAGGCTGTTCTTGGGGAATGGTGGTAGAGTAACCCATGTAGGAACTGGAGAAAGGAGCTGACTAACCTGTTCAGAGGACCACACTCTCCCAGGTGTTTCCAGTAGTCCATGTGTTACCTGTGGCTAACAAGCCCAGAGTGCTACATACTGCAGTGTGATGCTCACACCACATCATTACCTGGTAGGTGACTACATGCACACTCACATGCGCATACATGTGCACGGCATGTTGAACACATTGAGATGAGAAGACAACCTGTGGAAGTCAATTCCTTTACCACATAGACTTCCAGGACTGAACTCAGGTCTTAGTGCCAGGCAGCACTCTCTGGCCCCAAGAACAGTATTTGAAGATAGGGGATGGTATTTACAGCAGCTTAAGGTTGACTCTGAAGGTGTGTAATCAAAGACCAAAAAGAATGTTGTGATATTTAAATTTCACCGTCTATTCAACTGAATTTTGACTCTCCTGGGAGATACATCTCTGGGCATCCAGTGAGAATCAACCCAGAGGGGATTAACCAAGAAGGGAAGACCTACTCTGGAGCCATACCTGAGGCTTAAATTAAACACAAGAGAGAAGAAGAAAGGCAGTCAATAGCTATATTCCGTCTCTCTGCTTCCTGCTTTACTGAGACGAGAGCAGGCCTCTCCATGCTCCTGCTGTCACAAGGGACAGAAGCCAGAATAACCCCGTCCTCCATTACGGTGTTCATTGTCAGGCATTTGTTCATAAGAATGAAAATGAGATGAAAAGGTACAGCATCACAGTCAACATCACATGTGTTCATGTGATGAATATTTCCTTGACAACACTATTAACTTGGAATAATACAGAATCAAACTTCTTCATGGAAACGTACCCAACTTATCCTATTAACACGTTGATTAAGCTTCAAAGAAATGCCTTTAGTAAAATATTTACACTAAGATTAATTTCTATGTTCTTATTAAATATAGTCCAATTTGGTTTAATTTTAAGACTATTTTTTTGAAAATTGTATTTATTGTTTCCATTTTCATTATAAATCCAGCCTCTGAGGCTGGAAGTACAGTTCAGTGGTAGAATGTCTGTCTACATGAGAAAGGCCCGGCTTCAGTCTTTAGCACTATAATGAATAAATTAGTGAGGAAACAAAGAGCCGGCACTTAGCAATAAATATCATTACATTCCAAAGAATTTGTTGAGTTTAAATGAATTGGGTAGTATACACTATTATGATGGAAGTCTGTTTAAGGTGTGCATATTTCATTTGGTGTGTGTGTGTGTGTGTGTGTGTAGGGGGGTGGTATGGTGTGTGTGTGTATGGTGTGAGTATGGTGTGTGTGTGTGCATAGTGTGTGGTGTTTGTGTGTGGTGTGGTGTGTGTGTGGTGTGTGTATGGTGTGTGTGTGTGCAAGGTGTGTGTGTAGTGTGGTGTGTGTATGTGTGTGTGTGGTATGTGTGGTGTAGTGTGTGTGTCTGGTGTGAGTGTGTTGTGTGTGTGTGCATGGTGTGTGTTGTATGTTGTGTGTGGTGTGTGTGTGCACGGTGTGTGTGTTGTATGTTGTGTGTGTGGTGTGTGTGCACGATGTGTGTTTCTTTCCAGCATACTCCTTAAGAACATCATTTGGACAGAGGCATCCCCAGTAGTAATCCTTCTAAGAGTCGATTTCTTTGGCCCACAGGTATCTACACTATTTATTCAGTCCACAAGCAAGCAGAGTGGGTCTAGATCACATGATGCAGAAGAAAAGAAACTAGCTAAGCTCTCAGTGCCAAGAATGGGCAGGGCCTCCTTTTGGCTCAGCATGTCTACACCCTGAAGTAAAGGGACATTTCTGGTGAAGGGACATTTCTTCAGTCAGTCCTTTTACCATTAGAAATGGCTGTTTCTGTGCTCACCTCTGCTCAGGTAGAGTATAATCAGCCATACTCAACTCAGGTCGGATCTCCTTGGCTGATCTTACAGCATCTTTTATTTAACATAGAACAATGAGTGAAGGACAGCAATGTACTCAAGAGTGAGAAGCAGGGAGTCAGAAGACAAGCTGTCCATTGAGGAGGAATGGGCTGGTCAGCTGACTGCAGGAACTCCACCCACGGGGACACATTTACAGAGCAAAGGGACAGAGAGCATCGAATGACAGTGTACATGCTGGAGAGGGGCAAGTATGTTCATTAACAGGAAGCCATAAAAGAAGCATGGCATACACAGAATTCTGCACTAAAAGAACCATGTTCACCGTAAGCACTACAGAATTGTGGGGCAGATTCTTGCCTGGCCACGCCTTGGAACAAAAGTAGGTTAATTTTCGAAATGCAGAGTCGAGTTGTTGGTCCCATAACAGAGGGAGGGGCTTATAAAAACCTGTTTGTGGTTTGTCATAATTCCATGGAAGGTGGATGGTGCTGGAGAAAATATGAAGAAACCATTGGCTTGGAGGTCAGTAGAGGAAGGAGAACATGGGAGAGAAAGAAAAGCCAGTGAGGGTGTCAGAGTGCTGATGGAGAGGAAGTCAAAACCTTTAGCAAAAGAGTGATGTTTGAAAGGGAAGCTGAGATGCTGAGAAAGAGGGGATGGGTGGGAGCAGACAGTGGAAGGAAAAGGACAGGAAGGGAGGGAAGGGAAAGGGAGGAGAGAGGAAGAGAAAGGAGATGAGGGGAGAGACGCCAGATCCAATCACCAAGCCACTTAGCAGGTGTACCCGAGAGAAGCTGCTCTATTCCACCAAGGAACCCCCCCCCCACACACACACACACAGAGGAAAACGGTTGCAGTTGGAGCCACAGTTGCCTCTCCTTTATGGGGGGCTGGCTTAAAGCTTCTCAGTGACTATCTGCCCTGAAAAGAGGGAGGGTTGAGGCTTGTCAGTAATCGAACTCTGAAGACTGCCATTGGTCAGACAGCAAAAGCAAAGAGAACACAGGAACAGATGTTCAGCTGGCCCAAGGGTTCTCTGCATGTTTTGGTCGGCTTGACATAGTCAAATCTGAAGACCATTATCTTGTCAGCAGGGTCGGTCACTCGTGGGCTGGTAGTCCTGGGGTATATAAGAGAGCGTGCTGATCAAGCCACAGAGAGCAAGCCAGTAAATAAATATCGTTCCTTGTGCCTTTAGCTTCAATTCCTGCCTCTGGGTTCCTGCCTCAATTCCTGACTTCCATCCGTGATGGCGCGTGACCAGAGAGAGCTATAAACCGAAATAAACCCTTTCCATCACAAGTTGCTTTTGATCACAATGCTTTATCACAGCAATAGAAACCCTAACTGAGACAACAGAACACAAAGTGGGGCAAGTTTAAGACACAGACGCTGATGCTGACTCGTTGAAGGCGGGAGAGCTGGGGACAGGAAAGTGTAGCTGACCTTGTTCCTGTGGATCTTTGAGAGAGAATTTTAGAAGAAGAAAAAAAAAAAAGATCAGAAAGGCCAATCTCGATAGAGAAAACTTAAGGTATCCTGGCTGGCGGGTAAACAGAAATCCCAGGTCTAACCTCTGTTTTGTCTTAAAAAACAATGTGTTAAAAAAAGGGGGGTGGGTGGGGCAAGGTCAGCCAGTAGTGAAGACCAACTGGACGAGAAAATATTTTCCACACTTTCCTCGAAGTCTTGAAAATATGGAGTTTGAAAGTGAGTATCAAGTGAGACGAGAAGGACCCTGAATGGGGAGGACCGCCAATGGTGAGGAGCCGCCAACACCAAACAGAGCGTGCGCAGACGCTACACTAGGGAGGAGAGATTCCCGCACCAAGCAGAGAACGTAGAGAAGCTACATTAGAGCATGTGATTGCGAACTTTTTCCCAGGGAAGTGAGGATATCCATTACTGCAGCATCCGGTGTCAATGTGCCTCTGCAGTCTGGGAGTAGGAGGTGTGTCACTGATCCCTGTGTAGTGAAGACCTACAATGTACCAGATGGAAAGCTTAACTCTGGAAAGCTGGGCTTGCTTCTTGGTGTATTTTACAAAGGCAAACTGAAGGAGTGTGATGAGTGTCGACTGGGGCAGCGGGTTGCTTGGCACGGTGTGATTGACATTGAGTAGCAGAGTGGGCATTGATTCAGAAAACAGGACAAAAGTCAAGTGGCCAGTCTTGAACTGTATCTAGGACATTACGTGAGTAGTTAATTGCTGCATCCTATTTGGTGAAGAATTTATTACGTGCAGCAGGTGCTTGGGGCTTATGGAGCACTTCTATATCCTTATCTCAGAAAGTCACATGTAACTAGGAGCAGGCTAATGGGTTGGAGAAGTTGCCCAGTTCACGGTGAAAACAGCCCATTCATAAGGGGTTTTGTTGGAGCACAGTAGACTCGCGGGTCCCCTTAGGACCCATCATATGAGCCAGGCAAGATGAAGGTCTCAAGGCCTCACTGTCCGTGGTCTGTCTGACCACCACCCTCAGTGCATTCTGAACTGTGACTTGGGATAGTCTCAGAGCAGTGTCACCAAGTCTCTCAGAGCTCAGTGTGTCTGTGTGAAATCAGAAGGAAGGAAGGAAGGAAGGAAGGAAGGAAGGAAGGAAGGAAGGAAGGAAGGAAGGACCATCCCACGTAACAGCACGCTCAGTGTGGCTGGGTACACAGGTAAGGTGACGTGGCCAGTCCCAAAGGCCCCCTCCCTGCCTACTTTTTGGATGTCCAGAGACTGACAGCAAGATCTTTCGTGTGTCTCTGTAACCAGAGTGTGCTCTCAACCCAGAGTCGTTAAGTGTCAGAAAGGACATGAAGCAGCTTTCCTGTCTGGACTGTGAAGTCAAGTGACCAGGAGTGATGTACACTGGGCAGGCAGTGAAGACACTGGGCAGGCCTGTGGACTGCTGAGCAATGGGAAGGCCCAGAGGAGGATGCACACATAGCTGGTGGGAATTTACACACACACCTACTTAACCTGGAAGGATGGGAATCCAATGGCTGAGATGTCTAACACCGTCTCTCAGTTGTGCTCTGAAGAAAGACACACTGTAGTTACCCTCTTCATGATAAGCATGCTGGAATGGCAGCAAAGAACAGATGTGAGGGTTTTAGGACACCCGCCATTACTTCTCAAGGAAAAGAACTTGACTATGGAGAACCACGCATGCCAGATGTAGGGTCTTCCCAACAGACCCAGGGTGCTGCTTACACTGTGGTACTTCAGGAGAGAGGATATTTTATTCAGCCCCACAACCCCCAGTGCTGGCATGGCTGCTGGTGTGTTTATTCCCTGGTGTTATTATTCCCTGGACATGTGTTTAAGGTCGGAAGGCAGAAATGATCTCCTCTTAGGATCACTTCCTCTGAATTATGGAGAGCAGGGATCTAGCCATGCCCTCATAATTTTCCACTAATAATTTTTTAAAATTAGATTGAGTGAAAGTGTTGTACTTTCTACTAAAGATTTGTAACTCACATGTATGCACTTTTTATAACATAAAAGGTCAAAATCAGAGAACACATCTTCCCTGGATGGAGAGTATTTCAAGGGGCGTGAGCATCCCTCAGTCCCATAGTGTATCCCTCAAACATCCAGACTCTACACGGATCTATCTATCTATCTATCTATCATCTATAATCAATCTATCATCTATAATCAATCTATCACCTATCTATCATCTATCTACATAACTATCAACTATCTATCATCTATCTATAATTTATCTATCTATCTATTATCTATCTATCATCTATAACCAATCTATCATCTATAATCAATCTATCATCTATCTATCTATCTCAATTATCTATCAACTATCTCTCTATCATCTATCAATCTACCTACCTATCATCTATGTATGTATGCATGCATCTATCTATCTATCTATCTATCTATCTATCTATCTATCTATCTAGTCTATCTATCTGTCTACTACCTATCTACTGAAATTCCAGTTTGTGTTACCATGGACTGTTACCATGGACATCCACAAAACAGTTTTTACTGTGACTTTGGCTCAGGTCTGGTGGAGCCTACCCTCTGTAAAAATCTGACAGTCCTCAGTATATCCTGCTGTTAAAATGATGCCTCCCCTCTGACCACAGTGATATCAAATAGAATACACACCAATCTAGAGATGGCACTCGGCAGCACTCCCACGACACCGTAGGTGGGGCGATAGCAGGCTTTGGCGTTGGCAGCTTCAGCAGCTGTGGGGTGAGGCATTTGGCTTTCTGTTCAGCAGAGGCAGGAATATAAAAATAGACATTGGCATTTCTTAGAAGCTGAAGCGGGTTGAAGTTTTACAGATTTAGAAGGTTTGCTAAACGCTACCAATTAAAATCCTGGCCTCACCGTTGAATAAATTATTCACCGTACCGCACCCAGAGAAGGACTTTACAAAATGTTTGGAGTGGACAGTGTTGGAAATTGTGGCATGTAAACTGACAAAGACTTTTAAAGGGAGTTTCACTCTGTGACTGCTAAGAAAATAGTCACTCTGGCTTCACACTAAACATGTCTTAAACAGAGAATGACATTGTTCTAAAAAGGTCTGCTTCCTTTGATATATTCCGAACACCTTTTGGGCATACTTTTTTTTTTTTTTGTATATACTTTAAAATTAAATAAGTATTAAATTATTAGAAGAGCAGATGTCATACAGACACAATTATGCAAATATCTACAATGCATGATAAAACAAGTGCACGGGCATTGCTCTGTAAGCATACAGTCATCGGCATTAATTTCTTTTGAAGGTCCTAAAATTCTATTGAACATTAAAGTTGCTAATTTATACTCCTTCCAAACTCTCCTGAATCCAGGTGAGACTTTTTACATTCATTTTTAAAAAGCTGTTGGATGTGTTAGCTTGACCTGTATTGACCCTTGACTTAGCTGGAGTCCCTGGTCCTCTCTGTTCTGCCAGGAGCACGGTGAGATTGTCATTCCTCCCCCAGCAGGCTCAGTAAGTTGTCTCTCAAGAACGTGCCATGCTTCTGTCCCTTCAGCTGAAGATAAAGTGCTTTATGACACCTGAAAACTGGAGACTGTGATTCCCTTGCCCTCGAAGCATCCGCACAGTTTCTGGAAACTGCTCTGCATGGGGGGCCTTCATGGAAGAGAGCACTCCACAATGCGCTCCTGTCTTTAGAGACTGGCGAAGCGTTTTTTAGAGCAACGCTTTCCTGTACTAGCTGCTTAGGTTTGGTCTGAGCATCACCCTCAAAGCCCCAGTGAAGACCCAAGCTCACAAAGAGCCTCAGATTCATCCACAAGTTCATTTACCTGACAGGGTCATGCCCCTTCCTCCCTCCCAAGAAACCCCCTAAATTAAAATAAGATCATGGGCAACTCTAACCTATAGGAGAAGAGGTGTTCAGAATGAGGACCTAACACCCAGGAGGCTGGGAGCCTTTGATTCACAATGTTTACAGCCCTTTTCTGTTGCAGAAAAATCCAGACTCTGCTGTGCATCCTGGCTCACAATGCAACCTGTGAGAAAGGGGTGTTTTCTCTCTAACGTTTATGATACCCAATAGCCCAGAGCAAAGTGAAACACACGTACCAAAGCAGCTCCAGCACACTTACGTTAAAAGGAGCAGGATCTGCAGTCATGTGAACTCGTGGGGCAAATGCATTATTGGTATTGTGTAAATTTTAAGAATGGTATGAAAGATATAGGTACCCATCTACGTGAACATAAGATAAAATATTTTGAATATATTGCCACCAGTTTAATGTCTTACAAACAGTATTTTTAATAAAAAAATTAAACATATTTGGCCTGAGAAAAGTTGGTTACGCATAATGTTTATAATGTTGCAATACCCTCCTTGATGATTTTTAATTTTCATAAGCAACTACAATAAATTAAAATGTATATTAACATATATATGTATATATATAGTGCTTTTATTGTTCTAGTAGTTTATTCATACGTAAATGTATACCATAATCATTAATTTCTTTAAAAAAAGGTCTCTCCACTAACTCAAGTCATTGATGATTAATATATTTTTAGCTTTGGGATAAAGTTTTAAAAACCGCTCACTTTGTTTATATTAAATATTCAACGAATAAGGTCTTTAGCTGTAAAAATTCAAATTCTACGAAGTATAATAAAATCAGTTTTAAAATTTGTCTTGATATTTAAAATGGTCGGTGTAAGTTACATTTCCTTTGCGAATCTTTACTAAGTACACCAGTGACTAAGAAAGGGTCTCTGGTTTGCTTACTCCGAGGTTGTGAGGTGTTGGTACAGAGCTTTGAAACTCAAAGGGCTTCAGGCTTCAGCAGCAGAAGGGGCCGCACCTCTGCTTCTGCTTCTGGAATTCTGGCAGGACGTGACTAGGGAACCTGGAGGAATGATTCCGGAGTGCCTGCATCACTCGGTAGCTGCTCTCAGTGCTAATTAAGGATGCGGTTGCTATTGTTATCTTCGCTCACAGCTTCGACACAGGTTTCTGCCTGAAGCGGCCAGGGGTCGGGCTCTGAATGTTGAATTTTCCTAAAAATCTATTTCAGTGCCATTTTAGCAACAACTGTGTGTTGGAGATTTTTGTCCCACTGTACTCGGTTAGGACAACGCTGGCGTGTTCGGGGCTCTCACAGTCAGGCCTGCGGGGAGGTGATGCTCCTGGACTAGCTCAGCCTTCAGTATGTAACACCCTGTTCACTGGTGGCTGAGGACACGGCAGCGGCTGCGGTGCACATAAGCTCGGGCGAGCATCCCCGTGCCATCTCTGCCTTTCAAACCTTTGAGAAATCCAGTGGATGGCAGCTTGAGCCTTCTGTTAGGATTTCTGCCACTAGGTGGCAGCATTGCTCCGAAATGCTCAGCGGGGCTGCAGAGTGTGGCCAAGTGAGTTTCTGGGTTGATGACTTCAAATCTCAGCAGTGGACCCTGTGGCCTACTACAGAGCATGATTTTAAGTGTGATCCACCTTAGGAGTCCTGTCGCTTGTTAACAACTTAGGTATGAATCCAGTTACAAAACTCCATGAAAATTACAATCGTACTTTTAGTCACCTAAGTCATGTATTAACCTTGATGTTTCCAATAGCCCAGTAGCTGCTGTAACCAGGTAAAAAGGAAAACACTTTCTTTATAATTTGGCTGTCTAGTCTCCTAGGCATTACGAGTGTCGCGAGTTTCTGCGACCGTGGTTTTGAAACTTCCATTGTGGCTCTTGGTGCTTTATAGAATAGTATATATTGTTTAAAAAAAATAGTCACGGGGGAAAAATAAAAATAAAATATATAATTCAGGTTCATAAATATCTAAGGATGTGCCCCCTACACATAAAAGGATTAGTGGTATGTGTGTGTGTGTGGGGTGTTAAAATGTTCTTCCCCTAGTGAAATACATGTATTTGATATTTGTTCTAATGAATGACGGATGTGCTTCAGACACACATGTGAGAATGTCCACAGAGCTGTACTCTGCTCTCCTCATGTCTCATTTCTCTAAGATACTTTGACTCTGCAAATTCACTTCAAAGCTCTCATTTTAAATTGACACCCAGGCATCTATCTGAAACCCCAAAGTTGCTTAATATCCAGAGCAAAATCTAAGCACCCAGGATTTTTCTTTCCTCAGAAGACAATGAGGCAGAAATATAAGTGGCCCAGACCCTGTGGCTGGCAGAGGGCAAAGGCCCTTTGGTCTCGGGACAGGAACCTCCATTGCCCGAGTATAAGTGGGGAAGGTGGTGGCAACTGGGTGGGCAGCTCCCTGGGGACTCCACCTGCAACAGGTGCTTCCTCTTTTCCTGTCCTTTCTTCCTGCACCCACATAACCACATAACCAGTTCATTAATGAAAGGGGAAGAAATAGAAAACATACAAACTACTGTCTCAAGCAATGCCCTGTTTAGGGTTACCTGAAGTGTAGGCAGAAGTCCATGGCTCCCAATTCTGCTCTCAGGACAGCTCTGTCCCCTCTGCCATTGAGGCAGTAACCTTACCCTAAATGATTCTTAGCCCTGGGCTTGCTGTTGCCTTAAAAGGCAGTGTTGGGTACCATTATTTTTATCAGATATCATTGCAAGAGAATAAGGTTTGAAAACACTCACATTAAGTCAGGGTTCTTTAGAATATGTCAGTTTTTGCCTGGCAGTGATGCACAGTAGAAAGTTCATCTGAAGAAAATTCTAAAATAATTTGATTCAGCTTCTGTTACTTAAAAAATATTTTTAGAGCCATGAACAGAATTAGGTTGTAGAACACTTACCTAGAATGTGCACTGCCCTGGGTTGGAGCCTCAGAAGTAAAAACAGAGCAGCAAAATAAAGAGAAGAAAACATATCCAAGTCATAGACTGATCTCCTGGGATTTAATGGAAAATGAGTCACACCAGGATCACTTAAGGTAAATTCTGTGCTCTGTCTTATGGAGATGCATCTTCAGACCATGAAGCATTCATAGGGTGTGCACAGGAGTCTGAGCGAAGGTGGGAGCTAGCATGGTTTCTGTACTTTTTTTTTTTCTGCTACCCATGAGAGTCTGATCTAAGCTTGGCCTACACTGAAGCAGACATAAACACACGTGAAGCCCCGGCACTTGGGAGAGGGGAGAAGGATCTGGAGTTCAAAGCCATCCTAGGTTTCTTATCAAATTTGAGGCCACTCTAGGTTATTTGATATATTGTTACTAAAGACTGGAACAGAAAGGGAGGGGAGGGAAGGAAGGGAGAAAGGGAAGGGGGAACAAATGGAGGGAAGAGTGAAGGAGAGGAGAAGAGGGGGGGAGGAGAGAGAAAGGGGAGAGGGGAGGAGAGAGGATAGAGGATGGAGAGAGGGGAGGAGGGAGGATAGAGCAAGGGGAGAGGGGAGGAGGAAGGATGGGGGAAGGAGAGGGGAGGAGGGAGGATGGGGGAAGGGGAGAGGGGAGGAGGGAGCAGAGGGGAGAGGAGTGGAGAGGAGAGGTAGAGGGGAGGGAAAGAAAGGTAAGGGGAGGGCAAGTGAGAGAAGAAGAAGGAGGGGGAGGGGGAAGGAGGTGGAGGGAGGGAAGGGAGTGTGGAGGGGAGGGGAAGGAAGGTCACTGATATTGCAAGCTGTTCATTTGACCAGAGGTGGCCTTGGGTTGAGACCTCTCAGGGCCTTCAGGGTTTCTACATCTGGTCAGGATGCTTCTGTATGGAATGTTTTAATGAAAAAAAAAAAAAAAACAAAACACTGCTTAACGTGCTCTTGTTAATGTTTCTGATGCTCTCTGCTTCCCCAACTTTGATTGGCACATGAATAGTCTTCAGTTTTTATGCAAAGGAAAAACATGGCAAGTGATCGTATTTATATATTGAGAATATAACACTTAATGTACTGTATGCAAAACCCATTATATACACATGAATTCACGCGCGTGATTAGAACTAGAACTACCCTCTCATAAGCGCATTGGTTCACGATTAAATGGCAGATGCGATCTTTTTTGTTTATTCCCGTGTATATATTTTGTATGTGCATTTTTACACAAAACCATGTATGCAGCGCATGATGTACAGACATTACACACATTATGTGCGGTATACACACATCGTATATGGTACAGTAGTAAGGTAAATAAGAAAAAGAACGGTAACCTGAGACATGGAATATTTGAAGAAAGACTGTGGAAGTTAATTTCATTCCTGTGTTCACTGAACTTGTCTTGTGTATCTATTCTTCTCCTGTCTTTGTGTAAGAAGTTAAGGATAAAATAAAAAAGAAAATTGCCCTGGATGCATGAAGCCAAGGACTTAGAGGAACAATATGCAAATCTTAGCACAAATAATGCTTAGATTATGATTTTGATCTGTATTAAACCTACCAAGTCACCAGTATATTGGCGATGAAAATAACTGAAATCTCTTTCTTTTTGTTGGTTGGTGGCTGTTCTGTTTGTTTGCACAGGGTCTCACTCTTCAGCCCGTGCTGGGTTACAAATCATTATCCATTCCAGGATAACCTGGAGCAATAGAAATCCTCCTTCCTCAACCTCTCAGATTCTGGGAGTCCAGGAGTGAGATGAACTTCTGGCTGGCAATTTTCTTTCTGGATACTTAGACCTAAAATTTTATGGTGATGTCCTCGAATGAGCCCAGTACAAAGGCAGCCACATTTGACCAGCCACGCTAGAGTCTGATTGTTTCTGCAAACAAAATGTGATGGGATCGGGATCAAATTCTAAACCATTAACCTGTGAAGCTAATACCTCAGTGTACCAAAATATTGGAGGGAGCAGAGATTAACACCCAGAATTCTGGTGGGATTTCCTCATTTCTCTGTGTCTCTAACATTTTACTGCAGAGATCACTTATCTAAAGGCTGGTGGGATGGCTCATAGGGTGGGGCTTGCTGCATACTTGAAGACTTGAGTAAACCCCTGGAACCCTCAATATGCAAATGGAGAACCGATTCCAAAGGTTGTCCCCTGACCTCTACATGTGCATCATGGCATATACATACCATGTACACACAAAATAAAAAGGACGATGATGAGTCTTAAAGACTGTAAAAAAAAAAATCACTTATCTAGAAAATAAACAATCATGTTTCTATTGAGTCTACACAGAGTCACTCCCGTTGCCTGATTAAAGCTTTTGCTTCCCATTTCACTTTATACATTTCTGCCTTTCTACCTGTGTTGACCAGAATGAGGATACTGCAGAGGTGGGATATTTGGAGATTCAATCTTACAGGGTACGCAGCGTTGAAATCATGCTGTCCTGAGTTCTGAGCAATTTTCATCTTCCTTGACATCCCAAGCTCCCTTCTGAGAGTGATTTTTTTGGTGGTGCATTGTTCCTCATGTCCAGTTCCTTAATTGCATGACCATCAGGAAGGTGATATACAGTATATTTAAAGATCTAGCCTTGCTGTAAATCTCGGGCCTAGTGACGTGGTTTATAAGGCAAATTACAATCTGATTGGACCCCTTTAAAGCAATTAAGATTGCTCTTTCTGTTGACTTTTTCAGCCACAGTAGACAATTATTAAAAAGAAACTACACACACATCATGTTTGATTAGAAAAATGAAGGAACGATGAAATAAAGGATCTTAGGAAGAAGCCCCCAAATTTCTATGATGTCACATGGGAACTAAAGTGGTCCCGGGACAGAAATCCATCCCTGAGTCCTGTTCTGTATACCCCGCACTCTACAAACATGATGGAGCCAAATTAAAGAGCGTCCTGCCCTTGACAGAATGTGATTTCCTGGGGCCGAGCAATCTCTCCTCGTCTACTCCAGTCAGCATGGTAATTTTACAGCTCACATCCATCCATGTTTCCTCCCCAGCACCCAACCTCCCTGTTGCCTCCTGCTGGATAAATACTGATTTCCCTCAAATCTCAGATCTCAAAAGCAACGTTGCTGCTACCGACAAGGCTGGGGCATGTCCTTCAGACTGCATTCTGCAGGGACAGGGGTCAAGCAGAGTGGGTGTAGTGCTGAGAGCTGACTGTTGCTGATGGTGATTCTTTAGCTTAGCTGCTGGACTATCGCAGAGACTCCTCCCATTTCTCCTAAGTATCTCTTTTACAGTTCTCTCAGTCAGTGTGATTTTTCTTATGCATGTGGTCAATACAACACTGAAGTCCAGGCCTCTTTCAGTCCAGGCCAGTCCAGTCACACACCCTTGGTCCTCAAGACTTGCATTGTCCTCAACTCTTCTCTGACCCTTTCTGGGTTCTGCATATTGTTAGTTTAGTTTTTACAGGGGGTTTCACTTGGTGCTCTTGCCTGTCTAAAAAATCGTCTGTTTTATGAATTTCTCATTTTCCATTTTTGAGACCAGAAAATTAATTTCATTTAAAAATGTTAGCTTTTCCTTGAAAAATTATGAGTCATATGCATTTTTTTTGTCGATAGGTACTTTAATAAAACCAGCTTATCACTTTGGCAGGTAAAATTTATCAAGGACATTTCACAGAAACTTTCAGTATTCTGGCAATTGTAATGTGAACGTTAATATCGTTCTTTTGTTCTGTTTCATTAGATAGGAAACGGTAAAGGGACAAGATGCAGACAATCAGAGACAGTAATGGTAGGATTCACTTTTGTAAAGAGTCTAGGTAGAAAACTAGCTAAGTCCGTGAGGTAAGCGCGTGATGTAAAAGCCCAGTCCTCCTTAATTCATTAGTAATAGGTTTTAAATTTTCTTGATTTTTGTTAATTTTCCATTTCAACTCAAAATGAAAAATTCAATGATAATTGACCAGCTCAGTAAACAGTGGATGTGGGATTTCAGAGGGTTAATCAATACAGACGGTCCTCTCCATCAGCTTTCCTGGAACCCAGGCAGAATAACTAATGCAATGAGATATTGACGGGATGTCACACGCTTTTTATGATCGGCAAGGACACCCAATGCCTACAGCTTTTTGTCTCTCTGTGCGTGTGTGTGTGTGTGTGCGCCTGTGTGCTTGTGCTCAGAGGATGTGCTCAGGATCTGGGGTAGTGAGACCCAGCTGGCTCCTCCCAGTTTAGAATCAACATTTTTCTCACTCCTCTATGTTTCCTTCCCCTCTTTCTACATTTTGTTTTTGTTTATGAGAGTAGGGTCTCAGCCTCAAAATCCTCCTGCCTCAGGGTCTTGAGAGCTGAGGTTACATGACGCTTCCTTACCGTATGTCCCACTGCTAAGCGTGTTGAATCATAGGCTTACTGAATTGCTGTGGCCGTGTTTCTCATGGTATCAACTAGCCTGTTTTTCAGGATGGTGTCTTGACTCCTGTTATGAGCACACAGCCTGTCTGCCATGCCAAGAGGTACAAGGATATGGGAACCTGCTAGAATCTGTGCCATTAGCACTCAAACCTACCTGGTCTCCACGTGGGTTACCCCGAGAGGCTCAGTCCTTTGCGATGTAATGCGGGCCTCACAACACACAGACCCTGGAAGCTTCAGACATACACCAGGTACTGACAGCAGATATTGAACCAATAATTGGAAATTTTGAGCTTTGCTGAAGGCACCTGTCAATACTGTGAATCTTGATTGAACCAGGCACTGTAGCTCTCTGCTGTGCATCAGTCTCCCCTGAGGCTGGGGAACGGGATGAGGGAGAGAGTAGCATCTCCTCCTGTGTGATGACACTCAAGCTTAGGGCTTTCCAAACTGTGAACCAGCCCTTGTTGTACCCAGTGGGAAAACATGGATGCTTGTAAGCTACATGTGTGCCCACTAAAGAACAGGAAGGAGGACAAGAGCCAGCAGTGCTTTACCTAGTAATAGAATGGAAATTAAAAATTAAATATTTTCTATTGTAAAACTTAGCATTAATAAGCTAAAGATCTGGCTAAGCACTAAAGTATCAGCCTCAATGTGTAAGGCCCGATCTAGAAACCCCAGCATTGAGCAAAATAAATTAACTCTTAAGGGGCCAGACCTTTTTAAATGCAGTATTTAGAATGACTGTGCAAAGGCTTTCAAGTTGGCACAGACTGTGCTCATGTAGCACCCAGCAGGGTTGTGCTGAAGTGTGTGTTTCCGTGTTGTTTTCTGTGCCTGTTTGCAGGAAAGGTGGCATGGCTTTCAAGGATGCTCTGCTCCTCAGAGCAGGTACCTGTACACCCATCTTCAAAACTCACCATGGCCAGAATGCAAATGCCAAGGGCACATTTCATTGTGTCCACCGTGCTCATCAAAGTGTGTATTATTATTATTATTTGTTTATTTATTTTACTGTATCCCGGAAGCAGGTCCTATCTCGAAGAGATCAGCTGTGGGGCACCTTGGGGGCTTCGGGACACTTGATGGGCTTATATTAGGAAAGGTGGCAAGTGATTCTTGAGATCCACACCCCCAAGTCCAGCAAGGTATCCATTAACCAACAACCACTGGTATCTCAGTATATGCTACCATAGAAGCATTCACGGAATTTTATACCAGGGTGATACAAATGGTGGGAGGGTGCTGTATAGAGTACCAGGGAGAAGGCCCAGCTGGAGCATTCCAGCTGGCATTGCTTGTCTTCTTTTGTTTTGTGTCCTTTTAGTCTCGGTAGCTTCTGTTCATTTGGATTCTCCTGTTGAGTTTCTAGTTCTGTCAGCACACCTACTGAGAAAGCACTCAGGAACCTTCCTTGGCACTATGGTCACTGCCTTGGAACTAAGGGCTGGGTTCTATAGATGCTTGTGTTGCTGGGGGCTCACAGAACTTGAGAGACAGATCAGGTCTGTAGGTAGAGTGACAGGCAGACAAACCAGCTATTCACACCTCTTCAATTATGGTGGTTTGCCATTGAGTAAACATTCTTCACTCTTGGCTTTCTGGTGCTGTGCCACAGGGCTGCCCATGGTCTTTCTTTACTCTATTGGTGCCCTCATCGGAGCTCCCCTGCAAAACCCACTGAACTGATGGCATGGCTTGGCCTCATCCCTGCCCACCACTGCTTGTGACACTCTACCTCTCCCCTCAACTCATTACACACTCTAAGGGGCACTGCTGTGGAAATGGTTGGTGTAGAGCCCGTGAGCAGCTAGCATACCAAGGTTGCCCTTGAGAGGAAGTGCCAGCCCTACCATGTGACTTCTTCATATGGATTTGAACCCAGTCATGTTGAACTTTGTATGTTTGCACTGGAAGGACCCAGCCTTTTAATTTTGTTATCAATTCATTCAAAGAATTGTGTTGATGGAGCACCAGGTTGGGTTTCAAAACTGGGCCACGATTTACATGTATATGCAACGTTTCTATGCAGAAAACACTCTCATTAATTCTTCCATGGTCTGGGTGAAGTATCTGTGAGGACTTTGACATGTGTGGAGAGGAAAGACTTGTGCTGGTTCTGGCAGCGGAAAGACAGCTTCCCTCCTCAGAATGGCGGGAGAGGCCACTGTTGCAGAGAGAACAGAATTAACATTAGTTTTATTCCTTAGCCATGGAGGTAGCATGCCTGAGGTGATCCCAGCTTCAGAACCACGTGACTCTGATGAGTTCCCCTCTTCCTCCCTGTCCTTGTCCCTGGCTCTGGCCACCTGAGTGTCTGACAATGGGCAGAAACCCAATGTACCAGTTTCTGTTAAGACCATTATTTTCTGTTATTATTTTTAAATTTGGGGGGACAAAGTCTCATGTAGTCCAGGTTGTCCATGAGATGCAGAATGATCTTCCACTCCTGATTTTCAAGCCTCTGTCTCCCAAGTGCTGGAATTTGTGCTCCCTAACCCCACTGTGTCCACCTTAAAGCCAGTTCTCTTGTGTTTGAATTGGTAAATTATAATTATTCTTTTTCTTTCTCCTTTCTCTTTCTTTTTGTAAATTCACTTTTTAATATGGTTCTGTTAGGTTCCAGTCTTGGGACTTGCTCTGATTGCCTTGGGCTGTCACTAGTGCTCCATGCTTGACGGCAGAGAATACAGTCCCATGGATGCCATTTGGGTCTTCACTGCTGGAAAGCTTTCTGGGAACAGACAGTGAGAATTAGGAACCTGGGATTTTCTCAAGCAAGCAGTGGACATATTACTGGCTATTCTTTACCTGGTACTCTCCTGAAATGGAAAAGCAGAGCCCCCACGCCCTTCCCTGTGGACACACACTTGCTGGGCTTCCAGGGTCTGCAGCACTCTGAGGATGCTGACATCCATGGGCCAGTTCACAGTCACCATGTCACCATAAGTCCACCACTCACCCAGGCTTTGCTGCAACATCAGTGGCTTCTTTTCTGAGGAAATGGGTGCTTTTCTCCATGGTTTCCTGCCTTGGAGTAGAAGCAGGCATGAACAACATGATGCCGGGTTACAACATGATACACTGGGCCACTCAGTATGACGGAAACTTCAGGAGTTGTCTGTGTGGGACCAACACCCCCCCCAGCCAAGTCCATTTCCTCCTTAGCAAACATTTGTCTCTACTTGAAATTCTTTTTGTTGCTGCCTTTGTTAAGTTATTTTTTCTGAACCATTTTCTTTTCATTGACAGCTTGGGGTTTTCTCAATATTTTAGGGATTTAAAATTAAATATAAATACTTGAGCTGTCATTCAGATTTAAAGCAGTATGAAGATACGTTATAGATACATAGAATAAATAACCATGAAAGTAATACAGAAAATGGATGTGTACACTCTGGTTTTAATAGTGAATAAAAGATAATTTTTATGCATTCAGACAGATGCAGCCTGGCTGTTTCCTATGTTCCAGGGTCAGCCTACAGTACTGTTCTGGGCAGTGCTCCAAACTTCTTTTTGGAGTGGGATTTTGGTGGCTTGCATTTTGACTTTGGTCAGCTCAGGTCTGGACAGTCCACTCCAGGCAACAATAACCGGTTTTCCAACACTCACCGAAGGAAGGGCTGAATGTGCTCACCTAAGCCTCCTGAGTTCTAAGGAAGCACAGCTCTGGGTGGCTGTGAGCTTCAGCTCAGGATGGGAAGGCACAGGCAGGCACTGAGGGAGGTCCCTCAGCTCAGTCTAAACTCTGTGCACTGAGCATTGTGCTGGCTTCGTTGACTTCTCAGCATTGCTGGGCAAGCATCTCTAGCTGCCTCCTGCTGATACCACCACTGTGCCTTGCCGTCCCTCCACACTGCACTGTGTTCATACAGAGCCACGGGCCCCTTTTAGAACCCAGGGCTCTTGCATTCTGTTATCAGGTTAAAGAGATGACAATATGAAACTCAGCAAGTCCAGGACATAATCAGAGAGAAGCCCTTTTTGAAACCACACCGAAGATATGACTGTGTCCAAGAGGAAAATCATAAACTACCAACCTAAAGAAGGAGGTGCTAGGGGGACAATGGAAACTGGGGTGTAGCCCTTCATACAGCCCAGGTCAAGTGCATGGAGGTCAGAGTGTTGTATGGAGGGGATGGAGAAAGGCTACAGAGTTCTCACTCTGAATGGGAATCTGAGATAGAGAGAAGCAATGGGGCTGTGGGGGTTAAATTAAGGAGAATGTGCATCTTCTGGGATGCCAGTGCACACCTGGAAGAGCCATCAACCTCACAGGACAACAGAGAAGATGGTAACCATTCTATACCCAGGACAATGCACTTGCGCAGCAAAGGGGAGGTTCACAGGCTGCCTTGGGCTAGGGTCTTGTGTTGGTCGTTGGTCAACTTGTCTGAATTCAAAGGACATTAGTTGAACCCACTCCGGGGACTGATTCTGAGGATGTTTCTAGTCAGGACTAACTGAGGAGGGAAGTTTTACTCTGAAGTAAGTGGTCATACTATGTGTTCATGGTACAAACTGAATAAAGAGGATGAAAGAGGGGGAGGGAACTCAACAAACTATGCCAGAAAGCATCTCTTCCTACTTCCCATGACCCGACTCACGCCCCAGCAAGCTTTCCCTGCACCAGTGAACCAACTCTGTCAAACTGTAAGCACAAATAAACCCTTCCCTCCTTAAGTTTGTTACTGTAACTTTACAGCAAAGAGAAAAGTAACCAATACAATCCCAGAGTTGATTATGGATTAAGCTGGTGAGGTGTCCTAGGGAGAGAAAGAAGAAGACAGATGTGTTAAGATCTTGGGAAGTAATAACCAAGGCATTTTGCTGTCTCTTGCACTTCCAGAGGAGCAGCCAAGGGAATTATCGAGTTTAAAGGCTCCAGCAGATTGTGAAGACAAACTTGGAAGAGAAGAAGAATAAGAAATAATGTGGAGAATGTAGAAACCAGGTCAGATTTGAATGTGTCGAGCTTGAACTTTTAAAGCTCACCCAGCAGTGGTAGCCAGTAAGGTGCACAAGCGATATCGGGAGGAAAGCCAGACCGAGTACAGTGTACAAGTGGTCACAACAGATCATGAGCACAGATGAGTGGTGTCCAGATGGAAGGGGTGATAGGAAGAAGACAGAGAGCATGAGGAGAGCCAGCGGGTTACTGTAGCCACAAGGGTGACTATGCAGATACAGTGGGAAAATGGCCGATACTGTCAGGACAGTAATGACACGGAATTAAAATGGTGCTTCAGAATTAAGTGCTAAGGGGTCACTGCTCACACAGTGGGAGTGGTTGTAGTGTAGTGGGGTGGAAGTAGAGCTAGTAGCAAGAAGTAGTTCACACAGCAAGGCTCAGACGAACCAGAGTGGGTGGGCTAGCTGCAAGAGAGTCAGGTAGAGTGAAGGGGGTTGTGAAAGGATCAAATAACGCAAGGGACTAGAGGAGAGGCAGAAGGTCAGCACTGATAGTCCAGGAAAGCTCCTCTGAGTGAAGGACCTGGATTAAAGAGGCTGGAGTGAGAATTTCGGCAGAGTACATTCCTGAGTGACTCAAGACTCTGCCTTTGTTGGGGCAGGGGCACACAACCCCGGCCCATGTGACTTGCCAGCGACTAGGAGGTGAATGGCTGACAGCATTCTCTTCTGTTAGGATTCGAATGTAAAATTTTCTACAAGCCTGTACGTTGAATACCTGATCTCCAGTTGTTTGGCAAGTTCTTTGTGGATGGTTGAGAAGGTGGGGGCATGGTTGTATGCCTGATGTGAGGGTTAAAGCCAGGTTCAGCTTCCATTCTCAGTGTTTTCTGAGCTACTGTGATATGAGCAAGACACACTATAAACTCTCTTGGATTTGAACCAATCTACTCCAAGCACCATGTCTTATCATGGTGGCCTCTACCCTCACTCCACCATACCCCTACCCTGAGTAAAACCTTCCTCCTGACAGACATGTGCAAACTCCAGCACCAGGCACACATGCACATAGGTAATACATTGCTGTGGAAATAGAATTATAGGGCAGACGTGCCACTCCCCGCCATAGTAATAGGAAATATTTATGTGGATATGCTACCCTACAGAGTAGAAGAGATGAGTTGACTTTAAACTGACAAGAAGTTGTCTTGGATTATCTGCTTGGAAACAATATTATCTTATTGTACCTGCCCTTAAAAGTAAAATCAGGAAAGGCAACCAGAGAGATGCCCTGGTAGGAAACATCAGATTTGAAGCAGGAAGGGTTTGAGATGGGCTTGAAGACACAGAAACTGTGAGTAAAGGGGAGAAATCAGATTTTGGAAACTTAAGGTAAACCAAGCTGAGCACAGGCCTATGTAAGAAAAGTCTCAAACACAATTGCAATGGACTCTGAAGCTCACTCCCTGCCAGACTCCGAGTTTGTCTGCAGGATGATGGATACTTGCTTTGGGCCTTATGACACATCGAACAAAGAATCCAGCCAGTCTACACTGTACATCTGCAAAGTGGCATGCCGGCAATGTTTTGAGTGTATAAACTTGCAGGGAGTTGTGGTACTCTGCAGCAATAGGAAATGTTTGGTGTGTCTTTTGTGTAAATTAGTGACTGTTACATGGATTTTGTGTTGGAGTTTCTCAGCGTCCAAGTGGGTTGAAGGCTTTAGTGTGTGTGATCAGGATAATAGCCTGTTGTTCAGGGTACCAAAGGAGAGGAGAAATGACATCTGGGGATGAAATCTTGAGAACTTGAAGCCTGCTAGGGGGGTGAGGCTGAAGATGTGTTCTAGAAGGATAGGGGATATATGAATTAGTTATTACATTTAGTGCGTGAATGTGTGTGTGTGTGTGTGTGTGTGTGTTCATTCCATGGCACACATGTACAGATCAGAGAAATTAGTTACCTCCTGCCAGAACTCAGGCCACCAATCTTGGTGGCAAATGTCTTCCCTGCAACACCATCTCTCTACCCTGAGATCTAGACTGTGTTCTGAGGACTTGCTCTCATTAGCCAAATCTCACAAAATCAACTCTTCTTTTTATTATAAAACCTCCAGAGAAGGCTACGAATGTAGCTCCCTGGATCCACTGTATGATCTTAACCCGGCTAAGGCATAGTGTGATAACTGTATCCACCTTAGCCTCCAGTTCACCAGCCGTGGTCCACTGAGCCATCCGTACGCCTCTACCTTTTCAGCCTCCATAATGGTCTTAGTCCTACTTTGGTTTGAGATATTCTAAAGTGGAGGACGCCAGTTGATTTCCCTTTGGGGTGCTGGGAGACACACAACTGCTGATGTCTGAATCACATTTCATTGTTTTCACTTACTTTCTTGAATTTCTTTATGAAAATCAAATGCTGAAGCACCCGGAGCTCCCACCCCAAACACTGTTCATCGTTGCTTGGGTGGGTCTCCGGGGATGTGGGGCGAGCCCCACAAGGTCGTAGCTGAGGCTTCTGTGCTCACCAGGATGTGGCACTGAGATGCAGGATCTGAGATGCAGAGTCGGATTTGCTTCCGTCCTTCTTAGCTGTACTTCCCCCTCCCCAAATAGCATGCTCGCCCCATTCCTCCTTCTGTAGTAACTCAGCAGTTGTTCGAGTGGCAGACCCCATCTTCAGTCTCCTTCCGGAGAGCCATTTACCAGCAGAACCCAAAGAAAATGCCTCCACCTGCATATTTTGTCCTCTAATAAAATGAATCCTCATGCATTATCTCATTTGGCCACGAGACTGATTCTGCTGGGATAAGCAAGATAGATAACATTAGCTCCACTTGATAAATAATGAGAGAATTAGTGCTCGGTGAGGTTCAGGAACTAAATCCCAGTGGCACAGACAACAGGAGGTTTGGAAGATCCTAGGTCCAGAATTCAGCCTCCCGGCTGGGAGGACTCACTGAACTGTGTGGATCCTCCCTGCTGGATTACAAACTTCTTCTAGGTTCATCCAGATGCCCTGACTTCTCCTTGCATGGACACTGGAACTCTGCACAGAGCAGGTGTTCACTAGGTGTTCATTTCTTGAAGTAATATGAGTGGAGGGTAATGTAATATAAGCAAATGGCAGCCCGAATACTTTTATCTTCTTGACATGGGCTCTTCAACTCCTCCCCTCTCACTGGTGCAAACCGAGCCTCTGTTTTCTTCCTCAGGATGAGTACAGCTCATACTTTGCCCAGCCAAAGGGTGCCTTTTGGTTTTCTGTGATGTCATGTTGCTATCCACAGTACAAGGGGATGGAAGGCTTCTAATAGCATTCGTACGACATTAACTATAGACATCAATCATAATCAGCCAGCATTGCATGCTGTCATTGCTTCCCTGATTGGTTTCGAGGAACCCTGTGGGAGCTCAGTAGATACAACCTGGTGGCTGACAGATGTGCCAGCTGACTGTTTATCTGGGAAACTCAAGTTTGGGTGAATTATGGAATGTTCCTGTAATATCTGTGCTCTGACAGAAAAGTCACTAAGAAACTCCTCTGCTTGCCCTGTGTGATTCCGCATGTGTCATTCTACTACCTCCTGTGTCATCAAAGTGTCACTTGGTGTCTTTGACCTACAGTCTGCCTGCATCTAGTTCATGTGCCACACTCTTTGCCCATGTGTACTGCATTCATTATCCTGTGGCTCTTAGCATGTGTGCAAGCATTCAGGACACTCAACCTCTGTGAGTCACATCAGAGCCACGGAATCCAGAACACGCACTGCACTCCCCAAAGAACCCACACCAAGTCGTTTCCATCAAGGTCCACACTGGCTTCCCTGAGGTCCTAGAACATACTGATCTACATTCTGTTGTTAAGGTTTGCTTGTTGACATTTCAAGTAAATGGGGCCATGCAATACGAGACCTTTGAGACTGGCTTCACTTAGCATGTCTTCCAGGGTTACACATTTGGGAGCGTGAGTAGGTTCTTTGTTCCTTTTTACTGCTGTATTGCACAGTCTGCGTTCATCTGCCCTCCAGTGGGTGGAGAAATCCAGTGGATTTCTGTTTCCATATCTGGACTATTGCAGACACTCTTGCCAGAACTTTTCCTATAAACGCTGTTGCATGGACATGTGTTTCTACTACTCTTGAGTAGGTGACAGGAAGTGGAATTTCCAGGGTGTACATCTCTTCAACATTTTGAGAAACACCAAGCTATTTCTCGAAGCAGCTGTAGCACTTCATGCCCTCACCAGTCATACGTAGACAGGACTAAGGACTTCTGGGTTTTGGTCTCAACTTCTTTTGACTTTCAAAACTTCTATCTGTTGAATATCCAAATAACTGAGGAGTCTCTGTTCTAAAGAGATTGATGAACGGTGTGAGCCCTGCAATGGTCTAAGATCTTGTCTGTTTCTAACTGGAGCCACCGACTCTATTCTCTGATACGTATGATGGGTGTGTGTGTGTGTGTGCGTGTGTGTGTGTGTGTGTGTGTGTGTGTGTGTGTGTGTGTAGTAGACAAGAAGCTGTCCCAGCAGGGTTCCTGCTCCCTCTGAGCTCTCCAGCTTCAGAGTAACTGTCACTGCAGGCGAACAGTTCTATCAGAAGAATCAGCAGTCCCCAGATCTTTCCTCAGTGGTCACTATTGCTAAAAGACATTTCAGAAGAAAGGCTACCAGGGCCCTTCCTGTAGATTGTTTGAAGTTGCACAACATACATTAAGCATCAAATAACTCTGCTGAGAATGCAGAGCAGGCAACCCCATGATCAGGTACCACAGCATCCCGTGTTCCCTGCAACCTGTTGAGACATGAGGACGGCTGGCATCCAGGACTGATGGGCAGAAAGGGAACAGGGTAAGGTCAGAGTGAGAGGAGTCCCAGGAGAATACCCTGGCAGACACACTTATTGTAGCTCCCGTGCTGTGTAAACTACATTTTGAGCTAATATTGCCTTCAGATTCTTTGTGTGTATATGTTTGTTCATGTGTATGTGTGCACGTGCATGCACACATGTTTATATATGTGCATAAGTTCATAAACATATATATGTGTAAACCTATGAAGGTCAGACAGCAACCTCGGAGGTCATTTCTCAGAAGCTTGCCACTTCATTTTGAGACAAAGTAACTGGCCTGAAGATTACCAAGCAGACTAGTCTAGCAGTGAGTCCTGGGGATACGTCTCCACCACCTCGACCATGTTGGAATTATAAGTGTACACTACTATAAGTGTGTGTGTGTGTGTGTGTGTGTGTGTGTGTGTGTGTGTGGTTTCTAGGGATTAAATGTAGGTCCTCACGCTTCTGAGGCCAGTACTTTCTCACTAATCCATCTCCTCAGGCCCTCTTCCATACCCTTGATCCTTAAGAGTTTCACGTCAGAAGAGAAATTTGACAATGGTGCCAAGTTTTTATTAGTTTAGTGAGATGAGATTAAGCCAGGGAGAGGCAATAAATAAGTGATATTTTATATTTTTTTAAAAAGAATATTTTAGGGACTGGAGACAGCTGAGTGGTTGAGAGCACATACTGTTCTTTCAGAAGCCCTGAGTTCAGTTCCCAGCACCTTCAGCTGCCTCTTTGAGGTCACATGTTTCACTGGACCCACTGATGAGTCACAGTGGTGAGGGCTCTGGAGTCATGGCCCTCCATGTTGGCTCCCGCAGCTTTGTAGAGATTTAAAAATGCTAGGGGGACTTGTGATGTGAGCACTTCACTTGTGTGGTCTCTTCTGAGAAGTCTGGCTTTGCTCTCACTTACCTGCCATGCTGAGCTCCTGTGAGGCTGTTCCCAGTGGTGCCGTTTAGTTTAGCAAACTTGGGGGGGGGCAGTATTTATGTGTTCATGTGTGTATGCTTGAATGTGTGTGTATATTCTTAAATATGTATGTATATGTCTGGGGATATATGTGTTCATGTATGTATGCATGTATGTGTGTGTATATTCTCGTGTGTGTATGCATGTCTGGGGATATATGTATTCACCTTTGTATGCATGTATGTGTGTATATTCTCAAGTGTGTATGCATATGTTTGGGGATATATATTCATGTGTGTATGCATGTATGTGTGTGTATATTCTCATGTGTGAATGCAAGTATCTGGGAATATATGTGTTTATGTGTGTATGCATGTGTCTGCGGATATATGTGTTTGTGTGTGTGTATGTGGAAGCCAGAGGTCAACACTGGGTGTCTTCCTCAGTTCTTCAATCATCAAGGATTTGAGATTGAGTCTGTAATTGAACCTGGAGCTCACTGACTTGGCAAGATTGGCTGGCTAGTAAGCCATAGCAATCCTCCTGCCTCAGCTTGCCAACGTTAGGGTCACAAGTGTGCATTGCAATGTCAGGCTTATTTTTTTTTGTGGGTTCTGGGGATCTGAACTCAGGTCCTCCAGCTTCATGTCCTGCACTTTACCCACTGATCCATCTCCACAGGCCCCACACAGAGCAGGTTCTAAAATCAGCACAGAACTCCATCCATATTGAGGCATTCATGTAAGAGCGTTCTCAGATGGCTCATTCTGTTTCTCACTTAGCAGAACACATCTCCCTCCCACTTCTTTTTGCTCAGATACAGACTGCAGAAAATCCCATCTTCTGCGGCATCTGCATGTCCACAGAGCAGCCATTTTTATGTCTCTTGGCCAGCAGAATTTTCTGTTCAATTAAAGGGAGATGAGCAGTTCACAGAGAAAACAGAATTTCCCTAAGAACTTGGAGAGGAAGTGTATGAGTGGCTGTGTGGATGGGCGCTTCTTTTCTCTGCTGGGCAGGAAGGTAAGGTTTGATATAATACTTTCCTAAAAATCCTGAGCGGATAAAGCGGTCTTGGGAGAAAGTTCTAGACATAGATTACCTATGAAGAGAATAAAGAGAATGATCACCGAAGATTTTTCATCGCCGTAAACAAATAATTTGTGACAGGGCTCTACGCACCGACCACAAATAGGGCCAAGAATTAGAAGTGCCCCGAGCTGCTGCGTGTCCATAGATCACGAGGCCGCCGTAATGAAGATTATCTGATAAAGATCACAATATGACGGCTTCCCTTTCGCACTGGCTGCTGAACAGCCAGAAACGGTTTTCTGCGGCCGGCCGGCTATTGATCCAGCCCTCTCCTGTCAGTGATGCAGTTAATGGAAATTCCGCAGGCAAATAAAAGCGGCGTTCCGTCTTCATTTTCTTCTGAAATATGAGCTGGTCCTTTGTACTCCCGACAGTCATTTATAACTCATTTTCCTTTATTGATGTTTATGAGCTGGAGCATAAAATGATTCTCAAATGCAGTTTAATTGAGACAGCGGTTGACACTGTACCCGTGATTACTGATGGTCCGTCGGCGGAGTGAGGACCATGAATCAAGGTTTACTTTCCACTGGTCTTAGAGGCAGCACACGATATCCTTAAAAAGCAACTGGGCTGGAGCCGAAGAAGTGCCTCCATTTGTCTTCATAGGTGGCAGGCAGGGAGCGACCGGTCCTTAACGGTCAGCTGCTGCCAAGCGTGCCCTGCTTCTGGGTACTTGGCATTCAAGGACTTGCTCTCCCAGTGTGAGAAAGTTCTTCTCAAATAAAATCCCAATTATTATTTTCTTAAAAAATATTTAGTGCTAAATTATGAATCTGAACAGTCGTGGGAGGGGAGGCTGCCAGGCACCGCAGTACACAGCACGAGGGGCGGCCCAGCCGCTCAATTCATTCGTAAAATGGTGCGAGCAATCAATACTGTGGAGAAGTATTTTTTATATGCAGTTATTAACTCATAAGCTACAGTATATCTCATCTCATTTCGACAACAGCTGAGGTCTCCATCTCCCCCTGGAGACCCCTGCAGGTCCCATTATGAGAACTATAAATAATATGTGCTAATGAGATATGAATTGATTATGTTGGAAAAGCTGACATTTTCATCCATCATTCTAAATGATGTTTAACAATGGATTACCAGCCAGTAATTCCTCTGATATGAGATTAAATAAAATAGCCGGCTGTTTCAGCAGGCTAGCTCAAGGAGACGGCGATAAATCTGCTCAACGACTGTATTACCAATCCGTTTTTCACTGCTAAGGATATTATTATTTCATTTAGACTTGTTCATGCATCATAGATTATTTTATTTCAGGCAGTCAATGGGAAAAACTGCAGTGCTTTATTCAGTGAGCCGCGGCGCAGAGGGCTTTGCTTGGAGTACAGTAACTGTCCCTCGATGGACCAGAGAACCCCGGGAGAGGCCAGGCAGCTGCACCCCCGGGCTGAGTGGACCACGTGTGAGTCGCATTGAGAAAGAAGCATTTTGCTTCCAACCTAATTTCCTTTACTTATCTGAAAAGTCTCAAGCAAAGGATACTGCCTAAGAAACTGATCGATTGGAACGAGATTATCAGGTGCTGTAGGTCCTCATCTCGGTCCTGTGGTCCGCTGAGAATTGGATCCTGCGGCCTATCCTTTGGCCTGGTAAATTACGTTAGCGGCCACTGCGAGACAAAGGGTGGCCTTTCTCCTTGTGCTGAACAAACACACAGCACCCATGCTCTCCTGCTGAGAAACGAGTGCAGAAAGTGTTTCCTATCAGCTAACCCTCTAAGCACCCCTCGTATTTCCCAGCAGTCCTATGAGCTCCCGGGCTAACAGAGGAGTGGGTGATCATCAAAGACTCAGAAATTTGTTAAGAAATCGCCTATTCATTAGCGATGGGACAAGGCCAAGGCCAGAACCTGTCTCTACAAGGAAGCCACACAAACCGGAGGAACTCCGATAATTGCGCCTGCCTTTCGTGGACAGCTCAGAATATCAAACTTTGGCCCGGTGTACTGCTTGGGAACACAGACACCAGCCTAGGTCCCCTCCTCCTTACTGTGGGAATCACAGTGATGTAGAGGTGAGATATACCTTGCAGCTATCCACATGCTCCTATCAGGAAGTATGGGGCAGCCCAGGCTGCAGGTGGAACTGCTGCCTCTCTCCTGTCCTCTCCTTTCCTCAGGAAGCCTTTAGATGCTTTCCTAGAACATGTCAGGACATGCTGGGGGGTGGGGGGGTCTCTTGCTTAGTAACCATGAGATGGGGCCATCTGAAGCGTATTCACCGGCTTCCTCTTCTCTGTCCCTTTCTCTGCTCCAGCACCCTGCAATTGTCACAGGATAACAGCCAGTCGCAAGGAAATCTTTGACCAGGGTCTGCAGACCTGAAACCCAAAAATAAATTACTGTCAGAATCGGACCTCAGAGGGATTAGATACCCACGGTGTCTCATTGAGAATCTATTGCTTGTTGTCACGTGGTAAAGTTAGCTGCGGTGGGAGATACATCCTGGCTGAACAGAGGCAGGTGTGGGGACACGGGATAGTTGTTTCTGCATTAGTAAACATCACTGACAATCACCCCACTTGATGGCAGCTTTTCTGGGTGTGTGTTTAGAGAAGTTCAGGATAGTTGGGGTATGTCAAATGGGGGATGGTGAACTCCCAAGTTTCTCCACATCTTTTGAACTATAGAAGGGAGTGGTGCTCGGTCCTCATTAGTTCAGGTGGTGCTCGCTCAATCCTCATCAGTTCAGGTGTGCCATGCAACTGTACTGGCCCACCAACGGATTCTACCTGTGGCCATGAATTTCTGACCTATGGCAGGAAAGTCCTACCTCAGTTCAGTCCATACCAAGAAGCACTGTCCTTGATACTGGGGAGCAGCTAGCCTTCTAAAGGTTTGCAGTGTCGGGGTGAAGCACACAGCCAAGGACCCAGGAGTAGCCCCAGCCGGGTTATCTTCATCCCTTTACACTGTTTGCAATGAGACCTGCACTTTCTTTTAAGAAAGACTCAGGTTTTATTTTCACTCTGAATCTAAGCTAGCCTTATGAATTACTCGAATAAACTTAGAGACAAGACATACATTGTGTAGAGTCTTAAGACAGCGTGAGTCTTAACTGTATGTGGGCCTTACATCATGACATTTAACTTTCATTTAAACATTGCTTCAGATGTTTCTGTGAAGGCAAGTTTTAAAATGAAAAAAATATTTAAGCGAAGTCTTAGAATGTGGAGGACTACCCCTAACAATGTGAATGGCCTTGTCTCCATCAGATCGTCTCACTAAATTCTGTGCCCAGTGACATGGTCCAAGGTTCAGTATAGCCCCTAAGGAATCCTGTGACAGAATGCAGAAGCAGCTGGATTCTGGCACACTCTGGTCTCCTTATTCTTGAAGAAACTCAGGAGAGAGATGTGTGTATCTGTGAACCATGCGCGTATGTTCCTCCCCCATTTCTGCTGCTTTCTTCTGGTGCTGTACCTATTTCCTGGCCTCTGATGTCTCTCTTCCCACTGGAACCACAATGCAGTTGATGAAGACGGTGATGCCACCTCTACTCTAAATGAATATGGAGCAGAAAGTAAACCACATGTAACATACACATACATACACACAAATACACATAAACACACACAACTACACGTACAGACACACATACATTCATATACACATGTACACATACACACATACGCACATACAAACACATGTACACATACACACATACATACACACATATACACATACTTATATACACATACAAATACACGCACATACACACACATGAACACATGCACACATACACACACATATACATACATATACATACACACATGTACACACATACACACAACACATGCACACACATACATACACACACACACACACACACACCTCTAGACACATAGTAACAATGATTTTACTTTTCGGAAACAGTATAGGTTACAGTAGAAATGAGATAAGTATTTATCACTTTACACAATCAAACAGAGTATGTGCCATTGGTGACTGTGGATACGGTGGGAAACTATGTGATTCTTTCTTACTTTGTGATGTAAGAGATTTCTTCTCGTTCCTGGGAGTCCATGCTCAGTGGAATTCAATTAAAATTAAAGAACAGAGTCTTAGATCTCTATATGGGACTTCAGGTTCATTTCAACATCAGCTTTCTCGTATACAATATGAAGTTTCCTGGTGTGTGTGGAGGGAGATGAAACAGCTTTCAGTTACAGTTTACATGAATGGCCCACATATCAATAATGCATCAAGTATTGAATTATCACATATATATTTTATTAGGAGGTGCAGAAATTGCAATAAACATATCCCATTAGCCTCCTTCCATATCTGCTTGAGGGACAGATTCTCCAGTGAAGAGCAGGTAGCTTATCCCATGAAAACAGGAGAGGTGCTGGCATGTGATAGAATCTCAAACCCAAAGCCCACAGAATTTCTTGATTCTATAACAATAGACTACCTCAGATCCTAACTCAGAGCTCAGCAGTGAAAACTGGCCAGTCCAAGGGCCTTCTCTCCCTTGTGTGAAGCCTTTACTGGGATATCTAGGAAAATGAACACAAACAAACCAACACAGCCCACCTCACAAGCAAGTGAATGTGAGCTTCTTTGTAACTCATATAAATCCTACATGTGACATGCCTGTTTTGGCGGTATACTACATGTGACATGCCTGTCTTGGCGGTATACTACATGTGAAATGCCTATCTTGGCAGCATACTACATGTGATATGCCTGTCTTGGCAATATATCTGAGAATGCTTAGATAACATCAACTCTGGATTAAAAATTATCACATGTGCAATCATTGTCTATTGACATAACATTTGAGAAAATTAATCATTCAAATGTTGAACCATAAAACGGATGACTGAATTTCAAGTGATGTTATTCCATGGAGGAGGGGCTCCTTTCACCCCGCTTTAAAGGTAGAAACATTGAATAAAAAGAACGTTAGTACTCAGGCTGAGACTGGGCAAATGCTGACTGTAGCAGGAAGAGACAAAGCTCGAGTTTGCAGCTTAGCCTTTAGGGTTCCTCAGCTCGGCTATTTTATTTGGGGAATCCCAGTTTTTTAGCCTAATTTTCTTGATCATCCCAGAGTATAAATGTTCCAAACAAATGACAGAGAGAGCATCCAATCTCCATACAAAGTGATGACAAGAATTGTTATAGACACAGCGATTGAACATACACTTGATGCTGGGTCCTTGACCAGGCATTGGAGTGGATAAGGGTGAGATGCCCACCCCTGGGCTGGATGGTGACTCAGCTGTGATAGACTATCACACTGAAATGTAAGGAGAGATGATGCCATACCATATGGACTAGTGGTGACTGATGTCTTTCTCCTGTGTGCGGTGAGTACAGCAAGGAATGGAAGAGAGAACCATCCCAGAGAATCATCTGTGAAGGAGAGGAATGGGATATTCTGGAAATGTAGTCCTTGGCCTGCAATGGAAACCCAGGTACTTGCAAGGACAGACATCATCCCTCTATGCCTTTTAGGTCAGCTAGTGAATCAGTCAAAATGAATAATAAATCTACTTCCTCAATCCATGCTCTGAGCTAAAGGACCTTTGTATTAAATATGAGGCTTAGGTCAAAGTTCGTATTTTTGCTAGGGAAGTCCGATCGCTACAGCATCATTTATTTAAAAGCTGGCCTTCCTCCTTTCAATTGCTTTTTTATCTTTGTCAAAAATCAGCTGGGCATGTTTGTGTGGGTCTGTTTCCGGGCTCTCTCTTCTGTCTCATTGATCCGTGTGTCTGTGCTGGGCTCCCCGTCTTGATGAATGCAGCCGTGTGGGAAGCTGGACATCAGGAGCATAACTCTTTGGAAAATTTATTTTGATTGTCTTGGGGGCTTTTTCTTTCCAGTAAGTGTTTGGATAAACCTGTGGCTATGTACAAATTGTATTGCTTAAATTTTGATAGCAAGTACATTTAAGTCCTAGATCAGTTTGGAGAGAATTGACACCTTTATTTTGTAAACTGTGAGAGTCTCCCGACATTTGTCCATCTGCTTAGTTAGTTTTGTTTTTCTTTTTATCAGCATCCTGTAATTTTGGGGACATAGAAAGCACTCCATGTTTCACTGGCATCTGGAGTTCTTTTCGATAGAGTCACCACGCTCTATGCTTTGATTCCACATGTCCCTTGATAGTATAGAAAATGCAGTGAGTACTTTTGTGTTGAATTTGTGTCTTTCACTCTTACTGAGTTCAGTCCTTAGTTCTATGAAGTCAGTTACAGAGACCTCTGTAGTTTTTAACATGGGCGATTTTATCTCCTGTAAACGTTATTTTGTGTCTTTCCAGTCTATAGGTTATTGCTTGTTTGCTTTGTCGTTATTCTGGCCAAAGCTTCCAGTTTTGATGAGTAGCAACAGTGAGCATGGATATCCTTCCTTCTTTCTGATCACAAAACAAAAAGCATTCAGTTTCTTACTATTAAGTGTTGTATTAGCTATAGGGTTTTTTTATGCTACAGTAGTTCACATCTGAATCTAAGATAATGACTTTTCACCATGAATGATACACACACACACACACACACACACACACACACACACACACACGCACGCACACACACACACACACACATACACACACACACATATACATACATACACACACACACACACGCACACACACACACATACACACACACACACATATACATACGTACACACACACACACACACACACACACACACACACATACACACATATGTATATATTCCAAACACTTTGGTGGTTGACCTGATCTGATGGTATTATGTTCCCTCTTAAGTTTTATGATGGATTACATTGACCAATTTTTGATTTTTGAACTAGCTCTGTATACTCTGGGAACAGTGATACTTGTCCATCATCTGTTAGACTTATGCATCTCTGTATTCAATCTGCTAATAGTTTCTTGGAATCTCTATTGGTTACTTTCCTCAGCACTGTGATATAATACCTGTAAGAAGTAACTTACGAGAAGAAGGATTTATTTTGGTATATTTTTAGTTAGACACAGTACATTCTATTATGGCAAAGAAGGCATAGAGGCTACATCAGCTCACAGCTATAGGGAAGAGAGTGGGGGTGACTGCTTAAAGGCATAGGATGTCAGGAGGCAGAGAAGGGATCCACCATGAATAAGGCTTGGCTATCACCTCTAAGACATGCCTCAGCAACCTACTGCCTCAAGTAAGGTCCCACCTCCTAAAATTTCCACAAGTTTCCAAAATGTATCACTACCTGGTTACCAAGTAACCAAATACACAGGCCCATGTTCTCTTAGACTTCACACACTTGTGTCTAACTTCTTGGAGTGTCTGTCTCTCCTTCCTACATTCAGCACCAATCAAACTTTAAAGGTTTGGTGAAAAATCTCAGCAAACTCTGATGGCTGGAGATTTGTTTTCAAGGTATTGAATTATAAGTATCCTTGCTTATTCTCTTGGAATAAGGTTTGACACTTTTGTGGCTTGTCAGGGGATTGGGGCCTTCTTCAAGGTTGCTGAAAACAGGGGCATTAAGTTATCAGTTTGTTTTAGTGACTACAGAGCTTGTTCTGTGACTGAGATTTCTAATTACGCCTTTTTTTCTTCTAACATTGTCAGTTTTGCTGAAGTTTAAATGATTCTATTGATTATTCCACTAAATAATAACCTTTTGTTTGGTTTTGTTTCAATGATTTTTCTCTGGCAGTTCTGTTTCCAATTCCACTCTTTTTGCTCTTGGTTCTATCTGCACCTCAGCTGCCTTCCTTCTGGGTCCTGTTTCCTTTCCCCATTTTCCAAGCAAGAACTGGGACTCTGTGAAATCTTTCTTCTTTGCTGATGTCAGCTGTGAATTTTTTTCCCTCTTCATACTTCCAGCTTCCATAAATTTGACAAGTTGAGATTTTATTTTCCTTAAATTGTGTATTTGACTTTTTGAATACCCAGGAGATGTCCTCTTGGGTATACGGATCATTTGGAAGTTATTATTTCATTTCTATTTGTTTGAAGATGTTTCTACTCACTGCCTGTCATTCACGAGTAGCTGGATTCTAAGGTGGTCGCACATGCACACTCTGTTATTCAGTTTCTGTAGATTTGTCAAAGATTCCTTTGTTGAAGGTATGCTCTGCCTTTGGGAACGTTTCTTAGCTCTTTGACGAGAATGTTGATTGACAGTTCTGTAAGGGTTAGAGAGGTCCCCATGTCAGTTCAACTCTTCTTTATGTTGACAATGAAGACAACGGGGACAAGTCACCTCGACATGATGAGCACGAGGAAATATTGGTTTATTTGGGTTCATAGTTCCAGAGTTTGTTTCCATCCACCATTGGTGAGGAAGCTGGGGAGGAATAGAGATATTCAAATCTTGACAGCCATGAAGCCAAGAGCCAGAGCATACACTCAGCCTCTCCCCCTCTCCCACTTCTGGGTTCTCTCTGTAGGACAGAACTGAGTGTGAGAAAGTCACACTAGCCAGGGCTTTCTCTCTTGTTTAATCCCACCCAGGAATGCACCATAGACACACCTGCTGCATACCTTAGGATTAATCCCCACAGTCCCTGTGGGGTGACATCACTAATGTTCTGTCACAAGTTCTGTCTGTTGTCTGTGAGAACGACTTGAGTGGATGTGTTTTCTTCCCCATCTTACTCAACTTTGTCCATTTTAGAGATTTGCTCTTTACCACAGCACACACTTTTAGGGTTGATCCTGTGATTCCACAAAGCCCCGCTCACCCCCAGGAATGTTCTTTGGTCTGATGCCGCTCGGACCAAATTTGATATTTATACAACCTTGCTTACTTTTTGTGCAGGCAGCTTGAAATTTTTATTCCCCTGTTTCCCATTTCTTACATTTCCTGTGACTACTTGAGCATTCCATTTTGGATTTTCAGTTTGAGCCACTTATATGTGTATAAGAATACTGTTTTACAGATTTTTAGCAGTTCTTTTCTGAGTGTGGTGGTATATGTGTCCATCTAATCATAACGTCCTGCTGTCAAGTGCTTACCACTTCAGCTGAAGTATTGAAACCTTCTTCCTATCCAGCTCCTCAGCTGTTCAACTTTCGACATCTGTCTTCTGTATTCTCTGAAGAGCTCTCTGCTGATGACACAGTCTCCCCATGTTTCTTTTACTATGGAAATGGAGATGTTCCTGTCCTTCCAGAAGGTTCTCCAGTTGAACTCTCTTTTGAGTGACCTGTGGTAACACCCTGGCCTCCTTCATTCCAATGAGACATTTTCTTTATCTGAATCCATCTCCTTTGCTGATGAGGTATCAGCTCCCTACTGCTGGTTATCGTCATTGTTCCTCTTTGTCTTCAGTTGTCAAAATTTTACTTCTTAAATACTCTCTTTGGAATTTCTTTGGATTTGATATTTGAGGTTGTATCTTTGATCATATTTAGGGAATTTTCAGCTGCAATACGTTATTACATAACCTTTACCAAAGTACAAGGTTATTTTTTCAAATGTATCTGTGCCTTCATAATTCCTTCTTTCTCAGAAATCTAATGGTATAGGTACTGGGCTTTCGGATTCTGTCCCATGAGCCTTTGCAACACTCTTCTGTGATTGTTGGGTGTAAATGCTGATGGGCTGCCTTCATGCTAACTGTCTCTTACCCCCTCCTTCCCATACCTTTGTAGACATATCAAACTTTTGATCCTGGGTCACATGTGTCCAACACAAAATCACCATTACATTTAGAATATTAAGAGATTCTCCAATTAATTAATTAGTTAATCAATTAATTAGATTTTATTTGTTTAAATGTTTTTGCCTACATGAACATCTATCTATCTATCTATCTATCTATCTATCTATCTATCTATCTATCTTCTTTTCTTTCTTTCTCTTTCTTTCTTTCTTTCTTTCTTTCTTTCTTTCTTTCTTTCTTTCTTTCCTTTATGTGCTAATCACAGCCTCTGCCTCCATTCCTCTGAGTCCCACCCTCACAAACCCCTCCCCCACTACTCCTTCCCCTTCTCCTCAGAGAATGGGAATTCCCCCATGGGTACCAACCCACCCTGTCACATCAAGTCACAGCAAGAATAAGCACATCCTGTCCCACTGAGGCCTGATAGGGGAAGGGAATCCAAAGGAGACAAGAGAATCAGAGACAGCCCCTGCTCCAATTGTTAGGGGACCCACATGAAGACCAAGCTGCACATCTGCTACAAATGTGTAGGGGGCCTAGGTCCAGTCCATGCATGTTCTTTGGTTTGTGGTTCAGTCTTTGTGAGCCCCCATGGTTAGTTGACTCTGTAGGTCGTCTTGTGGTATCCTTGACCTTTCTGGCTCCTTCAGTCCTATCCTCTACTCTTCCACAAGACACCCCAAGCTCTATGTAGGTTTGACTGTGGGTCTCTGCCAAGTTGTTGGAGGAAGCCTCAGGAGACAGTTATGATAGGCTCCCAATGAGTGAATTTTTAAGCTATGGACTGAGCTACATCTGTGATGATCAGAAAAACAAGTCATGAGTTCAGTACAGTGGTCCAAGGGGGACATAGGGACTCAGAGAGGAGTTAAAGGGTGTTTGTGAGACTAAAGGGAAGATAGGAAGGCTTAGGGAGAGCCAGTGAGGAGCTGAAGCTCAAATCAGAGAGAAAGTCAGGGTCTGAGGGAATAACACCCATAAGCCCTGGAGTTTCTCACTAGAAAACCTAATCTCATTCTCCTTGATATGGAAATGTGTATGTGGCAATTAAATATTTTAGTTTTAGAATTCTAGAGGCAACAGATTAAATATTGATATGAAGTGTCAAGATGGAAACCACTCTGAAGTTGCCTCAACTGGATGCCAAAGTCTGTTGGGTTGTATAGTGTGCATGGGTTGATGTGTGGGTCTTAAGTGTCTGTCTCGCCATGGTGTTAGGGCCTCTCATGGGGACAAAAGCGAGGGAATTTGACTGTGCTCACTCCATGCTGGCAATGGGTGAACATCGGGCTATGTGAAACCACTCAAGGTGAGGTAGCACAGTCTGAAGTCCTGCAGGGAGACAGAGCTCTTGTATTTGGGGTCCTGGGGCCAAAGGTGGCTGGGAACCAGCTGGTTCTCAGGCTCTTGGGTCCCCAGGCACCGCTAGGAAAAGGCTGAGACTGAAGTGGGGGTGTTTGGGCTGTAGTCACACCCTCTACCTGTGGAGGGGTTAGGGGGGCGTTATCCTATGTGACTGAAAGGCACAGATCTATGGATATCTGAGGCCTCATGTCAGGAGCCTGGAGTCTGGGAATGTGGCAAAACACATGCTGCCCCTTAGGGTCACTTGTGTCCCACCTGGGACCCCTCAGGATTACCTGGGGTCTCTGGCAGTTTCCAGCCAGTGCTCGACGAGAAACCAGGTTGTCCTTCACGGTCCTATAAAAGTCAAACGAGTAAAGGTGTGCATGTGAATAAGGTCACTCTGTGGCAAAGTGCGTGGGGAATGTATTCAAGTCAATGCTTCTGGAGCACATCTAAGAGGCAGGGACCCTATAAACAACACTCAGATGACAGGATCATTCAACATTTTCCTTAAGTATTCTGATTGCCCTAACAACCACTATTTCATGATTCTGAGATAATTTTTCATGGCAAGTTGAGTTTAATGACATCATTTTACTTTATTTTTATAGGCACACAGCTTACTTTGAGTCCTGTGGTCTGGCAAGCATTTGATTGATGGCCTACAAATAAGCACACACACCCCCGCTGCCCCAGGGTTAGAATGTCCTCATTCCCTTTTTTCTGAGGTCAAGTGACACATGACACAGGTTAAGGGTTTCTATGAAGGCCTTCCTGTCTGGGGAATAGTCAGTTTTGCCCCGAAATCTATCAGACCTTGCCCAAATACAATGATTCTTCTCAGCAAAATTAATTCCCTGGGTTAGAAGAGATGTTCAGAGTCATGTCATCTGAGAAAGGTGAGAAGATGTGAATGAAAGCTCATGGTTGCCCTCCGAAGACCTAGTCAATCATAGTCAAGATAGATTTCAAAATTTAGTGCTGTTGGGCTAGATTTTAGAATTTGGAAATTGTTCTTAATGTTCAATGTTCGTAATTCAATGATAAAAGGACTCTCTGAGTCATGCAGGAGCCAAACCCAAATAAATCACTTTGGTTCTGATATTAGAAAACATAAGATGTGTCAACCATGCACAGGGCTCACAGTGTTAGTTGTTGATGTCAGAGGGTATTCCAAACATCTGAATGTGCAGCCAGTAGACAACGAGGAGAGAATAAGATACACGCAAATAAAAATAAGGAATAGAGATCAAATAATATTTCAATCAAATCACATTTTATACAAGAATATTTTGTGTGTACGCACATACATGTGTGTATGCACACATGTGTGTGTGTCAGCCAGAGGCTGACCTCCTTTGTCTTCCTTGGTTATTTTTCACCAGGTGCTATGAGACAAGGTTCCCTCCTTGAACCTAGGGCTTGAATCATTCAACTAGCATGGTGGACAGTGAATCCCAGAGGTCTCATCTGTCTCCCCAAGGAGATTATAAGCACATACCTCCATGCCCTGCTTTTTTTTTTTACATGGGCTCTGGTGATCAAACGCAGGCCCTAATGCCTGGATGAGTGCTTTGCCCACGGAGTATTTATTTATTTAAACTTCATTGAAGCTATGTACTTTTAACAACTCGTAATGTGACAGATTTTTTTTGTTGGGAGCCGACTTTAAGCAGAAAGCAGCTAAAAAGCAGCTATCATCTTTGCAGCCATCTCGAGCCATATACCCTGAGTAGAGACTTGGTTTTCAACAGCCTACAACAGCTGAGCACACTCTGATAAATATCTTGTTTATCCCACATAACTTGTTTTGCTGTTTAGTGACCCCAGCTGCATAGTGCACGTGGTAAAATGTTTTCACTTGTGTTCTTCTGCGCGTGCTTATAAATACCCAGGATTTCCTTGTAATAGGGTTAAGAGGAGTGAACAAGAGTGAATATGCGTTAGTAGAGAGTCAAGAGGAGTCAAAGAGAGGAATAAAGGAATAACCAGACTTGACTACAGACCCTCTGGCTTGTCTCTATTCTTCGAGTCTTCCCCCTACTCTCTCTCTCTTGCTAAACCCTGACCCGTAGCCCGGAACTGCAGTAAAGGCTCTCAACATTTTGGTGCCAAGCATGGGGCAGCTCAGTCCCCAACAATTTTTATGTGCACTGCAATGATTATACCCAAGCGAATCAAAACCACCCATCTTTTTCCACAGTGTACATTCACTTTCCTACTGAGAACATTTACAACACCTCTGGGGCAATTGCAGTGATGTAATCTCAGATCCATCTAACATCTGACAAACTTTTCTATATTCAAAAGCTTAGAAAAACCAATATTTACCACCAAATTTGAAAATGTTTTCATTCTCAATAACAGCAGGCTTTAAGTTCTGTGAACAAAGACTGTTCTTTTGGACTTAGGGAACACAAGCACCCCTAACTTCATGCTCCTCTTCTTGATGCACTGGCTTCTGGGTAACAAAGAGTATTTGAGGACCTGAATTTCACAATGCACATTGTTCTCTCTCTGAACCTGCGGGCCCAGAGTGACTGAGAGTGGAAAGCAATCTCCACGTTTTCATTGCACTTGGGGAGTCAGGTCTCATCCCGACCTTGGGTAATTGAATAGGTGTCTGTTGCGGAATTGCTCAGGAGCCCCAGTCTAATTGGGACTCCGTGTATTTCCCCTGTCTATAAATTAATTTGGGTGAAACTAGACACGTTAAAGTGTTGCCAGCTGTAAGATTAGACCCTGCTAACGACTCCTAGACCAGGAGAAAGCTGAAAAGAACACACATTTCTGAGCTCTAAAGTGTATTGTGTATTGTAAATTGTAAATTCTCGATCCTGCAACTGTGTGGGTAGGGAAGCTGAAGTAAGTGTGAGATATCCCAAATATAGATTTGTATACAATTGGTGTGAGATATCCTAAATATAGATTTGTATACATTTTTTTAAAAAGATCAGAATATATGGAAGCAACAGAAATAATGATTAATCAAATAGTTATAAGTGACCACATATTAAATCTGGACCCTGGAATAGTCATTGATAAGAATGCCCAGCTTCTGCTTACAAGGCACTCACGGCCTCTGTGTGGGATGTCTACAGGACAAAGAGAAAAGAAATAAGACCACGTCACCTGGCAGGAAAGCAGTTGTCACATCAGAGCCTTTCTATTTTCTGTTTTCAAAAAGAGTCCGTGCTTGCACAGACTTAAGAAGTAAACAACCCTAGCAGGAATTATAATGAGTACTAGGCTGTGTAGCCCAATGGCCCAATCTCCAGTCTACCTTTGACAGGCAGAGCCTGAGTTCTTGTGGTTGTCAGATACATAAAGCATGGGACACATGAAGCTTTCCGACTTCACTGTGGTGTATTCTGTTTTGATGTCATGTGGCGTTTGAGGGCCCTCAGCTTACGCTCCCTCTTTCTCCTGAGAATACTTATTTACATACTTACATTAGTTTCTTTAAATAATTATAGGCTCACAATAGGCTGTAAGGATAGTTTGAGTAGGTCCTACAAACTCTTCACTCTGTTTCTTGTCTTTCCCCATAAGTCACACCCTGGACGCTAACTATAAAATGTCTAAGCCAGGAATTCACACTGATACAAGGCCTGAGGAGTTGTACGCCATTTGTGTGTATAAATTAATGGACAGAATGACATAGAAATGTTCTACCCTGCACAAAGATTTTTCCTTCTCAATTTTCATATAATCTAAATTATGCAGTTCCACCTCTGCCATATCTATCTCTTTAGCTTCTCACTTGTGTATAACTCTCTGCTTGGATGGATTAAGAGATAGGTATCAATAAAATCATGCAGGATATGACCTTTTGAAGTTGACCTTTTGTTTAACAAATGCTTTTGGGATTCTCCAATGTTTTTGAGATAATAATAGTAATTTACTCTTATTATTGCTGAATAATATCTCATAGTGTGGTTATACCATATACCACATATTTTAAACATATTTTAGGTTGGATCTAAATTTTAATCTTATTAATAAGGTCACACTGGTCATTTGTGTGTAAGATTTTATGTGAACTTATACTTTGATTTCTCCGTGGTAAATGTCCAGGAGTGACTTTACTAGATTCTTCTGTCATTATGTGTGAATGTTTATTTTTCTTCTAGTGCTTTTTCAGCCTATTCTTAGAAGTAGAGTCTGACCAATTCAGTTTCTCTACGTTCTTACTTGTATTGTTTTCTATTAATTTGAGCCACTCTGGTAAGTGTGTGGTAGTTATCTAGTAGTCTTGATTTGCGATTTCGAAAGATCTAGCAATGCCTGTTGGGCATCTTTTTATGCACTTACTGTTGCCTCAATGGTCAAGTGTCTCTTCAAGAGTTTTATCTCCACTCTAGTTTGGTTCTTTGTTTGTTCCACGGTTGAGTTTTGAGAAGACTTTCTCTATTCTTGATGCCAGTTTAATGGTAGTTATTTACATGACACTTGGTAGAAATAAAATGTATTATCTCCACTTACTTAGTATCTCAATACTCATCTTAGAGTTGTTTGTATGATCTTCTTAACATGTCTACATAGACAGCCATGAGTTCTGCACACTGAAATATGTTTCTGTATTCCTATTCCATCATTTCTGACTTTTTTTCCCAGACAGACTTCCCAGGGTTACAGTGAGAGTAGATATTCTTCCCTTGTCTAAAGTTTTAGAATGTGAGCAATAAATTTCAATATTAGTCATGTTTGTGAAGATATTTATCAAACTCACACCATCCTTGAATGCATCTGTTTCTTTCTGAGGTCCTGTGAGCCAGTTATTGGTGTCCCCACGTGTTTGCTCCACGGATTGTCATGATGGTGTCGTTTTCCTCTTCATGCAGTCACCTGTGGATTTCTAAGGGCTGCTTCTCAAACAGTACAACATCAGATCTGTGTTGTATTGCTGTGATTTGGATGCACACCACGGAAAAATTCTGGAACTTTGTACTGGGAAGGCCTTGAGAACTCAGAGCTTAATGGGCTGTTTGTGGGATCTCAGAAAATAAGAATGCTGAGAGCAGTGTAGGCAATAAAAGTCTGGCTTGAGAAGCAAAGTCTCTATCAGGGCCACTCAGATGATCTTTGAATTAGGATTCTGTAGTTCTGGTTAGCTGGCACAGGGAAACTAGCTGTCCTGCTTACGAGGCCTATACCATTGAAATAACACTTTTCATTCAGTGGGGCAACAGACACTGGCTAGCTGGGGCTGAAATGCATGTTGGGATTAAGAAGAGATCAGCATCATTAAAGACAAGTCTTCTAGGAGTATTTTCTCAGACTCAGTACACAAGCTGTGGTCCAGAGTGGCCAAGGGTACATCTCAGACTGGTATAAAGAATCACCAAGGTAGTACTGGTTCCAAGGGGTCTTGGCAGGTGTCACAAGCTTTCACCTCATCCAAAAGTATGCTTAATTGCTCCCTCTACTTCTTGATGGGTTAGCTAAGACCCCCAAATTCCTTTTTATCTGTTTAACCGTAATCAAAAGGAAAAAGTTGGAGGTTATAATTTAAGACACACGTAGCTCCTACCAGACAACCCATCATCCATTCTGCTCACTGTTGGAATGGATGGAATGAATTCACACACACAGACACATAGATCTATACACTTTCATGGGTGTATGTGAGCATTGTCTTGATTACTTTTCTATTGCCATGACAAAATGCCATGACCAAAGCAGCTTATAAAAGAGAGCAAGCACTTAATTTGAGGACTCAGAGGGTTAGAGACCATTGTTATCACAGTGTGGAGCATGATAGTAGACAGACAATGGACTGCAGCAGTAGCTAAGTGCCCACATATTGATCTGTGAGACACACACACACACACACACACACACACACACACACACACACACAGAGAGAGAGAGAGAGAGAGAGAGAGAGAGAGAGAGAGAGAGGAGGTGTCAGACAGAGAGAGAAAGAGTCAGACAGAGACAGAGATATACTGAGACTGAGGATAGTGTGGGTTTTGGAAACCTTAAAAACCCACCCCCTCTGTAACATAGATCATTTAATAAGGCCACACCTCCTAATCCTTTTTAAATATGAGCCTGTAAAGGACATTCTTATTCAAACCAGCACATTCTACTCCCTGGTCCCCATAGGCTCACGGCTCTCTCATAACTCAAAATGTATTTATGTCAACTTCAGACGCTCCCGTGGTCTTTCTCACTCTTAACACAGTTGAAGAGTCCAAAGTCTCTTCTGGGACTCAAGGCAATTTCTCAATTATAACCTTCATGGGAAAAAAATCACATTCCCCCCCCCCACACACACTAGCGTAGACTAAGCATCACCATCCCCAAAGGAAGGGATGGAAGCATAGTGAGAAAATACTGGGTTGAAACAAGACTGAAGCGGTCAAACTTTAAGTACTGTAGTTCTGTGCCTAACGTCCAAGGACTCTGTCCTTCCAGCTCTGCCAACTACAACACAGTTCCCTCTCTTGAACTGGTTCCACTCCTGTATTCAGTGCTCCCTGGCAGTCATCCCACAGTTCTGGCACCTCTAGCATCATAGGGTCTTCGAGCAATGGCCTCCCAGGGCCTCACCTATCACATGCCTGGCCTCAGTGGCTTTCTTAAGCATGAAAGAAGAGTCCATAACTACTTTACTCCTTTATCCTTATGATTGTAAAGCCAGAATTACATCCAACACTGTCAATTTCAGATGCCCACTTGGGAAGGAGCCCAACTCCCACCTTGAATTAAGTTTGCATATTAGGCCTCTCTCTCTTTTTTTTTTCCTCACAAATTTCAGGGTTGTCTGAGTGTGGTCTTGTCTTGGTGGCATCACACCCTTTATTCCATTTCTCATTAGGCCTCTCCTTATCTCGGTCAGTATAATTTCCGAGTACCCCTTTCTTTCTTAAACTTATATGTTTTAATATTTCTTTTTGCCTAGTCGCTCTTTATTTCTGTAGGGCTTCATAAAGGTGATTATTAGTATTCATTAGACAAAGTGAATATTGGAGGGTTTTGAAATCACTTCTGCCAACAAAGTTAGTTCAAAACCTTTCAATTTCACCTCAGGCTGATTCATGGGACAAGGGCAAAAAGGCAGCCATAGTTTTTAGCCAGTTGCTACTATTGTTCCCCTTGAGAAGAAGCTCTGCTGTCTTCTAAGTTCCTACTAGGATGGCCTGACAACAACGTAATTGATGCAACAGTATGGAAAGAAGATTGTGAGAGCCCTGTGCTTCTGCCGTGGTAATTTCAAGACAAGACAAGAATGATGAGTCTAAGGCCTACCTGAGGTCAATATGAAAAGCCTCATTTTTGGAAAAATACCACCATATCATCTACTAGTTCTTATCTCCATGGGAAACAGGGTGTCAGGAGTCCTAGGAATGACCCATTTGTGAGATTAGCAACTACTGCACAGCTGGACCGTCTACACTATGCATGTACAAGGAGCTCCAGGAACCTCCAATTCTTCAGACCTCACATTCACTCATTCTCACAAAGGATACAGCTTTCATGGTCCTCAGAGTCCAAACTCCAACAGTCTCCCACACTCCTCTAAATGTCACCATGGCAGGTCTGTCATAGCAATAGCCCGCTTCCTGGTGACAACTTCTGTCCTAACTTAGTTACTTTTCTATTGCCAGGACAAAACACAGTGACTAAGGCATGAAGGCATTTACTTCTGGGTTCACTGCTCCAGATGGTTAGTGTCCATGGCCATCATAGTAGAAAGCACAGCAGCAGGTGGACAGGCATGGTGTCGTAGCAATAGCTGAGGTCTCATATACCAATCTCTAAGCATAAGTCAAAGAGGTGGGAAGGGAGGTGGAGAGATTGCAAAGCCACACCTCCTAATCCTTCCCAAATAGTTTGACTAACCGGGGACAAATTTTTCAAATATAGGAGTCTATGGAGGCTATTACTCAAACCACCACAGGTGTGCACACATAAGTATGCATACCTGTATGAGTCTACGAGTACGTACACACAAAGAGAAACACCCAAAACTGAATTAAATATATAATGGCTGAGCCCTTAGCTTAAGTTATTACTTCTAGCAGGGATGGCAGAGTGACAGCCACCCATGACAGCCCAGACATGTACTTGCTACCCACTGCAAGCCTCTGTCCCCTTTCCAGCTGCTTCTGCAAATGCATATGAATAATCGTTCTCCTGCACCCAAGCTGAGTGGGAGCCACTCTATCTGGAGTCTGGCCAGCTGCTAATGGATACTCACTCATGAGCACAGCTGCCCTGACCCCAGCCCTCAGTGTGGCCTGCAGTTCCATGCAGTGTTACACATGTCTCCCTTGGGGATACCTAGAGGTTAATGGCTTTCCTCATGAGAGACAAGTAGTTTGTTGTTGGGAAACAGGAAACACACCGATGTTGTAACTGGTCCAGGTTTTCATATGCGTTCAGTAATTGCCGAGCACCTACAAAATGTGCAAAACAATTGTAGGGTCAGAGGGGGGGGATGTACAAGAATTATTGTGGAGATTCCAGATGCCAGAGCAGACAATCAGGACAGACAGACAATAATGATCATAAACACAATACAGAAGCTTTGTGTCATGAACAAGAGCAAATGGGCCTCAAGTTAGGAGAGGTCAGAGCAGGACCAGGCTGTAGATTCCATGAGAGAACTGAACTTGGAATGCCCTCGCTGTGCCTGGTCCTTTCTCTGCTAGAGAACAAAGGCCAAGGCAGTTTTTCACCACTCTGTTCCATACTATTGTTTGTGGGTGCCCTGCTTTTCTGTGACTTCACTTGCAAACTACATACTGCTCTTCAAAAGACTAATGGAAAGACAAACGTACCCACGCACGTTTAAGAAAAAAATTCTTCTATTCAGAACAGGGACACAGGGAACTGAAACTGTGGGTGCTAGATAAAAGTATTTGAATTTTTCTACTTGAAAAGATGTATCCTTCATGAGAATGAGTGACTGTCAGGTCTCAAGAACTGGAGGTTCACAGGGCTCCTTGTACACGGATAGTCTAGATGGTCTGAGCTGATAAGTAGCTGCTAATCTCACAAATGGGTCATCCCTGGGATGCTTGATACCCTGTCTCCCATTGGAGATAAAGACTAAGAGATGAAGTGGTGGTATCTTTCCAAAGATGAGGTTGATTCATATTGACCTTAGGTAGGTATTAGATGCATGTTATTCTTGATAATTCCCAAGGTAGGAGCCCAGGATCCTCACAATCTTCTTTCCATATGGTTGTACTACTTACTTGGTTGTTGTTTTTGTTGTTGCTATGACAAATACCCTACAAGAAGCAATTTAGGAAAGGAAGGATTGATTCTGACTCAAGATTTAGGGGTATAGTCCATCATGACAGGAAGGACTCATCATCAGGACAGGAAGCTCCAGCTGTGTCACCAATGAGAAGAGGCAACTGGTCCCTCTTCCCACCATCAGAAGGCTCAGAAGGATGCATGTGGGAATGGTGCTGCTCACACCCAGTGTGGGTCTTCCTTTCTGGATATTACAGTTAAGACTTTTTGGAAATGCCCTACAGTTAAACTCAAAGTTATTTCTCCTGGGTGATCCTAAATCCACTCAAGTTGGCAATGAAAATGAGCCATCCCACTCCTTGCTTTCATCTTTGTGTTTCCCTATTTTCAATCACCATCTGTATTTTGAGACATAAACCCCTGGTATACCATAAGTATGGCAGGCTCAATTAAATATGGTCTCAATTTCCTTTAGACTATACTACCTTTCCTTTTGCTGTGTACAAAGTATGATTGTCCCCTTCCTAACAAAACAAATACTAATGCCTAGCATGTTCCATGAAGCACTGTCTGGCTGCTAGTGACTCCCCAATACATTAGTGAAACTGAAAATCAACTACTACCAAATACCTAGAGTTGTTTAGTGAGTGGGAACAGAGCAAATGTAAACAAAACAAAACAAAACAAAACACCCAGGTGGTGTGTAACTTAGAAGAACAAAAATTTACAAGTGGTACATTTTATTGAGTAACTTTTTAATGATATTTAAATACCTTTACTTATGTTCTTGCCTCAAGACCAAAAGCAGCTTTAGTGAGGCGATACTCCAACTTGGAAATACCAGTATACAAACTGTGGGCTTCTAGGTACAATGGCCAGCAGCTCTGACTTGAGCAACCAAGAAGGGTTCACAGCCCTTCAGTACCATCTCCTGACTTGCCTGCAGTATGTCTGCCAGTTTGGAATGACTGCAATACAGAAAGTAAAGCTACACCCCAGGGATATCAATGTCAAATAGGCTGTAGACAAATATGACAGAATAAAATTGTACCTATGTCAGATGCAGGACTTCAGACACAAGTGACTGAGTTTGTGAGACTGGTCTTTAAGTAAGGTGATTAGACCTTCATTGGAAAGTTCCAACCACGGTGGAGAAGACTGAAGTGTGTGTGTATAGCCTGGCACAACACAGAAGTGTTACATTAACTGTGAAATAAAGTTTGCCTGCTCTTAATAATGGCTTTGGAAGAACTCCTCAGGGCCAGTGTCCATCCAATAACATCTCTGAGCATGCCCCCTCACGCTCTTCAGATAAGTAGGGGCTTACTCTCCTCAACAGGCACATTTTCACTCTTTCTAGACACATTGGATCTCTTTTTTCTTTGTTTTCTCCATTGGCCTCTTATAAGAGAAACATCAAAAACAATGAAAGTGAATATGTCAGGCAGTTGTATCTGTTTCTTGTCCGCTGTTTTGAGGAACTTAAACATCAGCCTTTAAGTCATTTCTTCTTTAATTATAAGTATTTGTCAGTTTTATAATTATCCAAGTGTTAGTGTAACCTCCCCCCACTGAGCAATGTTTGCTAACACTCATTTTGTGTGAGTATTAGGTGTTAATACAAAGACACTAACATGTTCCCGGCTTCATCTATTAGCTCATCCTTCTCAGCTTTGACTGCCAAAGCGACACATCTAGAGTTACCTGAAGAGAGAGTTTTACCTGACAGACGGCCTGACTTGTGGGTGTGTCTGTGGCTGATTGTCTTGGCTGTAAATTGATGTAGGGAGGCCGAGCCCACAGTGTGAGATGCCATCCCTAGGCAGGTTGTTCTAGACTGTCTTAGAAAGCTAGCCAAACATGAGATTGTGAGCAAGCCAAGGAGTAGGTGAGGAAGCCACGTTTCTCCATAGTTTCTGCTTCAGATTCTTCCTTGTGTCCCTGTTTTGACCTCCTTCAACTACGGACAATCTCTTGGATGTCACAGTAAACCTTATAAACCCTTTCATTTCCTAGGCTTCTTTTCTCAGATCCTTATTAGAAAACCAGCAAGAAGACTAGAGTAATTGTCTAGTAATGAATAGCATCGAGTAAATAAATGGATATGTGAGGTTACACTGCTCTACAGTTACAAAGAGGAGTGTGTAGAGAAAGTTATATTCCCATGTTGACTCAGCAGTAAATAATTTCCCACTCAGGCACTAATGTACGCTACTAACGGACCTATCAATGGCAACACACATGTTAACTGAAGTTACACAAACATGTTTATATATGAATAAGCTTTCAAAAATACAGATTCCTTGAGGCTGGAGAGATGGCCCAATAGTTAAGGGCACTGGGTGCTTATCCTGAAGACCTGGGTTCAGTTTTCAAAACTTACATAGTGGCTTACAACCATCTGTAACTCTTGTTCCAGGGTATCCAATACCTTCTTCTGACTTTCACAGGCATGCGTGTACATGGTTCATACACACACATACAGGCAAAATAGTCATAGAAATAAAATTAAATTTAAAAAATAGACCTTTTCCCACAGAACTCTCCTCCTAGGAGTTCACATTACAAATAACTAGAAGTATTTAAACAGCAAATAAAATACTTAATTAAATGAAACTGTGAGTCATCAGAGGGATTTCATTATAAAAACTCCAGTCTGGCAGGTGAGTTAGGTTCAACTCCTCAGCACCAAAAATCATGTAAAAAACAAAAACAAAAACAAAACAAAACAAAACAAAAAAAAAACTCTGAAAGAACAAATACCCCTAAACAACCTCTCTGAACAGTGAACGGAACAGAGGCAGAATACAACAGCCAGGAGTCAATGTTTGCCTTGGTGGTAAGAGACTCGTGCTTCTCCTTCCAACTGGAAAGCATGCCCAGGAGTGTGTACCATAAGAGAACACGCACCAGAGTGTGCCCACCCCTACTGGGCCTTCCTGAATGGGTAAATGTAGATACCTCAGAACAGTGTTCTTCTTCAGCTCTGCTATTGAAATAATTCCCTGTGCCATCTTTACCTAATGCTTAAATCTTTTCCCACCCTTTGTTTTCCAGTCTTCCTTTTGGTTCTGACCCACTAAGATGCATCCAGTTATCCATCAAACCCTCGTTACTTAATCAAATCCCGAAGACTTCACCTCACAGTACTTCTTATTGGCAGTTAGAGTTTCAGTGTTTAAATCAGGGGGTTCCAGACAGGAAGCCCTATTCACATCTCCTCTAATTCTATTAAAGTGTGATTGTGTTGACGAAGCATTTGCATCAGATCCTGTGTTTTAAGGATTCACCAGGAAAGTCTTACCACATTCCTGATGCTTCTTGTGCCTTGGGGCTCTCTTACTTCCATTCAAATTGTCTTATATCACGTGTCTTCTGAACACTGTGCCTGGATGATCTAATATTCTGTAACTGTTCACTGATGCTGAAAAAATATTTCACCCATAATACTAGTTTATTGTCAAAGATACAACTGAGAAATAATTGATGAGAGAGATATGTACAATGAATTTAAGCACACAGGGAAGGCACTTCCATTCCCCTTTTTGGCATGTTACCTGCCAGGGTCTTGATTGTCTCACCAAGCCCAAGTCCTTTGAGATCTAACTATCTCTGAGGCCCTTTTGGGTAAGCATAATTAATTAAATAATTGTTTCTGGTAGTTTGTTTCATCTTTTACCTCCATCCTCTTCCCAGGGGCAACTGGTGGTGCTAAGAATTCCCTGCTTCTAAGAATTATTAGAAGGACTTTCTTGATACTATTCCTACCATGACACTAGGGATCCCAGCCATCAGTTGTCTCATTACAATGTGAAGAGTCCTTGTCATTCTGGCCTTCACAGGCTCAGTTATTGTAAGACAGAAACATGGGACAAAGAGAAAATATAGTAACAAATAGTACTTACAGTACACAGAAATGTATAACAGTTTTTGAGCTTCCTCCCAGGAGCCAGGGAGGAAGATTTAAGGGAATATTTATTATGATACTGCGATATACAGTTGGCAGTCTGACAATATATATGCATAGCCTAGAAGCTGAAGGTTAAACCATACATTTGTGAGACGCACAGTAAGCATAGATTGAATTGCCCAACACAGCATGTTCAACACAACCCTTCTGCTCAAATTCAACACGATTCCTACCAAAATCCCAGAAAGAACATTTGTACATATATGACAGGAATGTTTTAAAATTTTTCAGGAATTAGAAAGGCTAAATAAAATTTAAAAGAGGGTTGAGGAGGTAGCTAAGTAAGACACTTGCCACAGAAATGTGAGAACCTGAGTTCAAATCCCTAGTACCAGGTAAAGCCACGTGAGGTAGTATTCGTCAGTAGAGTCAGAGCTCCAGTGGTTCAACGGGAGGCAGAGACAAGAGATCCTACAAAAGTGAGCATGGTGGAAACCCTGATGTTCACTAAAGCAAACAGAGATTTCTGTCTCAACACAAGGCAGGAGGTGATGGGGATGCCTGAGATCTGACTTCTCTATGTGCACCATGGCACACACTCTCATGGGCTCTCACTCTCATATGTATCATATACTTGCAGAGGTAAAACATAGAGGAAGGTAAGACAAGCACCATACCAATCCCCAGATTTATTGCAATCACATCATTAAGAATCCATTGTTAAGGGGCTGGAGAGGTGGCTCAGTGGTCAAGAGTACTTGTTGCCCTTGCAGAGGACTCAGATCATTTCCACATAGTAGTTTACAACCAACTGTATGTCAGTTTTCAGGGAATTCAATACCCTTTTCTGAGTCCCATGGGCTCCAGGCATACACATGGTAGACACATACATGCACACAAAATTCTCATACATATAAAATAAAGCTAAATCAAAAACCTTAAAGCATTTGTAGTTTAAGATGTATGCTTAAGAGTGATGATAAATGCATACACTGAAAGAGAAGCGATAATGGTGAGAGTTACTCTTTGGGGCTCTTTGGGTGAATTCATGTCCTTGAAATAGGAACCTGTCTTGCCTAAAAACAAAATCCTTAGATGGACTGAAGTAAAGGGGTTTACAGTTGATGTGCTAGCTCTAATACAGCAGAAAAGAACCCTCACTGTGCAGAGCCCTCTCCTGTCCTCATTGGTCGCTCACAGACTAAGGACAAGAATGCTCACTCAAGCCAACACAGCTAAGGAAGTCTCCAGGTTATCTAGCAGATGCAATCTCAATCTTTATAGCACTGCATTTTCATATTTAAATTTTGATCCTGTATATCTGGTAGCCATGGAATAAATTATCTTCAAATTTGCCTTTTTGACAACAAGATCATCTCTGCATGTCCGAGGTGTTTGAACGTCTCTTGGACTATCTTCTCCAAAGAAGCCATCACAGCTAATTGATAGAGCAGATGATATGCAATGGACCTAAAACCCAAAGTCAATCAGTTCGACACCAAATCAGCAGAGCCTTTGTGGTGACAGATTAACACAGCTTCCCATGGTATGTGTGCTAGCTTTCTCTTTAATCTCTCCTTTCACACCAACAGCTACTGAAGGACCTTGAATTTTGTTTCCAGCTTAACCAAATTAGCATAGGCTCTTGACCAGTTAGAGTGTAATGCCCGTCACAGCCTCCAGTCACAGTGTAACCCTCACCACAGTCTCCAGTCAGAGTGTAGTACTCATCACAGCCTCCAGTCACAGTGTAGTGCTCACCATAGCCTCCAGTCACAGGGTAACCCTCACCTCAGTCTCCAGACACAGTGTAACCCTCACCACAGCTTCTAGTCACAGTGTAGTACTCACCACAACCTTTAGTCAGAGTGTAGTGCTCACCACAGCCTTTAGTCACAGTGTAGTGCTCACCACAGCCTCCAGTCCAGTGTAGTGCTCACCACAGCATCTCATCACAGTACAGTGCTCACCACAGCCTTCAGTCACAGTGTAATCTTCACCACAGCCTCCAGTCCAGTGTAGTGCTCACCACAGCATCTCATCACAGTATAGTGCTCACCACAGCCTTCAGTCACAGTGTAATCTTCACCACAGCCTCCAGTCATAGTACAGTGCTTACCACAACCTCCAGTCACAGTGTAGAGCTCACCACAGCCTCTAGTCAGAGTGTAGTGCTCACCACAACATCCAGTCAGAGTGTAGTGCTCACCACAGCCTCCAGTCATGGGGTAATGCTCACCACAGTTTCCCTGTTGGTGCTGCACACCTCCATTCCCTTTATCCTCTCCACTGGTCAGTGTGCTTACAGAAACCCAATGCACTCACCTAAATTCTGTACTTCTATTATTTTTAAAGCCAAATACATTGATTAAAAAAGTAAATGTGTGGGACACACACACACACACACACACACACACACATATGTATGTGTTATGTGCATATATATGTATACATGTATGTGTGTTATATGTATGTATGTGTGTATATGTATAATCAATCACACACACATATTCCAAAGAAAAATTCTCATAAAATACCCCAAAGAAAAATTGTTATAACACACACACACACACACACACACACACACACACACACACACACTCCTCTCACAGGTTTTTCTTCCTTATTCTCTGCATAGACTCATTTGGCTCAGGCATTTTCTTGTCCTCTTCCCTACACAAAAGTTCCAGTTGAGCTAGGTATGCTTCCCGACATTCTGTGTACATCCCACTCGCTTTGGGAATCCCAAATGTTCACGAAAAGCACTGCTGATTGTTTTGTCCTAGGCACTTGTTGAAGACCATGTCCATGTGAGCACTGGCGTTGTTGAGTATCTATGTCAACAGAACTAGAGAGAGGAAGAAAAGCCATCATTCAAGTCAGTTATGGAGAATAAGAGCAGGGATGGGCAAGGAGTGGGAGTGGGCAACCCTCTCAGCAAGAAGCATCATGTGCCAAGTCTGTGACTATACAGCACCTAAGGGACCAGGCTACTAAGAGCATGGTGGCAGCACTGGGGACCTTGGATGCTGTCGTCCTTTGTACAGAAGTGGACCATCCACATGAGATGAGTCCTACTTGATGGCCTGTCAGGCTGACCAGGCTTCTGTGCTAAATGGGTGGCAGGGAGGCCGTCAGAGAGGAGGGACCACATGTGGGAGGTTATTGGACGGGTCCAGGTGAGATATGGCATGGCAATCTAATGGGAAAACAATCTAATGGGTAATTACAATTGTCAAGAGGGTTCCTAGGAACAAGTGTCGGATGCTATAAGACCTTATATCAGGCTGATCTAAATTACATTGGAGATTAAGAAAAGACTTTCCTGCAGAAGTGATGTTTAATCTGAGACCTGAATAATGAGCCAAAATTAGCTAGGCAAAGAGAGAAACAGCCATGGAGCAGGCTGGAGCAATGAGTGGGCTTTTAAAAAGTGAAGAAAGGCCTGTGTGTGGATTTTAAAATAAAGGGGAAGGCAGTCTGCCTCACTGCAGAGGTCAGAGACTGTGGCATACAGACATCTTTTGACACATGAGGGCAGCTAGGCATTAATGTGGGGCAATGGGAAATCCAGAGATGCTTTAGCCAGGTGATGAGAGTTAACCCTGCACATGGAACCAGTATTAGAGAAGCAGGCAGAGAGTGGGAACAGAGAAGAGACAGACAGTATCTGAGGGAAAGACAGACAGCACCTGGGGTATTCCCCAAGCAACTCAAGGGAGTGTGGTACATAGTACTAAGTCTGTGGTGGGGAACTGGACATCAGAGTCAGAACTCAGAAGCAGGATCAAGAGTCCATAAGAATACAGTGGGGGGAAAGACTTTAAAAAACGATTCCAGGAGTTAGGGAGAAGACATAATGGCTAAGTTATTCTTTTTTTGAACAATCAAGAGAGCCAGAATTCATATTCCAAGAATACATGTAAACGTGGAGATAGAATTTCTTTAGAAAGATGAATGTAAGTCACATTAATGAGCTTCGAGTTTGACTGATAGACCATGCCTGTCAATCAAACCGAATAAAGAATAAGCTGAAACATGGTTAATGAAATACTTCCAACATCAACCATATACGGGAACCCTGCAATGCATACAGGAACACACACACACACACACACACACACACACACACACACACACACATGAAAGAAGAAAATAGAATGGTTTGTTTGCAATTTTCTAAGTGTACAATTTGTTACAAAAGGGAAGCACACAGTAGGAGGCAGTAAACGAAAGTTAACAGATCCCTTATGTTTTAAAGATAACGCATTAGTCTTGAGATGCTGCATGCTCAGGACCATGTCCAGAAACAGAGCATGGCTTCTGGTGTCTCTAAAATCCCTATGGTTTTGCTTTTTGCTCCTTTCTCCCCTGACCTCTAAGGGCCATATGTAATTTCTTTCTGAAACATTTATTCTTTGGAGTTTTACCATAAGTATAAAAACAGTCCAATACTATAAATCATTGCAGGGTTCTCCTAGCCTTGCTAGAGTTAGACTGGATTTCCTCCCCCATTACCTTCTTTTGTTCAATGTTCTGCATATTTTGACTCACGTTGGTGTGTGCCATCCAGCCATCCTTGAGCGGCACACTGAGAACTGAGTAGTGGGGGCTCCTACTTTACCCACCCCATACTGTTGAGTGCTGTGTTTGCACATGTTTGTGATCATGAGGAAGGAACCTCAGCTTGTTGGGTTGTACACACCTGTGATTCTAGCATTTGGGAATATGAGGCAGGAGGCTCTCAAACTTTATAACAGCTTTGGCTATGCAGTGAGAGCCTGTCTCAGGACAACCATAACAACAGACAATGCCAGTCTGAGAAGGAATCATATCAGACATTGCCTATAGCTCTTCTGACCCTGAAGGACGGCCTAACTCACACACAACAGAAGGTAGGAATCATTTCTGCAAAGTGTCTACTGGCAATTGTTGCTCCTGTCTTTGGTGCATGGCTCTTGTATTCAGATACATTAATTTGGGGAAGTGTGACATACAGCTTCAAATTTTCCCACTTATTGGTTACAAAGGTGATTGAGGAATTTTCATAAGCTTAATGGCCACGAGTTTATCTTTCCACAAATTGCTTATTTGAATTTTTGCTTATCTGTCAACCCAGTTTTTTAAAAAACTTTTCTTTGATCTATAGGAATTCTGTATAAATTCCAGAATCTGACCATTCATCTCTCCTACGCATAATAAATAACACCTTCCCACAGTCTCCAGCTTGCCTTTGCTCATTCTCCTAATGGTGTCTTCTGTTTGTCAGACATCTTTCCATCTATGTGGTGAATTTATCATTCTTTTCCCTGGTAATTTTCATTCGAGTCATCTTGATGGATAGGTCTTCCCTTTCCAGTTACTGGTGAAGTGCCTCTCTGGAAGGTTGGGAGGCGTATCTGTCACGACTGACCTCCTACCTTACCTTGAGCTGACGTCTGCTCTGAGTCAGTGGGATGATGGTAGTGGTGATGATGACAATGGTTGTTGTTGTTACTACTACAATTACAACTACAACTACTAACTACTACTACTCCACAGAGTAAGACTTGGAAGATGGAGAGGAGAGCTGTTCTCTTCTAGACCAGTGGTTCTCATCATGTTGCAGCCCTTTCTGTAACACAGTTTCTCATGTTGTGGTGACGCCCAACATTAAAACTATTATTGTTGCTACTTCATAACTACAATTTTGCTACTGTTACGAATCATAGTGTAAATATCTGTGTTTTCTGGTGATCCTGGGTGACCCCTGTGAAAGGTCCGTTCAATGACCCCATGAGATCACGACCCACAGGTTGAGAACCACGGTTGTACCCACACTGTGGGACTCACAGTAACTATGGTAATCTGCACAAGATCACAACAGTAAGATCAGTCAGCATCCCAGTAAGCAGCACCAACTGAATTCAGAAGGACAGTAATAGCAGTAAATGACAGTGATGATGATGGTGATGGTGGTGGTGGTGGTGTGGATAAGGATCATGGTGATGGTTGTGATGATGGTGATGATGACGACAATGAGGATGATGTAATGATGGTGGTGGCAATGTAATGATGATGATGTAATGATGACGATGATGAAGATGATGTAATGATGGTGATGATGGTGGTGGTGGTGGTGGTGATGATGATGATAGAAGGAGGGAAAGGAATTGCTAAGGGATGTCCTAGGGAGCTGGTGGCAATGAGGGAGGATAAGATGAAGACATACTGTATACATGCAGAAAATCATCTAAGATTAGATAAGCATATTCAAAAAATTATTAATATTGTGTGCATGAATGTGTGTGTATGTCTATGATTTGTGGGGTGAGTGCATGCGTGTCACAGCATCTGTGTGGAGGCCAAAGGGCAACTTGGTAGAGTATGTCTTCTTCTTCCATGGATTCTAGCAACCAAACCCTGGTCTCAATGTTTATGCTGGAAGCACCTTTACTCAGGGAGTGAGCTCACCAGCTCTGTGAATGCATAATTTTAAAATAGCCTTGCTGAGTTTCAGAGCCCCACATATGGGACTCTGATTCGAATTGTATTAATTATATGAATGAACGTGAGAACACACAGTTCTTTATGATGGTGATGTCCCTACAGTGAACCCTTCATTTATTTCCATTTTACAAAACTTTTTCTTTGCAAATGGTTGTGTGCTGTATGCCATTGTCTACTGGATACCATGCCTTAAGATACCGTGGTATTTTCAATCACTTTAAATGGTAATTATATTTGCTTATTTGTATGATTGACAATTGAATAATGTTATTTGCCTTCCATCTCTGAGGTACCACCTTAAGTGACTTTGGACAGTGTGTTTTGTTTTCTAAGGTTAAGTAACCATTAGTCAATTTCTCTTCTTCTCAGTTCTTATGATTTATTTATTTTATCTTATGTGTTAGAAAAAATATAAAAACTCTGGATAAAAGCCTGGAGGGTAGGTATCACTTTGTTTTCTCTGAGTTTTTCATTGATTATGAACTTTTTAAAAAAATATATCAATCATGGAATTTTTAATATTTCCAGATCAGTAGCTTCTAAAAACAGGATATAATTGTCACTGAACTTTTTCTCTATTTCTGAAATTACTATTTCAAAATTACTTTAAGATTTTTCTGCTAAAATTCCCGGGCATTTGATGAATGTGATTGCTATATTTTCTCATTAATAAAATAAGTATATCTTTTGATTTTGCTATTTCTGTTTGCTGACTATGTAGCCTACAAATTGGAAATCTTATCTTTTGGGGAGGTGGAGATTTTATAACTTCTCCAGTATGTTGATTAACTTTTAGGTGTGGCCTGTGTCACCCCTATTGATCTTTCATTGCATTGCTAACTTAGCTCATAAAAGTGTAGGTGGGAGTGAGCCCACATTTTCCATTCCCAGAAAGGCTGTAAGCTTGGTATCCGTGATAGACTGATAAGACTGACTTACAGACTTGATAAAACTGAACTACAGAGTTGTCTCAGTCAAGACTATCTTGGCAGACAGCATTTACATCACAATTCGGCTTCATTTATTATTTATACTACTTTCTAAACTAGTAAATTTATTTTCTCTTGATGTTGTTTCTGCAAGATTATATATATTATACACATACATTAATTGTAATGTGAAAACATGTAATTGTTTGGAGCTGACCTGTGCATTCATGTACTGTGTCAACGTGTGTATAAAACGAGCACACATGTATGTGTACAGGCGTGCATGGATGCATGTGGAGACCCAGCGTTGATGTTGGGTGTCTTCTTTGCTTTCTACTTTACTGATTGCTGCATCATCCTTGGTGGCTCCATTCTCTAAAGCCTGTGGAGACTCACTCAGCAGTCTGGATGCTGATGAATTCTCACAAGGATCTCAAACACAGTGGGGCTCACATAGATGCAGAGACTCTCAGAGGACAATTCTATTGGCTCCTTCATCCCAGGCTGATAACACTGCTTTCTCCCACTGTTTCAGTGTTAATAAGTGAAAAACCATTTTTTTCTGGGTCACATGCTCCCTGGAAATGCCTTTCTTTGTGTTTTTACTAACTCTATGCCATGGCTTGATACTTTCTAATATAGTCTCCAAAGATTCCTGTGCTGCGTGTGAGCTTGGTTATCTATGTGGATAGTGTAAGGGGCAGGAAACCCTTAAGAAGCAGTGAGCCCCTGGTATGAAGAAGCAGAGTCATGGAGACAACATTCATGGGCTGTTGTTTCCCAAGTCCTGTTTTCAGTACATTCCATCCACAAATCAATGTGGCTTCCAAGGATCCATGCCTGAGGAATCACCCTAGCTCCTCCCTCTGCTCAGGACTTTTCTACACAAGTCCCCATGGGAAACTTCAGCTCCCAGGTCATGTAGTTCCTGTGGTGGTTTGAATAACTATGGCCCCACGGGTTCATAGATTTTAATACTTATTCTCCAGGGAGTGGAACTCTTTGATAGTATTAGAAGGAATAGGATGCATGGCCTTGTTGGAGAGGTGTGTCAGTGTAGGGGGTGGGAGTGAGCTTTACCTACAGATCAGGGAGATAAAGTTTTCTTAGCTTCTTCTTCAGTGCCATGGATGTAGGACTAACCTCAGAAACTGTAAGTCAGCTGTAATCAAATGCTTTCTTTAGGAAGAGTTGCCTTTTGAGGCCAGCCTGGTCTACAGAATGAGTTCCAGGACACCCAGGGCTACACAGAGAAACCCTGTCTCAAAAAACAAAAACAAACAAACAACAACAACAACAACAACAACAAAAGGAATAGTTGCCTTGGTTATAGTGTCTCTTCAGAGCAATGTGACAGTCGTTGACATTTCTCTTTTGTGTTGTCTCTGGCTTTGAAGAAATTTGCATTAGGCAAGTACTTAATTCTTAAATCTACACACCAATTTAGGTATTGTTTTTTTTCTTTTAAACCCTTTCAATTACATGTAAGTATTTAGGTCAGTTCTAGGTTGAAAAACCAACAATACAATACATATAAACAGTCAAGGAACAAGCAAGGCAACATGCAAAGTCCTGTGAGCACCCCCATGATCATTCTTGCTGTTTCTAAGGGCTCATCGGGATGACAAGAATATCTGACTCTACTTTTCCCTGTCCTAGCCCACAGTCATATCCATGCCCTGAGTGCACTCAATTTACATATTCTTAAATGTAAAGCTGACCGTAATGTTGAAAACTTGGGTTCTCTACACAGTCAACCACGCTGCTGACAAACACTGCAATGCTTGCTATTTTCCTAATCTCTGGAGATGCAAATTAAAGTGTGGAACTGCTCCCTGCTCAGATCAGCATGTGCCATAAGGCTTGGGTAGTGCTTATGAGGTTTGTCTGAATCAAAGCATGACTGGCCAGCTTTTATGAATGACAGCCTGGGCTTCTGAGAATTGCTTAGTACCACCAAAGGCATTACAATGTATGAAGGTGAAACTAGCAGAAAGGACATCAGAAGAGGACCAAAGGCAGAGTTTAGTGCCATAAATCTAAATGATGAAGTCCTTGGTTACCAGGATGAATGCTATTGAGTGGGAGGCTGTGAGGGGTCAAGACTGCCACTGTGTTCAGAGGCGTGAATGTCATTCGACATCAACCACATCGATGCAAGTAGACTCTGGCAGAAGCTCTGTCTTGTCAATTGCAGTGATTGTTAGGTGCCTACCCATCTCTATGGAAATTGGCCCAGTCCAGAGAAGTTTATTGTGGATTAGAAAAAAGTTTGTGGTGAGAATCAAGAAAATATGATGGAGATGGTAGAGTCAGCTGGACCACAAGCTCAAAAGGTCACAATGAGGGGTATACTTCATGTTGGGGGACACATACTATTCAGTTCCCCTGGAGCTCAACATCTTCAAGAGAAAAACATTATAAAAACACTAAGGCCTTAAGGTAGCTAAGTTGAGACTATGGGACTGACCATCAAGAAGAAGCAAAGCTTCCTGAGTCAGGCACTTGGTGAGAGAGATGGACTTGTAACAGAGAAACTCTGTAGGAAGGGTACAGGGAAGGGATGGTATCACAAGAAAGCTGGACACACTTCTAGTTCACTAAGTGCTGACATGGCTTTTCCTCACAGCACTGTTCCTCTCAAGTACATTCACAGAAGGATGCTCTGTAGTGGGTCCTGAATCAACATACACTGCCAGCTAGGGCTCCAGCCACAAGGCATACACCAACATTAGAGTCCTTTGGTCCCTACACAGGGCCATGTTCTTTAGCCTCATGGTTGTGACAGCACACATAGGAAATCAAATCAATCAATCTAACAAATAAAAAACAAAGCATTAAAAAAAACAGATGAGGATAATTTGTTTAGACTCAGTTTTATAGCAGGAAAAGACCTGGTGATAGTAGTTGTGCAAGTCTATGCCATCCAGAGCTGGTTGGCAGACATGGCTGCTTCACATCTGGATGTTTCTCAGAGAGCAAGTTGCTCAGGAGGAAACATGGTCAGACTCCTCCCTTCAGCAACCAACTTCCTCCAACCAGTGAGGGTTCGCCTTCCAATGCTTTAAAACTTACACAAGCAGAGCCACCAACAGAAAACCAAGTGTTCTGAAGCATAGGTCTGTAGGGGACATTTCACCTCCAAATCAGAAGAACTTTGTCCAAACAGGACCATGGAGACTGGCCAATCAGATCTGATTGTGTTTAGATACAGGACTTAGGTTGAGCTGCTGGTGCCATGGTGAAAAGACAAGACTCCATGTCCATAAAGATGCAAAGTAAGAAGGGTAGAGGTGGGTAGCCAGGAGGGGAAGCAACGCACAGTGAGACACAGAAGCTGACAACCCTGCTGTCATTGCTACCATTTGCCATTGTCCCGACAGCCCAAGCTGTTGCATCCTTACCCAGGGCACATCTCTGGGGCTATGTACTCTTTGCCACGAAATCTCATATCCCCTGGCTTAGCTTCTCCCGAGTCTTCATTCACTTTGCCTTCCAAGAACAGACAATCACTTGCTCTGGGGCTACCTTGGAAGGACTTTGCTTACTCTACCAAAACAATCCCTAGCATGCAGCCTATACTTTGGTGTTTTTGTTTATTATGAAGCTGGGACTCAGACTCCACCCAGGGAGTATGTGGGTAACTTCTTAGAATCCAAGGGAACCTCTGAGGTAAGAAGTATGTCCCTATATCCACAGTGACCCTTCAACATAATATCTGCTGGGAGAGTGGGACTTTTTGTAGGAGGAGCTAAGGTGGGAGCAGTAAGGAGAGAAAGAGGAAAAGGAAGAGGAGGAGCTAGGGAGAGCAGAAATGTAGGAGGATGGAGACCCATGCAGGTATAAAGAACAGTCCTGGATAACAACTTATATGTAGGTTAGCTAATTGAGAATCACCTCTAACTGTATAGGCATATTGTTATTGAGCATTACCAAACATATAAAGCCTTTGATTAATATTTAAGCTTTAGAGTCTCATTTTCTACCAAGCCTGCGTGAATGGTGGGATGGTCTGGGCACAGCCCAGCTTTGTGGAGACAGCATAGAAGACTGGAAGAACCATCTCCCATGCTGGTGTTTCATGAGTGGCAGGGCTGGTGTCTGCAGTCACCTGAGCAGACAGCCTGAACTGAGCAGTTGCAGTAAGCTGCCACAGCTCGTGGCCGCAGGCCTAGGTTACTGGGAACATGGTGGCTGATTGAGAAAAGCTGGATTGAGTGCCGCCATTTTAAATATCTCCCACTACACTTTTTGGCATTTGCAGCTGTGTCTTGTGCTTCACTGTCAATGAAAGTGTGTTCTTGTCATTTCCACATCGCTCTTCTAACGTGGCCCTTTAAAGAATTATGACACTTTCTCACATGTTCAGGGAAAGTCAACTAGATTGTCATCCGGGTATGTGTGCATGAAGTAGCATGATACCAAGGCCAAAACATGCCAGGCTTGTGAGTTGTCTAACTAAACATTGCAAAAAAAAAAAAAAAAAAAAAAAAAAAAAAAAAAAAAAAAAAAAAAAAACACCAGAGACTGAGTTTTCCATGGTACTAGATTGAAGGAAAAAAACCAAAAACCAAAAACCAAAAACCAAAAACCAAAAAACCTAGACATCTGTCCTTTGGCAGAGAATCATGTTGTTGAGTTGTTGACAGCCTCGACAGAAGGGAAGATGACTCCCGGTTAAGAGCACACATAGCTCTTGTGGAAGACCTGAGTTCAGCTCCCAGCACCTGTAACTCCATTTCTAGGGGATATAATTTCTTCTTTTGGCCTCTGAGTGGATTTGCATGCAAATTCTCAGGTATACACATACATATAAATTATATAATATACATGATTTTAACATATATTGTGCACACACACACACACACACACACACACACACACCTTTCAGGTTTATGCAGCAGCCATATTATGACCAAAGCCCAACCCTGTACAAAGGAAGGTAATTTTCTCTTCTGTGTTTGGTCAAAGTAGCATAGGCTGGTTGACCTTTTATTTTATTCAAAGACAAGCCTTGCTCAGTCCCTGCAGAGAAACATTACCCAATCAAAAAGCAGTCAGACATGGCTGGCCTTTGGAAATCCTGATTCATACCAGGCTGTGTCATTGCCCCCTCTCTGAGCAGGAACAGGCAAGAGTGTAAGTGATGGCCTCTGGCTCTGTAGAAGGTAGATGGTCAAGGCCAGTGAGAACAACACTGTGCCTTTTCTCACTCTCACTGGGAGGCCATGTGCCTCAGGTCAAGGTCTAGCAGGAGGCCAGGGAGGGGCCTGCCCATACCTCCCTCATCTCCTCTCAATCTCCCCCCCAGAGTGGATAGAGATCTTCAGTTCTTGGTCCCACTGCTCCTCATATACAATCAAGCGACCAGCACAAGCAATTTCCTGAGGCGATCCCTTCAGTGATATCCTGACAAGAGAAGAAAACCAAAAGCAGAGAGACTGCAGCAAACAAAAACCTCCCTGAAGTGCATTGCCTGGGATGAGGAGCTTCAGATAGCTCGGGCAGAATGCTTGCAGACAGGAGTGCTTTCAACTTAGAAATTCTTTATCTATTTTCTCCAAGTCTCTCAAGCACTTGCTCCCTGAAACTGCACGTGGGTGACTTGTTACCTCCTCTATGATTTACATTTATCCCGAAGAGTAAAATGAAAGTGCATATGCTTTCCCTCTTTCTGCAAGCCACAAGTCTTCTCCATTTGATATTGACTGAGAAATTAATGTATAAGATGGAGTAAATTAGAGAAAAGGACTCTGTCTACTAGTGCTTTGTGGGACCCTGTGTCCCACCCCCTTCTCACATGAAACAAGTCGTCCTTGTGCTGAGATTCTGGGTATGACAGCTCTGTCAGTAGCTGGCTACTGTGACCCTCCCTTACATTATCCAGAATGGAGGATGGGTGGGAGTGGGCAAAGGGTTCTCTTAGAACTTAAGATTTTCATGGGAAGACCATATCAGGCCTCGGAATTCCGATTTGCCTTTGAGTCTCTCTGGCCCAATGACAGGGTCCATTATAAGAGTCCCTGGCTTGGGATCAGGAATACAGATGGAGGGCTGGTGATGTTCCTGTTGTTACCTCAGGGACGAGTTTGGCAAAATTATTCAAGAGCACACTAATTCACCATTCTATTCATACCAGGTGTTTAATTCATGCCAGATTTTAATCATGTTCCACAGATCCCAGATGGCCTGTGTCCTTGGCAGGTCAACAACCACACTATGGCAGTAACTTTAACAAGGCTTACACTAAGACCCTTGGTCTCCTTGTTCCCGTCTGTGGAACAACATGGCTCTTGCCTCAAAGGGAATAAGAGAGCTTATTCTGGAGCCAAATGCAAGTGATTGTGGCTTGGGAACATAGATTCAGGTGGTTCCAGATTCTAAAATAGTAACTGTTTAATTAAGTTTTATAGTCGGATAAAAAAAAAGTCACAAATCAAGGTACTTCTGAAATGATATTGGTGGAAAGGTTTGCAAGTAAAACGAATCTGGAAACTCCCTGTCATAGTCTCGAGTACTGCCTGGTGACGACAGTCTTAGTCAAGAGTGTGGGTACATTCCAAAGGATTTACCTGATAGCCACAGGGATATTAAGTCAAACACAAAGAAGTGGTTTATCAATAGCTATTCAAAAGGCTAAGGATAGCCCAAGATAATTCAGCTCTGGCCAGACACGTTCTTTCAGAAATTTTGATCCAAATTCCCAACCTGGATCATTGCAGCCTCTTACCAGCAGGAAGTCTTGATCTGTCAATCAAGCTTGCAGAATGGTTAGTGTAGGTGTGGTGGTTTTGCTTTTATTTTTGTTTGTCTGTCAGAGCATTAATTTCTACTCCAACTCCTATCACCGATGTATTAAAACATAGAAATAAAGGGGGAAACCACAAGGAATATCCCAGGCTGTGAACCTGATGGAAGAGCGTTCCCCGCCCCCAGGATCTAATCCACAATAATTTTCCAAACAAACAAACAAATGAAAAATTAAAAAAATTACCTTCTGAAAAGTGTTTATTTGATGTTCTTCTTCTTTGTTCATAGTGGGATGTTTATGTGTTTTAAGTTTTAAACTTCTGTAGTCAAATTTTATATTGCATAGCCAGTTAGGGCACCCTAGGTAAAAATAATTCCCTCAGAAAATCCCCTCAGACTAAAGTAGATGATCAGGGAACACTGTAAAGTCACCAGAGAAGAACAGTTCACAGGAGATGAGGCCCACCTGCCTGCCACATTCTAAAAAGAACAGTTATGAAGAGGGATGAAAAAAAAAAGCTTTATAAAATATCAGTTCTTATGTCCTAGAGAAGTAAATTGTAGGACAGAAATGGTTCAGGTTGAGATACTTGAACACCTACAATGATATCATTAATTTATACAATAATGACTTGTAGATCAGAAGCTGCTTAGGCTGAGAACCTTGAAGGGCTCCAGTGGTGTCATTTATTTATACAGTGATGACTGTGTTGTGTTAACCTCTGACATCACACACGCTCACATGCAAGGCCTGAAGCTCTGTGAGAAAAAAAAATAAAAATCACCCAAGACTATATACATCTCATGCAATCTGCCCTTTCTATGCCAGTTGATCATGTTTGTCTGAGAAGTGCCTCTATGTATAACACACCAAGAAACCTGGGGAACAGTTAGAAAAATGAGAGCGCACATCAGCTTTCTGGTTTAGAATATGGAAATCTAGAAATTCAAGTCTGTTTCAACCCAGAAGCTTCAGGGTGATTCTTTGAATTAGAACATTGCATTCAGTTTCATGAACTGATCTATTAAGAGGTGGATGTGGTCTCAAAGGCACCTCACCTAAAACCTGTTTTACACAGTTCTAGGCAGTGAAGCAGGAGCTATTTCACAAGGCCTTGAGGGTTGACAGTGTGAGAGTGGGATTTGGACCAGTGTCTCTGGTTGTCAGTTCAGTATCACCTCCCTTCCACCTACTCTCAATTTGAAGATTAGCTTAATGTATTATTGGCTTTCTTTACTGGCTGTCTGGTGGTTAATATGGAGAGAGGAATGATATTGTTTGGGTATTCGGCTGGTTTTATGTAGCAATTTCTTCTGAATCCAAGCAGCTTATTTATTTCCTGAAGAGTCTCATTTAGAATCCAGAAGAAAAATACAACTTACAAGGCTCAGGAAATAAATAACTCACTAGTCTCAGCCAATTCCTGAAATCTACAAGATTCACAAGTCCCTTCCTTAAGGAGAGCAGTAACAATTATTAAGAGATAGGAAATAGTCTCCTACCTACAGAGAGGGTGGCATTGGCCAGCCCTCACCCATGTTGAAATGGGATTTTCCATGACATAGTTGCTTTTAAGTCATCCATGTTGCTGTAGGCAATTTCTCATATACATTCTCTGGTAGCTATCCCCAGTAACTACACTGGTTCATTAAGACAGACATGGATAAAACATGGCCTGTTGTCACTCTGTCATTGATACACTATCTGGGGCCAATAGATGTCTATTCACATCTCCCCATGAAAAGTCACACCAACAACGGGGTAGGACATTGCTACATGATAAGTAATGTTCTCGGGAACAGGTCTGCTCAGTAAATACAAAAAGTTAGAGTACCAATTTAACTGAGATATACTTAGCAGTGGTTTTTGTATTGTTTTTTAAATTTCTTTATTTTTTTCTGTATTTGTTAAATGCCACAGGTCCAGTGTGGACTCCTGAGTGTGTGTGCTTCCTACTTTTGCTTTACAGAGTCATCAACAAGCTACCTGTCTCCATCTAAGCCAGAACCTTGATTGGCAGTTCCTAAAGATCTTGAAAAGTCCTTTTGTTGGGGGATTGTGAATGTGAATATGAATAAAGAGATCACTAAGGTAAAAGTAGCGCCATTGATATTTCTCAGGAAGGCAGGTGGTATTTCTGTCAATGGCCCCTGATTGGAGAAATTTATTGTTATACATTCATTAACTCTGATGAAATCGATCCATCCACCCAGACCTGAGGGGTCTCAGATATTGTTCTTTGAAGTGCTATTGTGTATCTATCAAGTCAGAATGGGCTGTCTTCTGATGTCACATTCAGCTATGATAGATCAAATTACCTTTTATTTTTTTAAAAAAAATCAAAATTTCCCTTTTGGACACTTGGTGAGTGACAGGCTTGGCCTTTCTGTGATTGTTTCCCAGTTCATTGTCCTCGGGACCCTGCTGGCAATGGAGTGCATTTCTCCTCTCCTCACACCCTAACCTCACCTCTGATGCAGTGGCACTGAGACAATGTGAGTTCAAAGTGCTTTGTGTAATCAAATGAGAGCACCTCTCCAGTGTGGCCTCTGAAGGCCCAGGTCTTGGCTTCCATCCTGAACCTTATCATTCACATTAAAATTATGAACAGGCAGAAGTTCTTTCTCGAGCCACTATATATCCACCAGCATTAGGACATGATTTTTGGTACCTTTGTCTTCATGTCTTCACTGCTGGCTTCTCCCTTGCATTGTGTATCTTTATGAGGATTTGATTCAGGTTTAAAAGCATCACACAAAGTTCTGGGAGTGCTGGACTGGTCTCCGTTTTGGTTTTAACCTACATTTATTTTTCAGAGAACAAGGAATCCAAGTTCCAGTTTCATCAAGGTTTAGTGCATTTCTTTTCAAACTTAAACACACACCACACACACACACACGCACACGCACACGCACACGCACACGCACACGCACACGCACACGCACACGCACACACACTGCATCTCTCCTCCAATCCCATTTAGCATTGGAATGTAAATTTGCTATAGAGCTGTTTTTTTAACAGAATATTTTGGTGTGTTGATTATAAAGAAATTTCTATTTTTAATACTTTCTTTGCAGGAGCCGGAGACATAACTCAGCGTTGAAGAGTACTTGCTGTTCCCTCCACCACCACACCACACCACCCCCACCCCCACCAAAACCAAGTTGAGTTTGGTACCTGGTTCACGTGTCAGGTACCTCACAATTACCTGTAACTCCAGCTTCAGTATATCTGATGTCCTCTTCTGGCTTCTGCAGGTACTTCCACATAGCTCTCTCTCTCTCTCTCTCTCTCTCTCTCTCTCTCTCTCTCTGTCTCTCTCTCTCTCACACACACACACACACACACACACACACACACACACACACACATTATATGCTTGAAGGCAGGGACAGGTGAGATGCCTCTGTGGGTCAAGGTATTTGAATTCAATCCCTCGGCCCCATATGATGGCAAGAGAAAACCAGCTCCCATTGGCTATTCTCTCACCACCATATGTAGATGTGGCACTGCTCTCCTGCATATGTACATGCATGTATACATATATACATACATGCAACAAAATTCATGATTGAAAGTAGCATTATTTTACAAGACTCTAAATGGTGAAATAATGCATTTTGTGACTACAGAAACCAATAGCACTGTGTTTTGCATGTGCAGAGAATTACATTTTTAAATATACGTTTTTGCCCATCTCTGAAGTGGTTATACTGCTTTGGTCTAAACTCTCTCATGACTTATTTCAGATGCTTGATCACTATGTCAAAGGAAAGCCCAATGTTCCTGAGAAAGGCCTCCTGGGAAGGACCTGGTACCTGAAGAGAACCCTTGAGCCTTTGCTGAGCTTCCTGGGCTGATGCTCCAGGTCCAGCCTCTTGCTGCCAGCAGAGTCACAAACTCAAGTGCTATGTGCCTGGTCTTGTTTTCGTGGTAAAACTCTTTCCTTGATCTCTCTTCACTTTCATCCTTTGAGGTACTGTGCGTGAAGCTCATCGATTAGGCTAGCCAGTGGCCTTCAGACATTCTCTGGTCACTGCTCCCCCTCAAGGCTGAGTTACAAGCTCACATCCACATGCTGGTTTCCATGTAGACTTTACAGACATGGACTCAGCTCATCGTGATCCCATGCGGAACAGATATTTAACTTATGAAGTCATTTCCTGAGGCTGCCACCTTATTTTTTGAGACAGAGCCTCTTATTGACCCTGGAACTCACTGATTTGGTAAGGTCAGCTATCCAGCAAGCCCTCAGGATCCCACTGTTTGCTTCCTCAGGTTTGGATTATAATTGCACAGGTTCAGATTTTTATGTAGATGTTGGGGTCTGAACTTGGGGCCCCTTGCTGGATTTTGCTGACTGAGTTGTCCAGGTCCTTCATATTTTATAAAATCAATAGATGTTCAAATATGAGTTCCTTTTTACTTTGAATCTTACTCCCTTCTATATAAGCAGGGAAGAAGCTCTGGCTGCTATATCATTTTTCTTCTCCCAGAGCCAGGGCAGACAGAGACTCTTAAGACCACACCCTGTGTGCCTCTGTGTGCTGGATTGCTCTTTGGTAATGTCCCACAGTTCCCACATAAGTTAGCTCATGCCACTTGTAATGGTAGCCTTATACTGAACAGATACACATTTTATATAATGCAGATAAAATTAAATGATGCACACACAACTGCAAAATTTCACCCATTTCTCTGTTTACTCTGTACTCAGCATGCACTGAACTGACTAGGCATGCCTCTGAATACTGTCTCCATCCACTCCATTTGACTATAAGAAAAGCCCTATATCAGGCGTGTGTGTCTATGCGGCCTCTGGTGAGGGCTCACCGACGGGATGGTAACATAGCTGATGATATCCCTCCTTGTGGGATGTGTGGGAGAGGGAAAGTCACTTGGTGACAGGGAGGGACTGGGCTCTCTCTTAGTACAAGTCACTGTTTCTGGAATTAACCCATCCCCAGGAACATCAATACCCTTGCTGAGACCAGCATGAACCCCCCTTCACTGCAGAGGTTTTGACACAACCGCTAAACCCGGCTCCACTCCTGTGGTATGTGTCACCCTCAAACCACAGTAAACATTGCCCTGAATAAGGGCAACAAGTCACCAATTTTTATTTCAATTGAAGTATTAATTAATTTAGAAAATAGTCAAGTGTTTAGAAATGGGTGCAACTTGTCATTTCACTCATTTCAGCAGTAGCATAGGACTCTCTAAGAAATATGTGGTTTTAACATGGTAGTCCTTTGGCTTTTTGATTTTTAAGTAATACTTTTAATTTACTCTGAAAATGTCAAACATTTATACAATTATATCTTGGTGATATCTACTACCACCTTTCTCCATCTTCCTCTTAGCGGTCCTTACCCTGTTTCCCTCTCAACTTCCTGTTCTCTGTTTTTGGGTTGTTAATGACACCCTGAGCCTAGTTAGTCTGCCAATGTGTGTGTGTGTGTGTGTGTGTGTGTGTGTGTGTGTGTG
>JANHMN010000013.1:7653465-7683250 GCA_030674055.1 Rhabdomys pumilio
ACACATTCACACATGTACAAAACCCATAAAAGTAGTATTGAGAACTATAATGTATAAACCAAAGATATGACAGAAAAATATACAGAGACAAAGCACTGTGAGACAAAATTCTCCAAAAACACCTTGGAGTTCATTTTGTGTTGCCGATCTACTTCTGGACACAGGGCCTGCCTTAAGTACGGCTTGTATGCCCAGTGAAACTGAGAATAAGGAATATCACCTGTTTTCTCCTTTGGGCAGTCTCCTAGTTAGGCTTTCTGTTGCTGTGATAAAATCCTGGCCAAAATCCACTTGGGGGAGGGTTAATTTCACTTACACTTCCAAGTAAAAACAGCCCCTTGTCTAGGAAGTCTGGGCAGGAAGGAGCTCAAGGCAGCAATTGGGAGGCAGGAACTGAAGCAGAGACCATGGAGAAATGCTATTTACTGGCTTGCTATCCGAGGCTTTTTCAACCTTTTTTCTCCTGCAGACTAGAACTATCTGCCCAGAGGTTGCACTTCCTTCAGTGGGCTGGGTCCGCCTCCTATGTCAATCCTCCAATCAACAGAAGGCTGTATAGACATGCTCACCAAACCAATATGATAGTGGCAATTCAATTTAGTTTCTACTCTTTCAGGTGATTCTAGTTTGAGTCAATTTGACAAGAAACAGCAAACACATGTGGGTACCAAATGGTCAAAACTAAGAGTAAATTACACTCAAAATGTGTGGATAGTCACTGTCTACACTTTAGGATATGTATGAATCTCAGCTTTGACTTTCTAATCTGCCACTCCATTAAAGGAGAGAAAGAAGGGAGGGGAAGATGAGGAGGAAGAGAGGAGTCACATGTTTTTGTAGACACGAGAGAAAAACCAAACGTTCTACCAAACTTAGGTGTGTGTGTGTGTGTGTGTGTGTGTGTGTGTGTATAAACTGATAAATTATTCATGGACAATAAACAACACCTGAAAATGTATCAAGTTGTACCTTAAACACCAAGATATATGACCTTATCTAGCATAGCAAATGTAACCCCCTCATGTAGAACTATATTAGAAGAGGCACTCACTCCCAAGGCTAACATATGGTGGATATATTGACTGCTCACCCATCATTCCTCAGGAGCCTCAAGCAGGAAAGTTTTCAGGGCAGAAATCCCTGCATTTGTCCCTGGGTCCCAGCTTAAGTAAATTCTCTCTTGCCTGCTTCACACTGACCATTTAGTGGCCTGCTCTGGACCTGCGTGTGATGGCTCTGTCCTGGACAGTGCTGTTCCTGAAACTCCTAAGACTTCTCATCTGGTCCCCTACAGACTTTTCTTTGTATCTGGATGAGTTCTAAGCATCTTCACAGAAGATTCTCTGAACTCTGTGACTTCTTTCACCATTGCGTAGCCCAGAATGTGTGAAGAGTTATCATGTGATCTGAGAGTAAACACTGGTGATTAAGATTGATTAAGAACAATGTAAAAGAACATATTACTCCAACAGCCAGTTATGAAGCAAAGCAGGGGTACTTAACCAATGAAACTGTCGTAAGCTTGACTTAACATACTCAGGAAATCCTGATACTGTAGGAAGACACAAGTGTATCCATCATTGTTTCTGAGACAGCCTAGATGGGGTTAGTGCTTTCCCAGGGAAGGGTTTCTATAGTAAGTCCTGCCTTTAACCATAATCCACTTCCCGGCAGAACCTGGAAACTTCTCCTTTTTCTATTGGTGCTGGAAAGACACTGTTGGAGAGGTAGGAGTGTTGCTGGTGGAGGTGAGGCACTGTTGAGAAAGTGGGGTGCTCTTGGGAAGATATGGGGTGCTGTCGGGGAGGTAGAAGCATTGTTGGAAGGGAGGGGCAGTGTGGTGGAGGAGACACTAAAGGGAACAGGTAGGGCACTGTAGAGAATTTGGATCCAGTTGGGAAAGTGTAGGGATACTCCTGGGGAGGTGCAAACACAGAAACTCAGATGTCACTTCACAGAGTCCTGTGTGTCCGCTAGCGATGATGATCTGAGAGACAATTGTTCTGTGAGAGATCAACCAGGTGGACCTAAGTAAGGAATTGTTTCAAGCTGCGTTGTTCTCTACCAGGTGACAAGCAAGTCGTGGGTCCTTATAAAAAGCTCTAAGGGCGAGTTCAGTGACTGGATCATTCCATTCTTTAAAATATCCACACATAAATCGCTGGATAACAGCTTTCTCAGAAGTGACCCTGACAAGGATGTTGTGTGACTTTTCCTAGCAAGCCTTAAACAAACATCTGTTTTTACCCCCACCTCACAAAGGCAAACAGCTCAAAGAAACAATTCACCCAATTCTCATTTAGTCAACCAATGAGTTTGGTGGGGTTACTCACAGGGACACGGGTGACTCCAGGACAGCTGTGCTACCTGAAAACCCACAGATACCCATCCCTAGCATGAGTGACAACCTACAAAAACTGTATCTCCAGAGCTCTCGGCCAGGCCCATCTGCCACAACCCCAGAGAAGGGCCTTGTCAATAAAACTCTCAGGCTCTTCCCATGGTATGTGCTACTGGGATTTTAATGAGCCTCCTTCCAGAGACAGAAAGCTTCTGCTTGGAGGAAACTACTATGCAAAAACTGTGAATTCACCACAATCTTTCAACTACCAACTCATTAACTACCCTTCAAACTGAGAAATTCAGAAATTGAGAATTTAGAGAAGAGAACTTGGTAGGAGGAAGAAAGGAGTCTTATGTCGCTCACTTGTGGTTGGCTCTGTGATTTTCTGCCCAAGGTGGAGGTGGTTCTTATTCCACTGGCCATCAGCTGACATTGGCTTTTGTCATATTTAGCACTCTCTCCTAGCCAAGCACACTCATAAGAACCAAGGTGCATTTGAACTTGGTTTCCTGAGACATTGGCTTCAGGAAGAGTACAAGTTGGGAACGAGTCATCCATGAAGGAGACGGTGCTGTCCTGGGATCATGGAGGGAAGCTGCAAAGTACTCACAGCTTTATTTTCTCTCAGCGTTTTCAACTCGCGAGGCTTCTGGGGAGAAATATTCGCCATGAAATTTGAATTGCTCAGGAGCCTCACAAAATTGAAACAAATTTCTATTGAGTAAAATCAGCGCGGTTGATGGCCCAGTCACACAGATGTTGCCAGCAAGAGGCTCTCCAGTCAGTGCTTTACTGTCAGGGAGGCGCGGGGCAGGCTGACTGATAGGACAGCTTTCCCAGGAGCGCCTAGGAGGAGTCCACAGTGAGGGATTCAGCCAATACCACGCTCACCCAGCAGTCCTTCATCCATCTCCCACGAAGGAAGAAGAGTTGACAAGAGGACTTCTTCAGTGTAACTGTATACAGTATCCTCAGATTTGAAAGTACATCAGTGCAACAGACTTCCTATAGAAGTTCTTTTACAAACTTTCCTCATCCTTCTCTCCTCTGTCATTCATTCTCTTCCATTTCCTCTGTCACTCTCTCTCTCCTCCTCCCTCCCCTCCTTTCCTCTTCTCCTTCCCTTCCCTCTCTCTTTACTACTTAGTGCAGAGATCAATACACCTCTGCAAAGAAGAAAAGCAAGACAGGAACAGCTGTCCCACCCCGGTCCAGAGCCTGTGATCCTGGTGACTAATGCTCCTGTCATAACAGTGGGATGATTTAATGCTGGCACTTAGCAACATGATTAATAGCTTGTCAGATGCAGGCAGGCAGCAAGAGAGTCGGCAGAACTGCCCGTGACAAGTTCCAAAGTATTAATCTTCAGTGAGATGGAGGCTGTGGCAGAGCGAGGAACGCAGGGAGGTGGGACAGGGCAGGCTGTAAGCAAATGCAGTGGAATTTCAGGGCAAAGGTATTTTGGTTTTGCTCTAGAACGTTTTATCTGGGAAGTGATATCTTGAGGGTTAAAATGTGTTAGTCTCTAGAGACTCTTGATGGAAGTCGCCATGAAGCCAGGACACCTGGCCTGTATTTCCTCTGTTCACCCCCCAGAATGGTTTTATCTTTACAAATTTCTTTGAGGGACCATTTGGCAGGGGTGAGGGCGGAAGGATACCTGGAGTGAAACAGCTAAAACAACACACACACAGTTCTGCTTCCCTGCCAAAGGTTTTCAAGTGAACAACAGCAATGCATATCACAAACACTGAAACAGGTAAGTAACACGAATCCTGCAAGAAGGGAGGTCAAAGAACACATTTCCCTGTGTATTTGCCTTTCCTTGTGTTTGTCTTAAATACTTTTTAATCCTTCACAAAGAGATCTGAAAATATTTTAAAAATTAAAGCAAAGAAATAAATCTTTGGAAAGGAGAGTTGATACTTGAGGATAAGCGTCAGAGTTTGTGGGAATAGGAATGTCCTGTCAGCTTCTGATGAGGTTAGGCTGGTGTGTGTGTGTGTGTATGTGTGTGTGTGTGTGTGTGTGTGTGTGTGTGTGTGTGTGAGAGAGAGAGAGAGAGAGAGAGCTCTATACCAGATGGAAAGTCCATCTCAGAGGAGCCACACACCCCCAGCTGGTGTCAAAGGCTCAGGGATAGCCTTTATTTAAAGGTCAAGTTATTTGGGAGTCACCTCTGATTGTTCCAGAAATTTCCTCTGTCTTATGTAGCAGGCAGCCACCCTCTGACCTTCTTGGGAAGTGTAACTAAAGAAAATGCAGGTGCACTGTGTTAGCTCTGGAGAGACTAGCTGTGAACAGTGAAGGCCCAGGTAAGTTCCCCACAGGGCAAGGCAGAGCATAGGCAGGAGAGCTGCCCTTGGAATCTCACCCACCACCTGGATGTGAGCTGCCTGGATGTCTGCCCCTGTCCAGGCTCTTCTATTCTACTTTAATTTCACAGCATCAGAGGAGATGAAAGCACAATTTTGTACCGCCGGCTAATTATCTACACCCTAGCAGAACTTAACGTGGAATTCACCTCTACCTAGTTAGCACTCATTTAATCCTGCCACCAATTATCTTTGTGCTGAATGGACTCCCAAGATAGCCATTTCTCAAGATGACTGACAGGACACTGTTCCTTCAAGTGCCAATTGACCCAGGCGGCTGTGGGAAACATGCATGGAGGGTTGGGTGTGTGTGTGTGGAGGGGAACCCTGATTCCTAGGCAGTCCTTGTACAACTCCCGCTCATGTTGTCAGGGCAGTAACGTAGCGACAGCACTGGTGCTGGATGGTGAAGGTTTGAGGATCTGTGGTCTTCCAGAGAGGCAATCACCTCCAATCATCGCCCAAGAAGAAAGCTCCAGGTGACAAGCAACACACCTCCTCTGCACCTTCAGGTGTTCAAGGAACAGGATAGGGTTGTCCAGCAGAGCTACCATGAAATATTTTATCTGAACAAATGCACACCCTTCAGAAGGCATCAAACCTGTCCAGGGACTCCTATACAAAATGATTCTAAGGTCTAGTGGCCATGAAGGGGATGGAAAATTTACATTTTACTTCTAGGACTTAAACATCATCCCCAAGTACTAAAATAGTTTATATGTTCTAACTGTTAAACAAACATCAATACATATATGTGTGTACAAACGCACAACTGTGTGTGTAGGGGAGGCAGAAACTTACAGTTTACACTGGAAATGAGCATATAACCGAACACGTTTTAGATTATGGCTCTCTCTGCTGGAAAGGATGCATTTGATACAACTTCTGTTCTAGAATCTTTCTCACGCATCACAGGGAGGTGTTAGGTGTAGATTAGGAGAAAAACCAATAGAGCTAACTTTTGGTCAGATCACTGGTATTCACCCCCAATATAAGTCTGTGGTTTATACACGGCATCTAGCAAGGCCAGCGGTAGCAGAATTACCTAAACCCATCTTGTGTCCTTTGTGGATACGGGTGTCGTGTGAAGCCGGAAGCTGATAAAGTGGATGAAAAATGAGACGGTGGTATCGACTGTCAAATGATTTCATTGCAGGGGAAGATGAGATTGTGGCAAGGAAACCAGGTCCCAAATCACCCATTCAGATGATATTAATTGTTCCTGATCGGGGAAGCTGGCACAAATAATTCTGTCAAAAGATTTACTGTGCAACATTCGATGCTATTTACTGATAAATGATGGGGCACTTCATTAGCTAATGTTGAAAAATCAGGGGAGACATAACAGAATTATTAGGGCTTGTATAGAAATCCTATTCTATAATGAGTTATTACTTTAAAATAACAGCAGCAATATGTTACAATTAAGCACCCTAGAAGGGTGCTTTCCACAAGAAAGGTGTTGACGTTTGAGTGAGCCCTGGACCGCAGCTCTTATAAATGAATCACACTGCCTGCCATTCATCAAAACTCCACCCGAATTAACTAATTAAAGAACTGAACAAAGTTGCATGGGCAGCCTTACTCTGGACTTCAGGGAGTCGGAACCTAGAGCGGCACGGCTGGTGAACATTTGCCCTGCCTTACCTCATTTGATTTCTTCAGCTTCACTAATGCCAGGGGCTGCCTGCTGCTTCCTGCCGCTTGTTCAATGTGAGATTCGCAGATTCCATGAGGTTAGCCTCTGGCCAGCACCCTGAACATGCAGGGCACCCTCTGGATTCTACTGTGACCCACTTTAACAATGGTGGACTCCATGCAGTATAACTAGGGGTCTTTCTGCAAGATCTTAATCGCTCAGCATAGGTTGGTGTATTTTAATGTCCTTCTTGCTTATTCCTTTGGATCATAAAAACTGAACAAAGAAGAGCGGTAGAGGCCAGGTGCTGTCCCATGTTAGGAAGCTCGAAGGGACTCAACACCCTGTTCTAGTCTCCAGAAGCTCCTGTCTACTCATGGCATGTGCACATGTGCACACACACACACACACACACACACACACACACACACACACACAAAGTGAACAAGAGCTGCTTAGGATAAAATTTCTGTTAGGAGATGCCCATCTTATCCTCAGGCACAGGGAAGAGGAGAGAGCATCTTCTCTATGAGACTGTCTAATATTGTGCCTTTGATACATTAGCCTCAAATGCCACCATTTGAGATTTACACCATTCTAGTTGTTTGGGGAGACCATGTCTATAGTTAGCGGATTTGCCTATTTGTTTGTTTATGAGCCAAGGTTCTGTGTACCCAAGGATGACTTTGAACTACTGATCCTCCTGCCCTTACCTGGTACATGTTAGAAATGAAGGTGTGTGCCACTGTGTTCCATTTGTGCAGTTCTGAAGATAGAATCCTGGACACCATGTATGCTGGGCAAGTACCCTACCACCTAAACTATATCCTAGCCCAAGAGCTTTAGTTTAGACTTAGTGGGTGCCTCCGAAAGCCCAGCCCAGTCACACCAATTGAGCCTGGTCACTATGCCCAAAAATCAATCACAGAGATTGTCACAAAAGGAAGGGAATCAGACCCAGGAGTATGAAGCTCACTACTTAGTGTCCATAGCCAGAAAGAGGCAAAAAAGCCAGGAGCATCTGTACAGATGCAATCCCAGGGCTGTCTGACTCACTCGGATGAACATCACTCTCCCACACCCACTGCTGCTGTTCACTGCAAGACTCAGTGCATTTGCTGTTAGGGATCTTAGTCTGAAATGCAAGCAGCATGGTTAGAATCCACAGGAAGTAGCAATGGCTTCTCTTCTTCTGTCTGTCTTCCAAGTGTGAAGGCAGCCACCAGCACAGTGCATATGTCCCAGCTTTCACAGGAACTCAGGGAAGGGACAAAGGTGACTTTTGGAAGATTGCAACATTCTCAGCTTGCTGGTGACAAGGATGGCAAGTTTGTCCCCAGTTAGCGAGATTGGAGCCTGCATGGAGACATTTAAATTGAAGTGATATTCAAAGGCTCTTATCTTAAAATAGGTAGGAAGAGGGAAGTTTTATGATTTATTACTGAGGATCAGAAAAACCTCTTAGTAACAAAATGCAGCCCTACTGAGATTATTAACCGTGCCTTCCCAGTTGCTTTTTGGACACTTTTGAAAAGATAGAAACTCACAGTTTGTATGTGTTCACTGAGGCCTTGAACGCAGCACTGAGGATGTTCTTATCTATTTGGTTTAAGCAATAGAAAGATGATAAGGACTCTGTGTATAAAATACTCATCGAAAACTAAAAACCATGAGGGTGAAAAGATAACTCATTCAATACAGTGCTTGCCATCCACACAGAAGGACTTGAGCTGTGTCCCTAGCATGCCCGCCCCAGACAGTGTGATGGTGCACACCTGTAATCACAAAAGCAGGGTAGAGACAGGTAGACACTAGGCAGCTGGTGTAGCTGAATTGATGAACTCCAGATGTAGCGAGGGAGCCTATCTCAAAAATAAGAGTGAAGAGAAATAGGAAAGGCAAGCAGGGATACTGACCTTCACGCTCCATATACATGTGTACATACAGTAGCACACACACACACATATACACACACACATACACACACACATACACACATACATATGCATATACCCATACGTACACTCACATGCATATATACATACATACATACATACATACATACATACATACACACATACCCATACAAATACTCACATACACACACACACACACACACACACACACACACACACACACTACTTAGAAATTACTTAATTGATGGAAAGAGTAACAGAAGATAAAAATCTCCCGGGCAGGTGAGCTGGCTCAGATGGTAAGGTGTTTGCCGTGCAAGCATAAGGACCTCGATCCAAATACCCAGCACCCATGTAAACATCTGGGGTTACAGGCACATGTCTGTCATCCTAGAGCTTGGTGTATTGTGTCAAAGAGGATCCCAGGGGATCACTGACCAGCTCACTAGCTGAAATGACAAGCTCCAGATTCAATGAGCAGTCAATAAGGAGGAGAGAAGATATTAAAGAAGACAGCACACTGATCTCTAATTAACACAGGGCACTCATGGGCAAAGCCACCTGAAAATATATACAGGCACACATGCATACATGCATACATGCATACATACATACATACATACATACATACATACATACATACATGTGTACACTCAGAGAAAAGGAAAAAGAAGTTTCTAAAATAGCATCTTACATCCTCATGCAGTGAATTAGAGGTGGAGCACCTGACTCCATGCTTCCTGTCTTATTACTGGATGGTTAAGTAAAGAAGTGAGACATGTACATATTTGTCTTTTAGTACCGGCCCCTAAAGAGGCATATCAATTCACAGAACTTCACCCTCATCTCTCAGGTATTCCCTGTATAAGTTGTCAAGGAGCATACTGAGTCTTGGCTAATTTAGGAAAATAACTACAAACACAACAGCCCCAGCACACTTCCACAAGGCTGGGTATCCAGTCTTATTTAAGTTTTTATCATTCTTATGTTATTAATTTTATATGTACACACATGTATATAATGTACATGCATGTATGCCTGCATGCTTGACTGTGTATGTGGAGACCAGAGTCAACTTCAGGTTGACTTCCGCAATCCAATTGCTTTCCACCTTTCTAATGGAATGGAGTAGGTAGGCAGGGTCTCTCACTGAACACGGAGCTCACATTCAGCTGGACTGGCTGGCCATCAAGACCCCAGGATTCTGTCTCTACTTACACAGCCTTAGGATCCCAGGCATGGACCATCATGGTACCTGGCTTTTTACAGCAGTTCCGGGGATTCTAGCTCAGGCCCCTATGTTCCCACAGCAAGTACTTATCAGATAACTCCTCTGCTCAGCATTGAATTTTCTTCAAGTTTTGCCAAAAGCACAGTGATTGGTGATTTAATAAGATCATGTTCCCTGCTTGCTATATTCTTGTCACACTTTAAGGAAGCATGGTCTCTGGTCCAGGGAAGGATTCCAACAGCAGAGAGAGGACTTGTTAGAGGAGGGCCTTGCAGGTAGAGAGAACTGGCTTGGCTGTCCTTTTGTGCTTGAAGCATCCTGGTATATGTTTATGTGGAAAGCTGAGCACTTTGGAGGTCTACTGGGGTGGCTCCGTAAACGACCTTGTCCTTCCCCACCTCACATTGCTACAGTCTTGCTCTTCAAGTTTTGTGGTTTTGTTCTTGTTATTTTGATGCTTATTTATCTCTGAGTCTGTTTGGCACAACAGAGAAGAAGAATTCACTTGTCAAAGGTCACACATAGAGTATTATGTCACCCGTTCCTGAAGCCCCACTGGTGGACTGCTGATAACCATGCTAGCTGCACCCTTCGGAAGCTTTGGCATTTGCAGTAGGGACCTTGAGATCAGCACACCATGCATGCCCACAGAACACCAATTCTCACTCTGAGCTCCCTGGTATTTGTTGACATGGCAACCCAAGGCTGACTTTGAGACTGCTGGATGCAGAAGGCACTGATCTGATCGGATGCATCGTATTTATTGATAGCTGGCCTACGCGCTGTGCTTAACTAGACAGATAGTACTCGCTTGGTCCCTTTCAGGCAGCAGCTGGTTAATATAATATGGCCCCATAATTCATTTTTAACTTCCTCTAATTGGCCTCAGTCATTTCGCCATTACAAATATTAGGTATCTGAGGAAAGGGCCACTCGCTGATCGTTCTGCCTAGCCACGAACCCCAGCCTGGGCGGAGGCGGTACTAATCTAATTAGAAAGGTAGCCGAGCTGAACGGAGGCATTTTCTCATACTTAGCATTCACAAGTCAGGTCCCCGCAGATGTGCTGTGAAATTAATTTCCTCTGGTGTAACCAGAAACTCTCTGTTATGCAATTTCCATTTCACAGATGATAACCTATTATCACTTTATTCAAGGAAAATGTGTTAATAGCCACAAGGAAAATTGAATTATTCATATTTGCTCATTTCTATTCTGAAGCCGGCTCCTCTCTTTTCATGCATTGGGAGAAGGCTAATGTAAACATGACCAGATCCTTGTAAATTGGCTTGTAGAAGAGGCTGTTAGCACGCTGCCTGGGGACCGTTCCAGGATGGGGCATGACTGATATTGGTACGGAGCGGCATGTGGAAAGCAGGCTGGTACCAGGTGGTGATGGTGCTAATGGGAGGCAGGTCAGACACGTCAGCTGTTAATTCAGAACTTAGGCAGTGTTGTGATACAGTAGACGACGGGGAAGGCAAACATTACATAACAAGTGGCTACAGCTTTTGCAGCCAGAGCTTCTGGGCTCTGTTACAGCATGGAAGCTAAGTGAAGCTTTGAGCAAGAGGGTGGGATCCTGGGAGTGGGGAGAGCATAGCCTCCAAGAGTACTTGCAGTGGGAGCCGGAGTTAGCTCAGGGGCCCACCTAGCTCACAGGAGATGGACTCTTAGGTGGGGGTCACCTAAGCAAATGGCTCCCTTTGTAGAAACTGCTCTGGACTAGAGGTTGGGAAGTCAAGTTTTCTAAAATTAATCACAAGCGTTTTAGCTCTCAGGTATTAGTGGGACCAATGATTCATTCCTTCTAGGTCCAGAATTCTGTACCCAGAGTTTCCTGATTTACAACAAACAGCTGGACTTGGGTTAGCACAGAGGATCAGGTGTCAAGTCCTTCTCTGGACTTCCTTGGATCTTCCCTACCCCAGGACCCCCAATCAGATTCATCTCCAGAAGAGGTAGGGCATTCTCCAGAACAAACACATGTAGCAAATACACTATCACTGACCTGCCTCTGCTAATGCAGTATCTCCTGAACATTACCCAGGGGACACACAAAGTCTTGACTTTTCCAGTGTCCCTTTCTCCTTAGCTGACCAGAGTGCCTCCGGCCAGTCCACTCAATCCCCTTTCCTTGGCTCCTCTTCAGTATGCTTTGTTATCCAAGACAAAAGGCCAAGGATTGATTCACAGTCTCTGGGAAACCATGCAGTAGGGCCCATGTAGTGTCTGTCATACATCTCTCTGGGTCTTCATGGTTCCATGGGATAGGAAATAAAAAGGAGAAAGTCCCACACAGACAACAGTGTGATTTGAGTAGAGAATCACACTTCACAATGTTCCTTCCAACCATGATTGTCATTCTTACTCTGCAGTTCAGGTTAGTCTTGAAGTCATAGTAAGCCTCCTGACTCAGTACCCCAACTTCTGGGATGATAGCCCAGATCCACCCTGTTTGGCTTGTGAAAATTGCTTTCAAAATAAAAAAAGACAGGAATATGGATTTCTGCTTTGGGGCCACACTGATATGACTCTGGCTTTGTCTTCCTATCCCTCTTTCAGAACTGAGGCTCATCTGTCCTTTCTGAGTCCACTTTCTCAAAGACAGGGCTGGTGTACCACTGCTTCTACCTTATACCTTATTCAACACTCATTCGTGCAGCTGTGTAGGCGTGCACATTGTCTCCTCTGGGAGAAGTTCAGTTCACAGGTTCACAGAGGCAGATCAAGCCACTCATAAACACTTCATGGATATATCAGTTCAGTAGTGTCCAGTTCAGTAGAGTTCAGATAGCGAATAGGAATCAGCAGCAGTGGCATTACCTAGCAGAGAAAGCCAGGCCTTGGCCTCTCCACAAGTCAGCAGGAGGGACCCAGAGGGACTCCAGGAGAAGTTCTTGTTGTGCCTCTCTCAGGGAAGTGAAGATCAGCAAAGACTCAAGACCAACAAGCACTGCTAGCTCTACAAGCAAACCTAGCTCAGCCCCAGTCACTGTCAAGACCTTTTTATAAGCTCTCCAAACATCACATATCCTCCATGGGTCTTCCCTCAGCATGTGTGTCTGTCTCAGCTGACATTACTCTGTAAATCAGTCCAAGTCCATAGAAGCACCAAGAAACTGCAGCACATCACTAGAAGTGGTTTTTGTTTGTTTATTTGGTTGTTGTGTGTGTGTGTGTGTGTGTGTGTGTGTGTGTGTGTGTGTGTGTTAATTCTTTCTATGGAGTCCTGACAAATGCAGCTCTACACAATGTAAGGCAGACCAATACATGTGTCTTTAGGGAAGAATCCATCATCGCGTGTCCTTTCACATGCTTGCTTTAGCAGAACATTCTTTCACCTGAGTATGCTTCTGCCAAAAGTTCCTTCACGAGTCTGCCTTAGCCTTTCACCTGAATCCACTTCAGCTAAACACTCCTTCATGTGTTTGCCCCAGCAAAACACCATCCAACACAACTGACTTTCCAAAGAACTGTTAAGTTTCCACTTCACCTGAGCATTGTCAAGGTTGAAAACCAGATAGGACTGATGGTCACAGGTAAGCAGAAGCCAAAAGGAAACTGGATGGGGACACTGGTGAGATTCCTAGTCATGTCGTGACCTTCATGGAGCACAGCTGCAGAGCTGAGGGGAATGGGAGATCAGGAGGAGCTCCACAGAGATTCTCCACTGACCTGCAATGAAGATGAGAAGTCTAAGGGTTTGAGGGATCAAGATGTCCAAAGCCCTTAGTGTGACTACATCTTGAGTAAGTCTTATGTGACAAATTTTCACTGCTGCTTTCTTCTGGCCTTCTATGATAACCTCCACCATGTCCTGACCAAAGCAGCTGCATCTCTACCACCACCACCTCTAGTGCGAATCCATTACTTCCTCTGTGCGACTATCACCCTGGGCTTGCTGACCACCTTCACCAGTGTCCACCACCTATGTAAGCCCCCACCACTTACTCTATATCCCCACTACTTTCTGCAGTCCCACTGGCTGTCCAATGTGCCTACCGCTCCCACTGTACGCTTACCATCCCTTCTATGCTCCATCCCCCTTCCTACATTCCAACCACAATCTCACACGGTGCACAGAAGATGCCTACCTCCTTCAGAGACATCTTTACCTTTCAAAAATTACTGTTATTCTTGTTCTAAGTCATAATCATCTCAGAGTCCATAAAAATGAAGAGGGAGCTTTCCAGAGATCATAAAAATAAAGGAAAATTGAAATCACTGCTGCCTTAGAGGGAATTCTTTTCATGTTGAGGATTTCTCTCTGTGTTGGTACATCAGGACAAAAGCATTCAGAATATATTAATATAAATAAGTGTATTCAGATCAGATATTCTGAAGCATTTATGGGTATAAGAAGTAGGAAGCAATCGGGATACAGCCCAGCCACACTCGGAGCTTCTTCAGATTCCACCCTGATGCCTTTTTGCACAAAGATGAATACTCAGGATTTTTAAGTCCCGGTTTTTATGAAATTAGATAAGATAAATGTTTAAGGTATATGACATTGCACAAGATTTTTTTATAAAGAATTTAAATGTTTTTTCTGTTGATTGTACAATTTTTATATAAAGAATTTAAAATCAATATTTTACCAATACATGTAATGTTCTATTTAGCAATATGAAGCAAATTATTAGACCCGCATTCCCTCCAGTGAGATGCCAGCTCGTGCTCGGGTCCATCTTTTTACCCAGTGGTCCATTTTGCACTCTGGTTTTGAAAGTTCTCATGCATGGTAAACAGATACTCTCCTCCCGACCTGTCCCTAATCTTTGTGTTCTTACAACAAGGTTCGTAAGAGAACAAAAGTTCTCAAGTGGATAAAGTCCCCCACTGCCTCTTTCCTCTATGGATCTTCCTTTCCTGTTTAAATCTAAAAATTAGTCCTTATGCCGGCATTTTCTTCACTTTTCTTTGTGTTTTATATTTTTATTATTTAAATTAAAATCATGATCCATTTGAGGCTATTCTTGTGAGTACTATGTTTAGTTCGAAGGTGGTTTTTCTTTGTGCTTTGCCCCTCTTGCTCCACTTGTTGAGAAGGCTGGGCTTCCTCAAGTAAACTATTCTGTACTTTTGTCAGAGTTCTCTGAGGACATTTGTGACTCTACTTTTCCACTTCTGGGTTCTTTATCAGTTCATTAAAAGGGCCCTATCTTCTGTTATGGAACGCCCATAATAGCATCCATAAATGTTGTTGTGTGCTAAGATTATTGGGAAAATTTCCTCAACTTTCTGACTTTAAAGGCTGTTTCAGGTCTTGGAGGTCCTGTCCTGTGCTTTCCACTGAAGAAGTGGAAGAATTATTTAGTTCCATGAGCTGCGTCACTGAGACTTGGATGGGAGTTCATGACATCTGTATAGAACTTTCTCTGTGCTGAGGCTTCCTAATCCATGATCTTATGTTTTCCCTCCATTTGTTTTTCGATTTCCGGTTTATTTCATTAAAATTTGATCATCTCTTGCGTTCAGACATCATGTCATGTTTACAGGCAGCTATTTTATTTTCTTTAGAGTAATTATACGTGACACTTGTTCCCAGTTTCACTTGTATGCACACGCTGGTGATATCTGGAAATGTGGTGTTCTTTGCATGCAAGTCTTCTGTCCTACAACTGCAGTAAGGTCAGTTATGAATTCCATGAGTTTGGGGGAAATTCCTTGTGATACTTCATGTGCTCACATAATAAAGATCATTATGTCCACGTACTGAGATGTGCCCTCAGGCAATCTTTCTTTCTGCTCGTGTGTTTATGTTAAAACCCACATTGCTTTATATTACCACAGCCATGCCTTGAGTGGGTTTTCTCTTGCTGGCGTGGTACATCAGTTTCCATGGTTTTAGTTTTATCTTTCATGGGATCTGACATTTCTTGTGAGAGCACACCGTTGACCTTTTGTCATTGTTTGCTCTGTGATACACAGGGGCCACCCTGTATCTCAGCAGGTGTTGTTTATGTTACTCACAGTTTAGGGAAGGACTGATTTCCTCACATCTCAACTCTGCCATTTTATTTGTTTCTTTCTTGCATACACACACACACACACACACACACACACACACACACACTCACGTGTGTGTGTGTGTGTGTGTGTGTGTGTGTGTGTGTGTGTGTTTTCATTTTGCCACCCTTGGTGTAACTCATGTGTTTTGGGGATTTGAACTGTGTTTTCTGATTGTTCTTGTTTGCTTTTTGTTGCTATGATAAATATCACATTCAAAAGCAACTTGGAGGTACCGTGAGCTTTATTCCTCTTGTAAATTATACTCCATTCTCAAGGGGAATAAAGGCAGGAACCCAAAAGCAGAGGGACACTGCTTATTAGTTTGCTTCTCTTTGGCTATCTTTTTTTATACAACCCAGGACCTAGGGATGGCACCGCCTGCAGTGGATTAGGCCCTTCTCTATCAATTAATTAGCAATCAAGAAAATGCCTTACAGGCTAGTCTGATGGGAGCAATGTGTCACTGAGATTCCTTCTTTCAGGTATGTCTAGGTTTGTTTGAAGTTGACACAATCTAATGGCTCGGATAGCACTGCTTTGGGTGTGTGCTCGGTAGTACGTCTGGCATTCGGTCATGGAGTGTTCTCTCTGCCAGTGAAGTAGGTATGCTGTATTTCACCCAGGTTTCTTCCGTATTGTCCTTCTGAGTAGCCACCACCCTCAGATGATGGGGCAGTGTGTGGTACCCCATGGCATGGTTTAGGGCATTCCTGGGAAGAAGCCTTTCTATGTTTATCCACTCATGCACCTTGCTTCTGCCCCTTGTCCTAACACTCTGAGACTGTTTCTTTCACAGTTTCTGTTCTCCTTAAGCCATTCTTTAGAAAGAACTGTTAGTGCTGGAGAGACGGCTTGGTGGCTAATAGTGTATCTGTCTCTTGCTGAGGGCCAGAGTTCAGCTCCCAGCACCCACACAAGGCAATTCACACTCACCCGAAACTCCAGCTCTGAGGGAATTAACATTCTCTTCTGGGCTGTACTATATTCCTGTCCACAAACTCATACAGAGTCACACACACGCACACCTAAGTCTTAAAATAGTCTTAAAATCAAAAGAGAGCAGCTAACATACATTCCCTCTGCTGTTCTCATTACGTGTGTCTTTATTTTCCTGTTATAATGACAGGGTGGTCTACTGTCTGCCAGCAGCACCTGGACCATGGGCTTGGGTGAGGACATACTGTCACTAGGGTCAGAGTATAGGAGAAGCTCTAGGCTGTCTTTGGGCTGAGCTCCAGACTCCCCCCAAGCCTCTGGGATGTCAACTGAGAGATCCCACCTTAACGTATTGGGTTCATCCTCTCCAGGTGCATTCAGCTTTTCTGATCTGTGTTTGTGTAATTTTTTGCAATATTTTTAACACTAACCCTCCCACACCCTCAGTCTCACTGCTGGGGCTTTGTTTCTTGGGTTCCTATTACAAAATATTGCTCTTTCACTGGAATCTGCCTGGGCTGGGTTTGGTTTCCATCACCTACATGTAGGCTCATAACTGTCTGTAATCCTAGTTCCATGGTATTCTGCAGCTCTTCTGACCTCTGTGGACTCCCTGTTACATATGCATATACTCAGATGCACATATACAGATAAAAAGTAAGTAAATGTGTTTAAAATCCTCTCTGGAGAGTCCTGGCACTCCAGTAACTTCATGTGGGTGGAACTGTTGTCTTATTTGGCCTGGGTGGGTAAGCATATGAGACAGGAAGCACTTTGGTGATTCATTCTTTATTAGTTGAAGAACAGGCTTTTCAAGTTTGTGGTCCTAAGAATCCAGCAAGCCACTGATGCAGAGCACCCAGGGAGGGTCCTGATAAGCTGTGCTCTCCCCGGCTTCGGGGAGTCTGAGAAACATGCATACAGCAGCTTGTACAAGGACAGGGATAGCAATGTCTGGGACTAGAGAGCAAGTTCTGGGCTGCAGATAGACTATAGATAGATACTGTTAACTCATGGGCGTATAAATGGTAATGGTGCTTTACCTGGGGACCAGAAGGTAGAAATAAGGAGATAAGACGGCAGGGAGCAAGAGGAACAGAAGGTAGTGATGGAGGAACAGCAGTAAGAGCCCCACAGGAAAAACAAAGGAAACAGAACAAAAAGACATCGCAGATAGAGGAAAAGCAGAGGGGGCGCTTGACACTTGTGCTCACGGTGAGCAGGATTAGCCTATCTCATGCAACCTACTAGGATTCGGATGTGAGCAGGAGCCAGTGTCTGCTGCTCTGCAGCCAATGCTATAAGCCCTGCTGTGGCTACAGGTTCTCTCTAGTGTCATGGAGGGACAGATCCCAAAGAGTGGTCTGAACAGGACTGTGGTGAAGCCCAGCTCCCCAGGGATGGCACTCTCCACACAGCAGCCAATAGGGGTTGGGTTTCTGCAGCTCTTTAAGTCACAACCGCACTCAGACTACTCTGCACTGTGTGTAAAATAAACGTCTTGTGCTGGGAAGATGGCTAATGGGTGAAATGCTTGCTGCTTAAGTGTACAGATCTGAGTTTAGATGTTCAACACCCAGGTAAAAGCCAAGTGACATAATGAGTCTGTAGTCCCAGTGTTGAGTCGTGGAGACTGGTGGATTGGGCTTGCAGCTCAGGCAGTCTAGCTAAAACAAGTCCGAGGTTCTGTGGGTGACCCTGTCTCAAGTAGTAAGGTTAAGAGACAACAAAGAATCCTGATATTAACCTCATCTGCCTTCTATGCTGGCCATGAACAAGTTAGTGCATCACGAGTGTATATGCACACAAATGCACACAGACACACATATACACACAGACACAGATATACACATACAGAGACACAGAGACACACAGAGACACATATACATACACACACATACAGAGACAGACACACACAGAGACACACATACCCATACAGACACACACACAGAGACATAGACATACATATAGAGACAGGCACACACAGAGACACACATACCCATACAGACACACACAGAGAGACATAGACATACATACAGAGACACAGACACACACAGAGACACATACAGACACACAAAGAGAGACATAGACATACATACAGAGACACAGACACACAGAGAGACACATACAGACACACAAAGAGAGACATAGACATACAAAGATACAGACACACACACACATACACACACACACACACACACACACACACACACAAAGAATGATCTTTAGGTGGCCCTTTCAAACTGAGCACTGTATCTGGCTCTGTACACAATGGTGGCTTTTCTCACCATCCTCCATCTCTAGCTCCCACCACTGCTGGATGGCTAGCCTGAAGCAGGCTCGTGTGCCCTTTGAAATATTTTTTATGCTTCTCTTCTTTAAACAAAACACTCACCCTGAAGAATATCACCTCATGTGGGATTTATTTCTGCAAAGCCAAGCACAACAAGGATCACTCAGTCCCCTAGTACTCAGGGCTGGTGACAAGGCCAGATACCACATGAGCTGGGTTGACTCCACCATTACCTGGCTCCACACTTCCCCACCACCCTCCTGCTTGCATTCTGATGAAGATTAAGATAAATTGAAATGTGCTGATCTCTTGGAACCTCACAAGGCGTACTCCATAATGGCTTGGTGCATGCTGGAGTTGGCACTCACCGGGGCAACGGAGCCAACTGTTACATTTTCAGGAATTTTGTGAGCCAGTTGACATCGGGTTGTTAGCTTGCAACCAACCTCAGTAGGAGACTGGCAAATGCTGCATGCTTGGTGTGTGTGTGTGTGTGTGTGTGTGTGTGTGTGTGTGTGTGTGTGTTTATGGAAATCAGTTGCTAAACATTACCAGCATATAGCTAGGCTCATCCTTTGGATCTTTGGATGGTGAGTTTTATCTAAGGTAATTATTTTACCTCATTGTCTTACTTTTTCTAATTATTTGGGATTTCATTATGTTGGTTAACATATTTCATCAGACCTCAATACCACTGCTAGCTCTTGGCACCCACAACCTAGGCTAACTCATTTGATATACACAGAATCGCCCACCATCAAGGAGGGTAGGATTCCAGAGATGCTGTGCCAGGAACTACTGCTCAAGATTCTTCATGCTTGTAGGAGAGGACCCCGAGAGGGTTCGGCTCCACTCAGAGCATCAAGAGGAAGTAGGAGGCTCACACAGCCAGTCACAACCCAGGTGCAGTTGATGGGGATGCTGGCCCTCCGTGGGAGCTGCTGGGGCTAACACCTGCTCCCACTGAGTGGTTGCTGCCCAGGCCAGAGAAATATTTCTCGCTTCAATGTTCCTGTCCGGATAGCCACACTCCTGCTGTAAGATTGCGCCCTAGCTGCTGAGATTCCACAGTGAGTGGACTGGGTGATCTTGTTTGACCATTTCCTAAGTTTACCCCCAGTGTGAGGAAATTTTTACACACAAGAAGACAGGAGATGAGCATCTTGACATCAACTGGCACATGTAGTAGGAGCTCCTAAGCCACAAAGTCTTTCCACCCTCTGTGAACTTGCTCACATCCTCTGTCTAACAAACCTATCATCCCCCACAGAGCCAAAAGGGCTCACTGGCTTTCCCAAGATACAAAGGGCGGAGTTTTGGTGGGTGTGGTGCCTGCCTCCGGATCTTGTGTCACAGGTCATAAACCAAGTGGTGGCTACTCTGCCATTAACAGTGGAAGAAAGAGGAAAGTCAAGGCAGAATTCAGTCAAGGATCCAGCAGAGATTTCCCCAGTACATACCCTGTGCTTAGCAGGGACATGGGCAGGGACTAGGTGGGGCACAGGCAGATGGCATTCCAGGGGAGCCAGGTGCCTGAAGAGTGTCACCAGGCTCCAAGGTCTTTCTCTTTCATGTTGTTCCCCTACCCATTTTGAACTCAGTCCTGCACTTCAGAGACAGTCAAGTGCTCAAGTCTGAGAGAGGGAGTCCTGCAGAGAGGCCCCTGTGTGGGTTGGCTGCAGTCAAGGGGACTAGCTGCCATAATCTCACAGATAGATGGATGGAGACAGAGTGGGGACCCTCAAGTGTGTGAATAGAGCCCCATGCCACAGACAGCACATTTTGGGTAGAGCAAGAGATAGCCAAGTTGCTCACAGTAAGAGGTAGTTGTCATGCTTAGCAACAGGGGTTGGCATTGTCGGAGAACTAAGCTGGCAGGGAAACCAGTGGTTTGGGGACCAAAGGGAGAAGTGCTGGGAATGAGGGAAACCTCTTGGATTTATTCTTTTAAAAAATTTTAGGTTGTATATATCCATTTAGTTATGGCAAAAGCCCTTCTGTGTTTCTTTTTCATTTTATGTGTTTTTGTCTGATACTGAAACACATGAAATCTAAGTATAGTGGACGTTGCTCCATGATATTTCAAAACCATAAACACTGTACAGTGCTTAGGACAGGGTAAGCCTACATACTTTCTCAAACAGTTGGCATTTGTTCTCAGCTCCCAGAAGTGTGCCTTAGTGTCACCATCTCCCTCCCTATCCCCAGTGGCACTGGCCGACATTGTAGTAACACACATCTTCCTGCAGAACTTGGATGAGGCTGGGATGAGAGAGGCCCTCCTGCAGATGAGCTCCAGGAAGAGGAAGGAGCTCCGTTGTTCCCATGATGCCCAGGGTTTGTGTTCCCAACTGAGGGCAGTGGAAATCTGAATGGAGAAGAGACACCTGTCAGCACCAGGCAAGAGGAACACAAAAGAGGAGTTTCTCCTGTTACATGACCAATACTAGCTCCACTGTGGACAAAGCAGACCTACCCGCCTTTAGTACTCAGATGACTCTCCCTGCTTAAGAGACTCATTGGTGAGCATACACTGCTTTCAAACTTACATGCAGTCATACAGCGATCTCATTGCCTAGACTTAAATATCCTTAAAGTCCCATATAGTATAGACTCCAGTGTGTCCAGAGAACCAACACTGTTATATTAAGATATTTGTTATATTAAGAAATTCAGGTAAATAAGAAACAACCCCAGCCTGAGACTCTACAGTCCAGTCTACTGTTACCTGACTCCCCCAGGGATCTGTTTAAAAATCTTTGAATGTCCATATATCACTCTTTGTCAAAATTATTTGAGAGTTTCATGATGTTAGTCATAGTTTATGGCTGTCAGGTCATGTAAGACTGTGGATAACACAAATCTGGTGTATAAAAATCTCCATTGGATAGTTGGACAAGGAGTGGGCTCATTTTATGACCTTAAATGTTTTGTCTGCTGGTAGATAATCTTCTAAAGTACTATTGTTCCTGGTTTGATGGTGTTCTTAAAGAACACAACTTCTGTGGTATAAATCATCACAATTACTTTAATGGCAGACGACTCAAACAGCATCAAACAGCATCAGATGGGCCACTGTTCATATCTAAAATAGGAGTCAAAGTCGCTGCTGCACCTCTCTGTCTGCAGACGGATGTTTACACAGCAAGGTTCCCCACTGAAAGGAGTCATTCACAGGCCAAAAGGGACCAGAGAGGGCAAAGCAGCTGTCTATAAAAGTTGACAGAAAGAATTGTATTTTGATGGAATTGAGATTGTATCAACTTAAACATCTAAAAGAAGAGAATGGCTTTGAATCTTTGGTTACCCTTATAAAGTTGATTTATTTCTAAAGATGCCATATAGAGGATGAAAGAACCCTCTCTCTGTGCTGTGCCTTTAATAAAAGCATAAGAAATACAAGTACATTCTGTTCTTCATGGTTCATAAAAACCTTGATTCTATATGTATGTGTACATATATATGTACATATGTATATATGCATGTTTATATTTATGTATATATGCATGATAGTATTTATATATATGTATGTGTATATGTATATATAACATGTGTACATATGTTCTAGATAATACATTCTGGAATGCCCTCCTTCCATGGCTGATAAAAGCTCATCACTATTCTCAGGTGTGAACACTGCATTACCTTAGAGAAGCAGCCAGTGCTCCCTGAGTGTGCTCTGTGCTCCCCGTCACCAGCTCACAAAGCTGCCTGTTGCCACTTCCACCCCATGGTGAGTCCTCAGAATCTGATGTTGCTGCTGGTGTGGGAGATGAACATGTCTGACTGATATAAAAACACATTGCTTCTAAAATAAGCAGGACGTGAGTCCAGCATTAAGCGAGTTAAACCGCTGCAGTGTCATCAGTCTGCAGCTGTGGAACAGCTCAAGATACTCAGGGTGTGAGACGAGGATATGCGAAGGATTTACATATTTGTCCCAGATAGGCTTCACCACACAGAACGTGGGACTTTTTGAAGGTTCATCCCTTTGCCACCATCCATCCCTCTATCATTACCCACCCCTCACCATCACCATCGTCATGGTAATCTATTCACCATCTCCAGCTCACTTTGCCCCACTGACTTCATCCCTCCATTACCCTCAGTCCTTCTCTCCATCCCTTTAGTTTCTTCATCATTTCTCCATTCTTTTCCATTTCTATAATCCACCCGCATTAGCCGAGTTTCTATGTGATGGCGGGCTCCTTTACACAATAAGAATGCAGCTATGGGAGGACATGACCTCAGTTCTGCACAGTTCTGTAGGAGATATCCTTGAGTGTTTGGGAAGTCGCAGTAAGCCCTGTGTAGCTCTGTAGTTGGATAACTTCCGTGATAATTGAAGATTAGGAAGGGCTGTGGGTAAAGATGGAGACGATTCCCCGGAAAGATTCAGGGGAAAGGAATAGAATTCATAAAGAAAGGAAGGTCATAGAATGGCAAAGGGACACTGAGGACTTTGGTGCAGATGACACGTTATGTCAGGAGGAAAGATCAAAGTGCTGTTTGTAAGTTATGGGTTCCAAAGTGTTTGAGGGTGGCAGTCCCATTTAATATAAAGCCCCTCTGACATTCCAACTGAAGAAAAAGTACCTGGGCATGATTTTATTGTCTTCACTTTTGCTGGAGGGCAGACACCGCTGGCGGCGGGGAGGGGAAGCTTGTTTCTGTTTAAAGGACAAAACACATTCATTGTGAGCACTGTCAACAGTAATGGGTCTAGCAAGGGAAACGTGTTCATCAGTGAAACTCAGCCCCACTGCTGCAAACACACCTGCAGAGCATGTTCCTCACGGAAAACAATTCAGACATTCACCATGTGCAGCACCTGTGGTCAGGCACGTCCACACTGGAAATACAAAGAATGCTCAAATTATTTGTGCCTAAGGCTAACGAAAAACATAACAGAGTAATAGCTGGTAATGATTCAGAGTCTAGAAATCTGAAATATTCTATAGGGGACAGCCTCCTCTTCTTAACAATATCAAAACCACATGTACACAAGCACACAGTCACAGTCACAGTCATACACAGAACACCCTTTAAAAAAAAATCAAACATCAATCATAATGCTAATCATAAAGAAGCCAGGCTCAAGGCCAGAGTGTATCCCAACTGTTTTGTATAATGTAACCTCCTTTTTGGGGAAGAGTTTCCAGGTGGTTCCCTGCTGGTCAGTGTGGCCACTCTTTCTCAGGTATGTAGACAGTGGCTATACTTCTGTAAGCTGTGGGTAAGTGTCTCCTGCTCTTCCTGTCAACCTCAGAATGCATAGACACTTTCAAAGAACTGATCCAATAACCAACATAGACATACATGTAGGATGGGGACATTTATGGTGGCATAGCAGGCATCACAATCTGCTAAGCGTTCAACACCTCAGCTACCAGCCCTCCCTAAAGGGAGCTCTCTGGCCACTTCTTAACCCTCCCAATGGAAGCCTAAGCCTGCTTCCTCTCTGCCCCCTCTTATAGGAGAGGGAGCAGCTGCTCCCCTCCTCCACACGATAGCCCTTCACATCCTCAAGATGCTATTAGGTCAGCTCCCAGCTCCAGGCTAAGTGAGTGTAGATCCTTTAATCTTCCTTCATAGGTCCTACTTTCCGAGTCTTTAATCGTTTCTGCAGCTCTCTACCGAATCCCTTTCAGCTTGTTAAGCCCTGGTGTGTCACCTCTTCAGAGGGTGGCAGGAGGGTGGAAAAGCCAGGCATCACCAGCTCAGTGTATATACCCTCTCAAAAACCACAGCCAAGCGACCTCCAAAACCTGCCTGTGATCCTTCAGAGGGGGAACAAACCCAGAGAAACAGTGTCTCCTTCTATCATGGAGAACAAAACCCAAGAGTAACGAGCAAAACTCACTGCCTTCTTCGCTCTCATGAGGCTGTATAACTTGTTACCATTTTGTTGTTGAGATCCTGCAACAGTTTCAGTGTGGCTTTTCATAATTTACCAGGTTCCTTTACCAACCCTTTTTTTCTTTCAGTTATCAAACACTTTCATTGCATGCCTTTATCACTTTGGTTCTCAGCCTAAGGTTTAGGTTCTTTTTGGTCAAATTTCAAATCTATTCAGCATGGTGCCTCAGAGATGAAGCACAGCAGGAGACACCTGTCTGTCTCCTGGCTGGTCTTCAGAGCTTTCTCATTACCTCTTGGTTGGCTATATGGGTCCTCTGGGTACCTGCTGCCTTGAGCCCTTTCCCACCCAGAAAGTGCATGCTGACTCTCTGAGCTGTGCCCCCCATCTCCCCTGACCATGCGTTGAGTTAGATTTCAGGGTCCTGATTAAATCTGGCCCGCTCTCTGTGTGTTATCTGCAGCTCCCAGCCTGGGTACACTGCACACTTAATGAACTTGCTCTCCTTCCTATCATTCAGAAAATTGATGCAAGTGCTTAAACAGCATTGAACCCGGGATTCTCCACAGGGAAGCGCCACTCGTCATGTTCTCTCATATCGATATTGAGCCATTTACAAGTATGCTTCGAGTGCAGGCAGCCACCAAGTATTATCTTGCTTACGATTTGGGCCATCTTTTTCCCGAGTGAAGTACAATTTCACAGGCTGGACACCAGTGTCCCAGGAAACAACGCCAATGTAGAACTGTTTCTTTCTCTTGCGGGTGGGGGGGTGGGGTGAGGGTGGGGGAGTGGGGGTGGGGTGGGGGGAGGGATCATCAGGGATGCTGTTTTCCTGTCTTGTTAAAAATCATTCGGTTGATTTGCTATAAGAACAAGCTATTTATAAAGTCAGCTGTGTTCTTTCTGAAGAAGGTCTAAAAGACCCCAAATAGTGCTTATTTTCATTTGTATCCATGTTTTAAAACATTACAAACTTATTTAAATTTAAAATGTGGGCAGACACACTGTAGGGCCAGTTCTCAAGTATTTTCAAGTTCAAGATTGTCTGTCTACCTATCTCTTTCTCTCTTTCTCTCTACAATTATATTTCCATAGGAATATCTCACTGTGTCTGGTCTTGAGATCCTTCTACTTCAGCTTGCTGAGTTCTAGCATTCTGGCCCAGTGTTTTCACTCAAGTTTGTTTAATATCTGTTGCTCTGAAGCTATTAATGTCCTCACCTCTAAAACCAAAACCTTTCATGAAAATCTAGCCATCCTTGTGTATGAATCACTCTGAGTATCTTCTCTGAATCCATGATAAGGGACAATAGCCTGGTTCCCTTCCCGCCCACTCCACATCTGGTTTCTGTTTTGATAAGGCATGGCTATTGACCAGAGAGCATCTAAGGCAGGCTGTACTTTTCCACCAGGGCGTTTCTTTCCTCTACTTCTTAAGGACTCACCTACCCTTGCCTTTGTATTACACAGCAGCATTGAGCTAGGATAGCATCTATACCCCGGCTTGGAAGGAAGGGCAGAATCCATTCTTTTTTAACCTGTCTTCATGGAGGGGGTGTCCCTCCTTATTTCAAAATGAAATAATATTGTTTCAAATGTGGCAATTTTCTTTTATTCTTGAAACAAGCAAACTGTAAATTGTCAAACAGAACAAGATAAAAGCATAATTACTGCTTTTATTTATTCATACCATATTAATGTAATATAATTATCCAGTAAGCAGACAGAACCCTATGAATATTCAACAACTACGGCAAACCAAAGCTGCAGACTAGTTATTCTGAGGGATACATAAAAAGAAGAACTTTAAGGACTGAAATAATTTTTCTCTGTTTTAAAACAACATGTGGTATGATTACAGCTTAAAATCCTATGCCTTTGAGAGCAGAATGGTCCAATTACAGACCAAAAAATAACATGGAACAAATTCCTGGTTATTCATAGGGGCAAATCCCTGGTCTTAAAAACAAGCCGATCGATATGGGTTTCCCCTAACTGTAGTCTCATTTCTCCAAGTTATCCTTAAGAGCTCTAAAACACCAAGAACAAAAACAAAACCAAGAAAACTCTGACAATCTCCACAGCAGAAGGAAAGAAAGTTGAACCAGTAAGCAGCTGAGAGTTCATGTCGAAAGTAGGCAAAGTACCCCAACTTTAAGAAATAATACTAATAATAGAACAGGAAACCGTTCATCATCAGAACAGATCATACAGTATCCAGAGGGCAGAGCTTTGGGTTGGGATAGGGAAGAGAGGCATCATGGGAAGAACAGGTTCTTGGTTATAAAGCTTGGTGGGAACTTGGAGAGTCAGAGGAATGGTCTGTCCAGCAGGAGGCAGAGCCAATGAACATAAACCCAGTCTTCATCAGGAAATATAATGAATGTGGAGCCAAAGAATTCAGTAGTGCTGGGCTGAGTGCATAGACTTTGCTGCTGTAGGAGTCAGAGCTCAGAAGACTGTTTGGACTCCCAGCATCCATCCAGGAAGCTCCGTTTGTACAATACGAACTCTCCATGGACAACCTTTCACATTGTAGCCTCCCTATGTGCAGCTTGGCCTCTATGTTCACAGTGAGCGTTACTTGGGTTTAGCCTAGACTCCGACTTCGCAGTGTGAACTCCCATGTGTGGCCTGGGCTCTTTCCTTGCACAGTTTGGTTTCCCAGTGTTCACTCTGGACACTTTGCTTTCAGGTTTGATTAAGTAGATTTGGTACACATGTTCACCAACTTTCCACTGTGCACTTTCTTCCTTGACATTGATGTGAAAGAGACATAAGAAAGACCTGACTGTAAAATTGAGCAGGTTGGCCTTATGTGATACATTCTGTCTCTGTGCATTGGACTTATTAAACGCTTTACCTTATTTTACCTAATTAGGAAATAGATTTTGAACATTGTACATTTTTGCTTTCCTGTTACAGATGGAGAAACAAAAGCAGCCAGGGAGTAAATTGCTTTCCAAAGGTAATTTCCCAAGAGCTGGTGGAAGCATCAATTCATTCATTCACTTATTCTGTGGCTATTAGCTGAGTAGTTACCATGTCCTAGTTGAGAAGGGACAGTGATGAGAAACACAGACAACGTTCCATCTTCTCTCTGTCACTGTCTAGAGCAGAGGAGAGCATCTGGGTGCTAATCACACAGACTTCATAGGCTGGTAACAAGGCACTGGACACCACAACTATGCAAAACACCAACCCCAGAGTCACTGGAGCTCAGGGGCATGGAGAAAGAGAGAATCCAGGAGAAAAAGAAGAAGGGCTGTTTTAGGAAAGAAATAATGTAGGTTAGTTCCCTAGGAATGGGCACAGAGGGAACACTGGTATGCGGAGAGGTTGGAAGACTGGTCAGGAACCTACAACTCTACCCTAATTGTCACTAATCACTGACTGCAGTCTCAGAGGTGCCCTGGCTAAATCATATGGTCCTGTGGGATAAGGGTTCTTTCGTTGTGAGCATTGGAAATAAACATCTCATATGTTTGTCTATCCAGGAGTTGTGCTGGTTGTTTCTTGTCAACTTGACACATGTTTGGGAATACAAACCTTGGTGCATATCTGAGACTACAAACCTCCATCTAGAAAATTCCTCAAAATTTGGTGTGCTGTGGTGGCATACAACTTTGCTGGTGGACATCTGAGTTAGAGGCCAGCCTGAGCTACAGAGTAGCAACCAGAGCTACACAGAAAAACTTTGTTTCAGAAAACAGAGAGAGAGAGAGAGAGAGAGAGAGAGAGAGAGAGAGACAGAGACAGAGAGAGACAGAGAGAGACAGAGAGAGATACAGAGTAAGTCCAAGGCAGCCAGAGCTACACACAGAAAAACTGTTTCAGAAAACACACACACACAGAGAGAGAAAGAGAGAGAGAGACAGAGAGAGACAGAGAGACAGAGAGACAGAGAGAGAGACAGAGAGAGACAGAGAGAGAGAGACAGAGAGACAGAAAGAGAGACAGAGAGAGACAGAGAGAGACAGAGAGAGACAGAGAGAGACAGAGAGACAGAGAGAGACAGAGAGACAAAGAGAGACAGAGAGACAGAGAGAGAGAGACAGAGAGACAGAGAGACAGAGAGACAGAGAGACGACAGAGAGACAGAGAGACAGAGAGACAGAGAGACAGAGAGACAGAGAGACAGAGTCTCCGAGGCAGCCAAAGCAGCCAGAGTTACACAGAGAAACTTTGTTTCAGAAAACTGAGAGTAAGAAAAGAGAGGAGTGCACTTCCATTATATTAATTGTAGGCAAGTCTGCAGCACCTTTTCTTACTGATTGATGTAGAGTGACTCAGCCAATGAGGGGATGGGTTGTGCCACGCCTGGGTAGGTTGTGCTGATTTGTGTAAGAATGGAAGCTGAGCAAACCTTGAAGAGCAAGTCAGTAAGCAGAACTCCTCCATGGCCTCTGCATCAGCTCCTACCTTTAGATTCCTGCTTTGAGTTCCTGCCTTAACTTCTCTGGATAGTGACCTACAAGCTATAAAACTGACTTAAACCCTTTCTTCCTCACGTTCCTTCTATTCATAGTGTTATATCACAGCAAGAGAAACTGGACTTAGAAATGAGTACCTTACGTATGAGGTATTGCTTTCACAGACCTGACTATGCATTTTGGGGAGGATTGTGGTGGCATTTGAACTTTGCGCTATAAAAGCCATTAATTGTTCAGAGCTCAGGACTGTTTCTGTGAGAGCTTGGTAGATTAAAATGTTGAGAGAAATGCAGACAATGCAAGTCTGTCTTGTGAAGTTCTAAAAGAAGGTTTGAGAGGCCCTTAAAGAGTCTGTTGGAGCTGCCTGATATTTTGTATCAAGACTCTGTTTCTTGTCGCTGGGGCTGAAGAATCAGTTGCGATCAAAACACAAGAACCACTAAATTGAAAATGTTGCTTTGCTGGGACAACAGACACTGCTTGGCAGCCCCCAGCACTGCTCTTCTTTCCTGTTTCATCCCTACTTGTTCTCTCTGTCAATATGTAAAATACATACTAAACTTGTTTTATAATTAAAAAAATCAACTTCAAACAAACATCCCTATAGTCACTCAGAGGAAGAAAAAAACACTTTCCCTGAAACATAAATTATTCAGTTTATAATTTGTTGTTCAAAAACTGTATTAAAAGATTAGAGGAATTCTCCTACTAAAGTCTATTTTGGTGAATTAGTATGAGAT
>JANHMN010000013.1:7683260-7700302 GCA_030674055.1 Rhabdomys pumilio
CAAAAGCTGACACCAGAGACAGAGAGCAAGAGAGACAGAAACAGAGACACTGATACTCAGCAGCTTGTGCATACACCCACGTGGCAAGGGAATGAAGGGGGTCTTCTAGCAGTCACCATGTGTGCAGTCACAGTGGATTTAAAACTGCCTCAAAAGGAATCCTACTGGGAGTGTTTAGGTCCACAATTACAGTAAATGAAGATTCAGAATTAGCAAACGCATTTCACTTAATTAGAAGCATTAAGTAAGTACCACCACATGTACAGTAGTGTGCGTGCTAAGACGAGAAAATAGCTGACCCTGAAAAGTCTTTCTTTCTCTTATTCTAAATCTTATATGTCTGATGTTTAAGAAACTATTAATATTTCCTCCAACTGGACACACACACATATATACATGTACATACATACACACACAAATATACATACATGGAAACACATATATTCATATACTTACACACATTTACACACATGCATACACACATATACACATGCATGCATACTCACACACATATACATGTGCATACACATACTCATATACATGGATAAACATACATTCACATACACACATACATGCACAAGTACATACATGTACACACATGCATATACACATTTACACATAGATATACACACAGTCACACACATATACACGTGAATATACACATTCACATACACACATACATGGATAAACATATATTCACAAACACACATACATGTACAAATACACACATGCACACACATACATACACACACATGCGTGCACACACACACACACACACACACACACACACACACACACACACACAGCAGCTTGTGCCTGGTGTGAGCTTATAGGAATCTAGCCTTCCAGGAAAGAAAGAGGTGACAGTTTGCCAAGAAAAGGGTATTACAGATTCATGTTTCCTTTGACTTGATATCCTGACTTCTTGGCTTTGATGATTTTCAGTGTTAAATTCTAATAGTCTAGGCTTGGGAGAGGGCTGTGAGAATCGTAGTCAGGATCGCAAGGAACTATGAGGGAGCTGAGGAAGGAAAGAAGCAGGAATCTACAGAGGAGAAATCGAAGGTGGTAAGGATGCCACGCGGCCACAGCTCTGCACCCACACGGGCCCTTGTTAGCACACTGGCTTCTTCAGCATTTCAGGTGAAGGGGATGATCTGCTGTATCTCCATTTCTGCATTCATTTTATTTACTTTCTGCTTCAGTAGTGCTGGAGAGCAAGCATTATGAATTCCAGACAAGTGTGGCACCACCACGTTCCCAGACACACGGCTTTGTTTTTAAGGATAATATCTGAGTTGAGATGCTGTATCTTGTGACCCAGAATCAGTATCAATGGTAGAAGGTCCCTATCACTGCACCCCAAGCTTGACCTCACGAAAACAGGGGTGTCACTGCACTGGGTATCACTTCTCGACTTTTCATCTGGGCTATTTTCTATTTCAGACTCACTGAGAAACATCACAGTCTATTGCGCTACCACTGGCTGTCATGTGACAGTGCCGTCAACTCAGGAGGAACACAAGCCAAGCAAACAAATTCACCAGAGAGAACACTGGTTTGCCCAGCACTCACTGAAAAATGAAATCGTTTTCTTTATGACTTAAATTTGCTCTTCTTGGGTCAAGCGTTTGATTAAGCAGATAATTGCAAGAATCAATTTTTCAAATGCTTGCATGAGGATTTTCTCCTTGCCTTCACCACATTTGTTAAATTTAGAAACTCCCATGATAATCGTTATTCCATTCACAGCTGTTGGAAGAACAATTTAATGGAACATTCTCTCTTCTAAACCAAAATGCCCATGTCAGATATGTCTGACGCATAATAAAGGCATAGAAATGAGCATAAGAAATACAAATTTGTGTTAAAATTTTTTAAAAGGAATTTGCATTTCTTTATTTAAAAATGTGTGGGGCAGGAGAGGTGGCTCAGCAGTTAAAAGCATGTACACAATGCTCTTTCAGAGGACTGAGGTATAGTCCCCAGCATCCACACGGGGCATGCTGTAACTCCAGGGAATCATACTTCCTTTGGGAATACCCACCTACATTTTTGTAAGCATGTCTGAAGGGCTGGGGAGTGTGATGCCCAGGGAGGGAGAACTTGCTCACATGAAGTGTCTCTGGGTTCTATCCTCAGTATCTCAAAATAAAAGTATGAAATGCTTCCCTTACCTTCAAGGATGGAAATCTAGGATATTCCATTTTTACTTTATGGTAAAATTGAAGGGTGGATGATGACAGTTTGTTCTACAATTATGGAACCCAGCTTACTAAAGCAAAAGTTAAGACATCTCAGCCAAAGTATGGTCTGTCCCATGGCCACAGAGAGCTCACACTGTGGCCCTGCTCCTCACTTAGGGAGAAGCCAAGAACTCTGTGGTTTTGGAGTGGGGGGCTACTGATGAGCTGTTTATAGAGATGGGCAGCTAAAATATGAACCCCAAGGCCAGGAAGCCAAGGATTTTTATCATCTGGTCTCTTGCTGAAGACATTTGCTGGTCTCTGGTTCTAAGCATATGTCATCATGACCAACTAGAACTTGGGTTATCAGGACACGTCTCCTCCTCTGGGTTGTCTCAAGAGTAGCCAGGAATAGGAGTAGCTGGAAATGAAGGTCACCATCCTCCACCATCAAAACTGAAGTCCCCTACCCCCAGTGAGGAGCCACCTCAGACATTGCACAGTGCTCCCCAGACACTTGAATCACAGTTGGGAAGATGGGTCAGTCAATAAGGTACTTGCCTAGAAAACAGGAGTACCTGTGTCCAGCTCCCCCAAACCCACGTAGAAAGTCATGTGCGGTAGCACACACCGGTAATCCCTGCACTTGTGAGTGAGACTGGATGGAAGTGGAAACAGGCAAATCAATGAAATGTTTTCTGACAGACACTTGACCTTCATGGTGAAGTTCCAATGAAAGATGCCATCTCAGACAAAACAGTGGCAGGTGCCTGAACACTGACACCTGACTGACCTCCATTCATATGTGGTCTGTGCACACATGTGCACACCTCTTCATAAATATGAGTACACACACACACACACACACACACACACACACACACACACTAGGGATCAGAGACTTCCACATTCTGCTGAAGTATGTGTACCATAAGACCCAAAGACCAGAGCTCCCATCCTTTATCCTTAGTCCTGGTCTCCAAACTAGGGAGCCCCTGCTTTGTTCCCCTCACATTCTTAGAACACAAAAGAAGCCAAAATCTCTAGTCCCTGATGATACATGTTCATTCCTGTCAGAGAAGAATGGGGCCGCTGACTACTATCTTTTAGGGCAGCACACTAGGCAAAACAGACTCCCGCTGCTGACGCACACTAGCGAGTCTCTGCGGTGAGGGAGCCTCTGGATTTTTACTCTTAACTAAGCATGCAGGATGAGTAAGTACCCAAATGATCACATTTATGCGGTTTTTAATGGCCTGTCTGGGTTATGTTCTGTCCGCAGCTAGCGACTGAGCTGACTGCTGGCCAAGGCTTTTAGAATTCACACAGCTCTGTTTCAACACAATGATCTGACAATAGCAAGAGCTCCTCATTCCCATAGGTTCTATCTTTTGAGTCTGGCAGCATGGTGCATAGCAATCAGCTAAATATGTTCTGCTCTCCTGCTGGTACCTGGTGTTGGGATGAGGGCCCCAAGAACACCAGGGAATCCTATAGGGAGGAGGTGACAGGGGATGCCAGGCTTCCTGCAGAGCCAATGGAGGGAGAGGGAGGCCTGGGCCAGGACACAGAATCCTGCTCATACTAGGAGCAGGAGGAGTGTGCTGAATTACCAACAGTCTTATCGCTTCTGGTGTTTTCTCAGGAAAGCCTTAGTGTAGTTCGAGCAACAGTTTTAAACTGTGACTGTTTTTAATTGTTGTTGACAGAATGAGAATGTGACTGTGCTCAAATTCTCAGGACAGTCTTTGACAGAGACTGAAAAGGAATCGGTGCTTAGTGGCACAACCAGGGCACTGGAAGCACTATCCACCTGTTGGGAAATAAACATACTGGTCAAAAAACACTAGTCAAAAGCTAGGTGTGTTGGTGTGCCAGAAATCCCAGCAGTTGAAAGGCACAGGCAGGAGGATTGCCACAAGTTCCCATTAAGGAAGGCCCAAATAGCTAACTCGAGACTTTGCCTCAAAACAAAACTCAAAGGAGAGGCATGAAAAAGCAAATAAACCCCTAAAACCCGCCCATTACCCCTGCCACTTGTGATGGCTATCCCTGGTTGTCAACTTGACTATATCTGGAATGAACTTCAATTCAGAATTGGAAGGCTCACATGTGATCCAGAACTTGAGGCTGGGAGATACAAGTTTCTGGCCTGGATCTTCGAATAGAGATCTTGAGGTATAGTGGCTCTGCATCTCAGGAGTCTGAGGCAAGGAGATCTCCGAGTTCAAGGTCAACCTGGGACAAAACAAGTCCCAGATCCAGGCATGGTGGGGCACACCTTTAATCTGGGCCACACCTTCTGCTGAAGACCTACATAAGGACTTTGGACGAAGCAAGATTTGCTTTTCTTCTCCTGCTTGCATTTACTTGCCAGCACATCTGTTGGAATCTACTAGCCTTGTGGGTGTGAGCTTTCATACCCTTGTCTTAGCTTCCTGGAAGCCAGTATTCTGCCTGCAGCCTTCAGATGAAGATGTAGAACTCTCAGCTCCTCCTGCACCATGCCTGCCTGGATGCTGCCATGCTCCCACCTTGATGATAATGAACTGAACCTCTGAACCTGTAAGCCAGCCCCAATTAAGTGTTGTCCTTATAAGACTTGCCTTGGTCATGGTGTCTGTTCACAGCAGTAAAACCCTGACTAAGACAGCGCTCAACAGGGACCTGTGGATTTGGTACCATTTTACTCATATGTTTCTGCTCTATAGAAGCCTCAGTAATCACAATTCTGATTTTCGTGGAATTCCAAGTTTAATTATCAGTTAGTTATTTCAAACTATGAATGACTATTTGTCTTCAAAAGAATAAATTCAGAAGCTGTGAAAAGTTTTGGGAAAATGACAGTAATTTAAAAAAGAGGTATCTTCTTGTGAATTTTGAACACAGATGCAATGCAAGTGTGATTAGGAAATGAACACTCAGTTTTCGTAGGACGAGGTCTTCAGATTGTTAAAAGTATTTAACAATAAAGAAACTGCCTTGAGGCAAGTAAGACCTACAGGGTTCTTCCTGTCAGGCTCTGTAATTTTCATCTATGACACACTGTTTCCTTTTCTTGGGAGCTGTTGGAAACCAAAGCAGAGCACATATCACAAACACGCTTGGATTGAGGTATGGAACCCAGAACTTGGGGCTCTCTGACAAATGAGCAGGAAGGCTGTTACCTGTGAAAGCTCCCTGAGCCTCAGTAGTGGAAAGGAGTAATTTAGAGATGGAAGAGGAATACAGGCCAGATGTTGAAGTGTGTCCACTTCCATCACCACCAGCCACTGGAAGACACTCTCTTATGGTGGCAAGCACAAGGTCTCGGGACATGAAAACCTCAGGGAGCTGAGGGCAACGAATTCATAAACCTGTGGTCACAGTGTTTGCAGGAGCAGGGACAAGTGTTCTATAGGCCACCACAAAAGCACATGGAGGGGTACGGCTGTACACGGGAAATAAGTTTAACTTTCACTATAACCCAGTGTAAGACGAAAAGAGGAAACTGTACTTTAAATACATTTAAGATAAGCATTACAGCACAGAACCTTGTGTTTCCAATATTTTTGTATTTGCAATAAAAAAAGCTTATGAATATTTACATCTTTGCTTGTTTTTTGTGTATGTGTGCTAACCAATATGTTTAATGTCAGAACGTTAGCACTATGGCATATCTTTGAGAAAATTTGAACACGTTAAAAAGAATGTTCAACTTAAGATCCTGTATTATACTAAAATGACTCTCCAAAAAAGTTCGTAATGTATCAGGAATGTTCCCTGGCCTTTAGGGGGTGTGTTATAGATGTCCTGTTTAGGAATGAGGACTGAGCAGTGAGGTCTTCTCAGCATAATGACAGACTATGAGTCTCTTCACTAGTCATAGTCCACTGCACGACAAGGCTACTCCGACTAAGGCTGGAAGCAGCAATAGCGTGGCTCCAGGAACATCACAAGGAACACATGTGTGAGCCAGAGGATGAGGAAGCGTTCTGTAAGTGCTGTCTTCTGGATGTGATGCACAGGAGAGTTGCCTACCTGTGCATGAAGTGCGGACAGCAGTGTCATAAAAGCAGAGGGGACACCAGCTGAGAAGTGGCATCTGTAGGACTGGAAGGGGTAGGAGAGAGGAATGGGGGCTAATATCATTATAGCACATAATATACATGTTCAAGGTTATCACAGATAAAAAGAAATCATTTCATGAACTTGAAGTATGAAAATCTCAGTTATTTTTCCTGCATTTGTATCACATGAAGGGTAGAGAGTTTTTCCAAGTACTACCACATTTATCGTGGCCTTGAGTTTTAAACTGCTTCAGAAACAGGTGAGACTGTCAACACAGTTCAGACTTGGAAGGAAAACTGACCCAGCAGGAGGGAGTGCTCAAATCCAGAGTCTGTTTTTATACGCTTTCAATCTCTGCTGGTCTGGTCTAAGTGACAGCCTTCCATGCCTGTGGCTAGCTAATTACTTTCTTGTCTTCCATAATCATTGCTCCCCCCCCCACATGAGAACCCCAAAATCCTCTTCTCCCTTCAACATGGGGTCTGTTATTCCCAAGAGCTCGGGCAAATGCAGTAGCCACACACTGGACAATCACAGGGCTGGTGGCACCAAGGAATGTCTGCTATAGATCCCCATGTCCACTGGCGTCTCTTGAGCAGATGCAGGCAGCATCCTTGGACTCCTCAGACCCTGTGTGCCCCAAGAGCCAGCACCCCATCCATCCCCCAGGCCTGACTCCCCCAAGAAGCCATCAAGGTCTTTGATATGTGATGTCAGATGTCTCCACTAGATGGCAGTGTGTCCCCCTGGCAGGCTGAATGGGTGCCGCCCCGAGCCCCGAGCTGTGGCAGGGGTGCCTAAGCAGTTAGGTCATACTCCTTGGGAGGAGATGACAGTAGGGACCCACTCTTTACACTTAATACGCTGCAAACTTTGGGAGTCTCCAAAGAAGCTACTGGGGTTTCTGTTTGTTTTGTCTTTTCTTTTAATGTCAAACAGTCCAAAGCGGTGTTTCAGCCACTTACAGTGTATTAAAATACATTTTCTATAGGGATAGTTTCAAATAATGCTGCTATATCATTCATGAGCAAGCACTCCATGTTCACATGGAGACCCCTGGTGTCTGCCTTAATGACCCCACAAGTTCCCATGATCAAAATCTTGAACATCTCACTTGTGTGTGAAGGTTGTCGTAAGATTTGCATGTGATTCCTGACCCACTAAGTTCTGTGTAAGTGACACATATTTATATAAAAACCATTCCATAGGAAGTGACTTGAGGAACTTGTACTATGATCTGAGCGCTTTTGTTTTCTTCTCAAGTGCAGAGTTAGACAGATCATGTATTGTAAACACATATTGGGGAAAAAAAAGTATTTACAATACGTTTGGTAGTGTGAGAAAAAAAATCCTTAGGAACTATTTCTGAAAAACTGAAGTGTGCTGTGTATACTAAAAGTGCCACATAATTGTTCTTTAATATTGTCGTATAAATTTACCAATCACAAGTACATAGAGTGTGTCTCATCAGCAAGCTTGTGGTCACTGATGACTTGTTAGGAAAGTTGCTAACTGGTCCTTGGTACCACATGAGTCTGTGCCCTGACTGCAGGGAAAGCTTTGTGGTCACCAGCTCAAACCAAGCCCAGATCCCATGAAGCCCAGCAACCACAAATGACAAACATCTAGTGCAGTATTAACCATCCCCAAATACAAAAGCACAGTTTGCTGGTTAACGATCTGCCAGACTCACATCACTGCCAAGTGCCTACCCTTCCCTCTGTGGAGGCCTCACACACCCTCAGTCTTCTGAGTGAGACATGATCAAATCCCCATGTGACCATCTGTTGCTCTGGATCTGTGAAGCTGTCGTGAGTGATGACATGATATCTTCAGGCTCTTTGTTAACATGATAGGCTCAGTGGGAGGAGTACAGTTGCATGTCAAAAACAGAGGTCACACCAACACAGAGCTCATGCCAACACAGAGGTCACACCAACACAGAGGTCACATCAATGCAGAGGTCACATCAACACAGAGGTCACATCAACACAGAGGTCATGCCAACACAGAGCTCATGCCAACACAGAGCTCACGCCAACACAGAGCTCACGCCAACACAGAGCTCACGCCAACACAGAGGTCACACCAACACAGAGGTCATGCCAACACAGAGCTCATGCTAACACAGAGGTCACACCAACACAGAGGTCATGCCAACACAGAGGTCACACCAACACAGAGGTCACACCAACACAGAGGTCATGCCAACACAGAAGTCATACCAACATAGTTCTTGCTTCATCTGCTTCCTTATTTTAAGTATTTCATGCCCAAAGACCTTAAAAATTGTATATCTTCTGTGAATAGATAGCCATGTAATCTCAAGGCCTTTGTTGGACCCCTTCTAATCGTTGTCACTTTGAAGTGTCATGGTTAAAACGCAAAGTAAACTTCTTCTCCCTTTTTATATTGAGCCTTTAAAAATGCTTATCTGAAACTTTGTTATGATAGTTGGAATACTTTTCTTCTCTTAATGTTTTAAAGACCTCCTAGGAGTAGAACCAAGCGGTAAGGTGTTCAAACGATGAAAGGTGCTTTCACTTCTCAGGCTTTGCTTTGCTTCTGAGCTGATGACAGCCATTTGGGGTCCCTTAAAAGTGTGAACTATTGGGGCTGGCTTCATGCTCCATGCTAGGCTATGTATGAGCATGTGAGACACCACATCCTCTTCCTATGAACAAAAGGGAGGAAGGGAAAGTGGGAAAAGGGAGGGAAAGAAAGAGGGAGGGAAAAGGGGAGGAGGGAGACTGAAAAGAGGGAGGAAAGGAAGGAGGGAAGGGGAGAGAGAAGGGAGGGAGATAAAGAAAAAGGAAGGCAAAAAGGGAAGAGGAAAAGAAGAGGAGAAGGAAGAAGAAAAGAATTCAGATCATAAGCCACATGTACATGGTTTGTGGCCCTGAGTCCAGACAAAGGTCATCTGAAAAGCCTATGATATAGTGTTTGGGAAAAATGACACAACCCTCTATCCTGAGGCATTATGAGCTCTAAGTCCTCTGTGGGTCCAGATTCTCTGAGTGGCTTTATTCTTTGTACTTACCCAACCAGAGTCACAGGACTTGGACTGTTTCATCTTCATGAACAGTTCATTCTAACCTCTGTGCACGTCACAAAGTTCTCCCAGCAGACATGGATATTTATGGAGGGTAATGGACACCTCAGGAGTGAGCCACACAAACCCTGACTGACTCTCAAATCCGCAGCCTCAGCGACCCATGCCCATATGGCAGTGATTGCCACCTGTCCCCATCCTCATCTGAGAGACTCTTAACTACCCATAAAAGCAGAGCGACAAGCTGGGACACCTGCACCCTCATCACCTGTGTTTGCCTTGGAATGTGGAGCTGCCAAGCACTCGAAGTCCTGATCATCTCTACCTGAAACACAGGCAGCACTTCACGGAGGTATTCCAGGTCAGGGGTTGTATCCTTCTTGCCTGTCATCTTGCCCGACTTCAGAGTCCAGAAGAACAAATGATAGCCCTGGTGCAAATGGGTGCCCTGTGCCAGTCACAAGAGGGACACTCACTGGGTGAGAATGGCCGGTATCAGTCTTTACAAAGTGTCTGCACTCTGGAGACATGATCCTAATCTGTGTTTAACAGTATGCTGTACTGATGAATAGTATATTTTTTCCTCACAACTAATCATCCTGGAGGGATGGAGAGATGAATAGAATATGAATATACTAAAGATGTAGATGCTTTTCTGTTTGAGCAGAGTACACCATGTACTTGAGGAGCAGGCCCGTGAATGGGAAGGTTTTCTCCTTTCAGCCTGTAGCAGTTCTGACTACTGGAGATTTATAACAGTCCCATCCCTTGCCGGGTGTTTTCTTTCAGCCCAAGAATGTACTCCACCGGGGCTCCACACTGCTTTCTCTAGTGAGATATCACCAATCGTCATGTGTGAACGCAAGGCATTTATGAGATCATCATAACATGAGAATGAAATTATTGTGCAAACATGTGCAAAGAAATGGTTCAGCTGTTTAAGCATGGCAAACTCACATGGCTACCACACACATAGCTATATATGTACAAGTACATATATATGTATGTGAGAATGTATGAAATTTGCCACATGTATAGATGAAAACACATGATAATGAAACTTTGAGTAAAGATATGTAGTTTCATAGACATTACATATCAAATTCCATTAAATTTTATGTGTACACAGACATGTTATTTGTTAGTTACTAGCCTTCATAAACTTGGGCAAGTCCTTACACATCTACACACACAGGAACACACTTATACATGTCTACACACCTACATAAACACATTGCAAGCTACCATCCAGTGTTTTCTATGTAATCACCAGTCAGTAGAAGTCCTCTGGGGTTTCTGGGAAAGCCAGTGATGTTGCCAATGTAGGGCCAGTCTCGAGGCTGCCCACATGCGCCGATGGCCCTTGACAGGATTGCTTTCCACAGCCAGCAGACTCTCTGGGTATTCATATTTCCTCTTCTCTGCTGACAAGCAAGTATCATCTGAGATTAGAGAGCATGGCCCTCCTCTCCCACAGTGTGGATGTGCTTGACCTGGGAGTACCAGCTCCCCGCCCACCTCTCCTCACTGTCCCTCAATGGTGGGCACCTCCTTGATTGTAACTGCCCAACTCACATTGCTATTCTTGCCCACTGCCCCAGAAGTGCTCTGTTGAAGTCACACCCCACTTTTTTGGTTTCCTCTTCAAAAGCATGTTCCCCACGCTGAGATGATCTCTGGAACCTTTGGACTACCGGGGATAGAAATGGCACAGGAACTGGGCAAAACTCATTAGTTATCCCACTTTAAACGCCTCCTGTAAATGGGTATGTGCCCACTCGTTCCATCACCCACATGTGCTTTCACTGAGAGCCTTCATACAATTTATTCCTCATATTTGAATAAGCAAAAAAGTAATACGTTGAGTTAGAAATTGCTTTATATAAATAAGCAAAAGAGTAATACATTGAGTTAGAAATTGCTTTGGGATCTGCCTGGCCCTCTGTCGCCATGAAGTCTGAGGACATATGTGCAAAAAGACATAGAGGACCCACAGGTTTCGTGAGTGTGGGTGTGGAACAGAGGGGGTTAACCCCTCCAGTCCTCATCAAGGAAGAGAAGCGACATGAAGAAGAAAGATAACAGACAGTGAGACATCCTTATATAATTACCACAGCTAATGTTTCCCTGCGCATAGTGTTCAAGTTCAGAAACCTCAGCCAGGGGCCCATTAAACGATTCTTTTCTGCTTATGCTGTTTTATTTCACGCTTTTAGAAGGAAAAATGTAACAATAATTCACAGAAGTAATAATTACCACTTATAAAGCCCTCCGTTACCAGGGACGGTTTGCTGATTGCTTCCCGAGGAGCGGATGGTTTCAATGGTCTGAACATCCTCGTACGGAGGAGGGAGGTTGAGGCAGGGATTGTTCGTGTTAAGTTGAGAGCTCCTTGAGGACAAGAAACACACTGCAATTAAATCTGCAGAGCTCATTAAGTCTTATACAGCTGAGACATGGAGGCTGCTCCAGGGACATGTCAGAGAGTTGGAATTTGCACTGGGACAGCTCGTTCATCAGCATCAGCCAAGCACTGCAGTGACATCACACTGCTGGAGGTGGCTGCGACCACACCATTAATGGAACGTATGAGCCCACACCATAGCAGGTGTGTGTGTGTGTGCGTGTGTGTGTGTGTGTGTATGATTGTGGCAGTGGTCTAAGCAATGCTGGGGAGCCTGGTTCTGCCCTGGGACTCTCCTCGACGTACTAAATCCTTCTGCCAGTTTCCCTCTGGCCAGAGGATGTTAACCCAGCAAACCAGGGAAGCGTAGCACATGGCACCAGAGGGAAGAAGCTCCTGGGATGCTGGTCAGGCTTGTGAATGTACTTGGTCTTACCTAAGGAAATGATTGTTAGCTGACGGTGGATGAGGCCCATCCTACCCTGCAAAGTCCATCGGTGTGGAGAATCTTGGAGTCCTCCATCACTAGATACTCGGGGAGGTTGGGTGGGCAGGTCTGCTTGGATGGAGGAGAAAGACTTCCTTGCTGCCTTCTGCCTGGCCATTTTGTGTGGCTTCTCAACCTTTAGTTATCCTCCTACCTACTGATTAAGCATGGGCAGTGTCACCTGGTACTTAATGCCCTCATGCACCTGGTGCTTAATGCCCTCATGCACCTGGTGCTTGATGCCCCCATGCACCTGGTACTTGATGCCCCATGCACCTGATACTTAATGCCCCATGTACCTGGTGCTTAATGCCTTCATGCACCTGATACTTAATGCCCCATGCACCTAGTGCTTAATGCCCCCATGTACCTGGTACTTAATGCCCCCATGCACCTGGTGCTTAATGCCCTCATGCACCTGGTACTTAATGCCCCCATGCACCTGGTACTTAATGCCCCCATGCACCTGGTACTTAATGCCCCATGCAATGTGGGCTTGGTTGTTACAGCCTGGCCTTGGGAATATGGTTGTTTGAATAGGATTAGCTCCCAAGGACTCATGTATGTGAATGCTTGGCCTCAGGGAGTTGCACTGTAGGAGGTATGGCTTTGTTGGAGTAGGTGTGGCCTTGTCAGAGGAATTGTGTCACTATGGAGGTGGGCTTTGAGGTCTCTGATGCTCAAGTCAGTTCCTGCTCTGTCGCTTGCAGATCAAGATGGAGAACTCCCAGCTCCTCCTCCAGCACCACATCTGCCTGCACTCTGCCATGTTTCCCACCATGATGATAATGGACTAAACCTCTGAACTGTAAGCCAGCCTCAATGAAATGTTTTCCTTTATAAGAGCTGTTGTGGTCATGATGTCTCTTCACAGCAATAGAAACTGTAACTAAGACAGGGAGTCTCACCTCAGTGTCCTGACTGTCGATGTCCCTTGATTGCCAGGTGAAGCCTGACAGGACTTCTCTCATCTCTGGCTGCTTATGATCCTCCTTGGGCCTGCCATACACCTTTAGGGGATTCTGTTTTGAATGTGTGCACACCCACAAGTGGCATGCAAGCTGCAGAGCTGTTCTGCATGGGGGGAGCCTGTTTACCTTGGTAGTGTGAACAGCCAAACTACAGCTATCCTTGTTCTAACACTGCCCCCCAGACCCCAGCACGAGGCCTCTGAGAGTATACACTTTGTGGGCAGAGATGAGATAAAAGCTGATGGGGTTTGTATGAAAGATTTATTCTCTTTCAGCAAGCCATTACTGTCACCATATATGTTTACATGTATGTGTGTATGCATGTTTGTGCACATTGGTGTTTACATACAAAAGCAGTAGGACATTTCTTTTCACTAAGATGTTATCTTCCAAAACAAATGGCATTTCGTGAACTTCCTCAGCAGCTGCTCATATGTGTACATACATGTGCATGCACACATGCATGTGCAAACATCCTCGAATTTATTAATATCCAACTTCATGTGAAATAGGCACGACTTCACGCTGTCTGTGTTGGTGTCAGTGTCTTTAAACTGTCCCTGATAAACAAAACCACTTTTAGACCTATAGCAATAGGCACACCTTTTGTCCTGTTTTTATGGGTTTCCTTAATCAAACTTAAATTTCTGGCAGTAGCTTCTTTCTCAGAAATACACATGTCAAAATATCTTTCCCTTTGTAGTATCCACAGCCATCTTCAGGAGGCAGTGGATAATTTTCCCGGTGCTAGTTCCTGCTTCAGTGTGAAGAAGAAGTATTCACGGTGAGGTCAGCTGCTACATGCTCTGTTTAGAGTTTAGAGTGTGTTCCTGGGTGGAGATGTGTGCATTGAGCTCCATGGTCCTGTTGCTATGAAAAATTGCTCCAGTGCCCTGAATCCTATAACCAACACATTGTAGAACAACTGAGTCTGATACGATGCAGTCTAACTGATTTTACTCAAGGCAGTTTTACTCTAGCATGTGGGTCAGACATCAGCAGTGGCCTGTGCTGTCTGCCATGGTGTAACTGTCTTGGGGACACAGGCAATCAAACATCAGGGCATATGGAACTTCCTGCTCTCAGGCCCTTGGTGCCCCCCAACCCCTCTTCTGACCCTCTAAGATGTTCACATAGCCTTTTATCCATACCCTCCATGAACAAGGGATATATGACTCTGTCTTATTTTGTATGCACAAAACAGCAGCCATTTAACTGTTAGCTTCTATTAATAATGCCCTGAGACAAATGTAAGAAAAATTTCCTTTCAGCACACCATCACTGTCATAGCTGATGGGTAACGATGGCGTCCTCTGAGCGGATCATGGAAGTCAGGATGAGAGCGCACTCGAGCTGCCAGGCTTAGTCTCCACAGTTTACACACATTTATCTCTATAAATATTTATATATTTTCAAAATTTGCCCCAGGGGAATGAGACAATCATTTTATTCTGAGTGAAACACACTTTCATTTATTTAAAATACAAAGAGCAGTCACTGCCAGCACCTGAGCCTTTGTCTTCTGCCTCAATTAAAAATCATAAAAGCTTCATTGTTATTTTAATGTCAAATGAATTTGCTAATATTATAAAGTGAAATATACACTCTCATTCCTATTATTTTACCAGTGTTCTCATGCAGTGTGAGTGTGATTCCTTCAGCCTACATAGTTTTACATAGAAATGCACCACATTGAGATAATTTGACCAGTGATGAACTGGATATGAACAATGTTCTCACTGGTTGTATATCCTGATAACATTTTAGCACCTCATGTAGTATGGAAGCATACATTACAGTGTTTATATAAATTTACTAACAATGCACTCTGGGGAAGTTGTTCCCACCATTGAGCTACACACTGCTCAATGTATTTATGTATACATTGTATATATTCATTACATATATACTATCTATCTATCTATCTATCTATCTATCTATCTATCTACACTGTTTTGTCTAATGGACTGTATATTATTTACCTTGTTATTTACTTTTCTGTAAAATAGATAAATAATAATAATAACAGTAAAAAAAACCCCACAATTCTAAAAGTAGAATGTTAACAATTGAATTGAATTTTTTAAAAAAAACTTATAGATTGTCAGAGCCCTGAAATGGTCCTAATGACATTTGCCTGCACTTTGAAAGAAGGTTAATTCCTCTCTCCTTCTGCATGGATTTGAGGCTATCTGCAGGACAGACACTGGGCTGCTTCCACTTGCCACAGTCAAGGATGGACACCAAGCAGGAGTCCCTCTATAAGGCAGTGTCACCATGTAGCATGTAGCTATTCTGGACACAAAGTGTCTTCAGGGACCTCAGTGGAACCCAATGACTCAAATCAGATCCCACACCATTGAGCTACACACTGCTCAATGTATTTATGTATACATTGTATATATTCATTACATATTTAAATGCCAGTTTTAATTGCAAAAGTGCTAGAGGCTCATGGCAAAGGGGAAAGCATCTTTGGTCACTTTTCCACCCATCAGATCTCCTTCAGAGTCTATGGCTTTACCAGTGGCTAGCCTTGACCAATCAAAGCTGTTAGCATTTCTAGGACGTTGTCATCTGGGGAGAGCTTCAACATATGTAGCAATAACCATCAACAGTAAGATAATCCCTATGAAGTCTTGCATCTACGAGCTGATAGCATCCTATAAGAGAAAAGCCATTGGCTTCCTGTAGAACTTTTATCTGGGCTTAGAAGGAAACAACAATGACCAGTGGTGGAAATCTGGGCTGGGGAGCAGGGGACACAGCCTGCTTTGTGTCTGTTCCTGAGATTACAAACACTGATACAGCCCTGCATCCTATCACAGAGCCATTGATAAAGGGAATAGGTTGATAATGGGTCCGGAGGGGAGGATGCATACTGAAGGTACAACTGGCATGGGAGGGAACACTGGGGGCTTTTCAGGGCTTCTCCAACTTCTTGCTTTCCTGGATGAGAACAGAAGCCTCTCTCCAGCAGCCTCCCTGAGGCACAGGCCCGGCCCTGCTACCCTGACCCAGCCAGCACCTCAGATATTCTCACCAGCCTTCTTTTACTACTTGTAATGATGCTGGATGACCCAGTATCTTGTAAAATGAAATTGAATCTGTGGCAAGGAAGTCCTTCTGCTATTAAAATGATTTTTTCCCTTTGTAATGGAGCACTGTCAGTCTAACCATTTGCAAATTGCAATTAAAATCTGAAGCCGGCAGCACTTTTGCAATTAAAACTGGCATTTAAAAAAAAAAAAAGAACTGCACCAATCTAGATAATTAGATAGGAACTAAAATATCCATTTATTACGCATATGGACATGTACGAGGAAATAATTTGAAATGTATTATTCGAGATATTTTCTTTTTAACGAGGAATATGCTAAATTGCATTGGCAAAACAAGTTGTTTTTGTGTCTCGTGCCATTGAACCCACTTCAGAGAAGAGGTGTCTGGCATTTGGTCACCGATTTGTTTTTCTCCCTTGTTCCTGGGGCTTCTTACTCTCCTCATTTCAGTTCTGAATGTGGCAATGCAGAAGCAAATGTCAGGAAACGCAGAGGGAACGACTGAGTCTCAAGATCCAGTTGCCAGGGATCTAACTTGCCAGGGCTCATCCATTATGCCCAGCCCCTTGGTCCTAGCGCTGTAATTAAATGTTGTCAAGACGTCTCAAAAATACATCTTCACTAAGTAAAGTTCTTTCCAAGCCAAGTTCTCAAGATCTGTTCCAGGAGAATGTATACTACGACAGAGAAGAGCTGAGTTCCCCCACCATGACCCTATGCTGAGACAGGGAAGCTGTGAGCTCCCCCACCATGACTCTATGATAGGACAGGGAAGCTGTGAGCTCCCCCACCATGACTCTATGATAGGACAGGGAAGCTGTGAGCTCCCC
>JANHMN010000013.1:7700312-7710523 GCA_030674055.1 Rhabdomys pumilio
TCCCCCACCATGACTCTATGATAGGACAGGGAAGCTGTGAGCTCCCCAATCATGACTCTATGCTGGGACAGGGAAGCTGTGAGCTCCCCCACCATCTTGAGCTGATGAAATGAAGACCACATTGGCAAGAACTGATGTCTGTGAATGTGTGGTGTTTCTCTTGGTGATGTCTGGTCTTTATAGTTCATGGTTGAATTCTGCCATCAGTAACTTCAGGAGGATTAGGAGAATTTATATGTAGTTGGAGCTCAATTTATCTACTCACTGCTGCCTCATGCTCTGTTATTCAATCCCTATCTATCTATAAACAAACGAGCAGTTGATTGGAACTCAAGGTCAACACCCAGATTTCACTGCAGTTGACAGTTGAGGTGACATGTTGGTGATCCAGAACACCATTAGGCAAAAACAGGCATTGCTCTTCTCTCAATCAACAATCCTGCCTTCCCTTCACTCCCTTCTAGCCCCAGCATCTGTCACGTAGCTATTTCCTTCAAATGGGAACATATTCTTTGGGACAGAACAATGAGGTATATAAGAATTAAGATGCAAAGAGAACATATGAAGCTCATAAAAGTCCTGAAATTTACAAGATTCATGCCAACCTGAAGTTTACATGGACAGTATGTTGTTGAAAGAAGACTCTCAATGGAGCTGCTTACAAGTTGTACGGGGAACTCCAAACAGGTTGACTTTCCGCTGATGAAACTATCTTTAGGTCACCCAAACTTCTGTAAGTACTGCTTCTTGCCTTGTTCTTATCAGTGACTTCAATTAACTCCCTAGTTCACCAAAGTAGTCTTGTGAGGAATCATTTCTTTTATTCACTTTTGGGGCTCTATCTAGGGTGAATGGACATTTGTTCAGGCTGTTCCAGTAAGTCACATGACAGCACCCTCACTACTCGGGGTCTTCACATTAGAATGTTGAGATTTGCATTTGGTATTTTCATTTACTCATCACCATAGCCTTGGGGCCTCTCTACTTCCATTTTGAGATATGGTTTCCCATTGGTCCAGGTATGTCTGTAGTTCCTACTTCAGTGAATTCGTGAGCCACTCCACACCCTAAATGTCTATCAAGACCCCAGAGTGATGAACCTCCCAGGGGCATGTGTTCCACAGCAGCACAGCCTTTTATGCTTTACCCAGTTTCCAGAAAGGAAATGGCTTAGGACAGGCATCTGCCAATAGTCTCCCCAGTAAACTATATAGACTGCCAAGTTTTATGTGGGTTCGTGGGAAATCATTAGGAACAGATTGATAGAGATTTGCAGAATCAGGCAAGAAAGAATCTGAGGCACAGAATCAGCAGTCACAGCTAGTAAGTTACTGTCTGTCAGAGGAGGGTTAGAAGGCCAGCCCCAGGACCCAGCCTGTCCTCGTTCATGGAGGAGCTAGCTTACTGGGTGGTTGAGCCATGCTCCACCTGTGGTGTAGGTTATAGAAGTACCTACCTGCTCTACCACGGATGCATAACGCTAGCCTCCTTGTTGGCAAACACGTCTTAGCATTAGCTACTTACAGCTGGGTCTGAAGCATACACATTTTTTCAGCCTAGTTATCTTATCTTGCTATGAATTTACAGAATTAGAAATACAAGGCATAATGGCAGGAACGCTAATTCCCCAATTTACTAAACCCGAACCCTAACACTGAGGTAAAGAGCAGGGCTTCTCGCTCTTCTGTGTACAGGATCATTAGCTTACTGAGGTGTAATTCCCATGCTGTAGAAGTCAAATTTGGAGTTCAGTGACCTAATGTGTCCACAGCATAGTATGGCCGTCACAATTCCAATGCCTTTAGACCTGCGGCTCCCTCTCAGACCCCAGTCCACCTCTGCTCCTCTGTCTCAATGTTCTATACATCCTGAATCTGCCATACAAGTGTGATCTGAATTGACCATCGTGTCTGCCCTCTACACGACATTTTTTTTTCTGCACAGTGGTCCTCTTTGCCTGCCTTATACATTTTAACTCTTTATGGCTCAGGCTTTTTACAGGGCTGCTGCTTTCCTGATTTCTCCTATTCCAGCCAGCATTGCATATCAGGTAGTTTGATAAGAATGGCTCCCATGCCATGTTGAGGTTCGAACCTAAGCTGCTGCTGAGGTCATGCCTGGGTCAGCGATGATGTCTGTGGCTCATACTACTACTGTAGAATTAACATGGGGATGTCCCTGGACAAGGCAACTTCCAGGGACTATATGGATGTCCAGGGGCTATGCAGAACTGATTCTGTCCCTCACTGGCTGCAGCTATCTGGATAGTCAGCCCCACCTCTCAGCCCCACCTCTCGCTTGTGGCAGTATGGACAATAGCACTCAGGAGAGTGGGCCCTGCATCTCACTCAGACAGCACAGTGGAGCTGGCCCTGATGGCAAAGACATGGGTAAGCCAGCCCTGAGGGTGTGAGAGCAGGAGAGATAGACCAAACCCTTACAGGTTGTAGCACTTGGAAAGCAGGCCCTGTGCTTTGACAGACAGGGCATCACAGTGGAGCTAGACTTGGAGAGCTGCCCCTGCTCCTGCCAATGCCAGCATTGGGTAGGCTGGTGGGCTAGCTTGGGCCTGCCCCTGCCAATGGTAGCATTGGGTGGGCTAGCCTGGGAGTGCTGGACAGTTCATCCGGTTGGTAAGCCTGCAGGCTGAGGCGCTCAGCTGTCACCCAGGCCCAGACTCAGGGCTCTGAGCTAACCCTCCCCAAATCTGTGTCATCTTAAGCTGCAGGATCTCCATGATACAGGGCAGCAACAGGAAAACCAGGAGGAGACCTGGTGAGGATCTGATACTGATGGTGTCACAGAAGCCAGAGGCCTTGAAGCACACCAATGACGCACTGGAATGAGCATTTGCAAGTGAAGATGTGGGATGGAGAACTATACTGTGGGACACACTGTGACACGCTACAGCTTCCATGATGACATGGTTTTCTATGCAATGTATTTTCGGTCTGTTTGTGGTCTGTGGTGTGTGTGTGTGTGTGTGTGTGTGTGTGTGTGTGTGTGTGTGGTGTGTTTCTTCTTTTGAGGGGAGGTTGCAAGAATAAAGAGTGGATATGAGGGGACAAGGCAATGAGTGTCTGAGGTGCATGATGTGAAATTAATGAAGAAACAATAAAATGCTGGTTTTGTTTCTTTTTTTAAAAAACTGCCCAGCATGGCATGGGCTCATATGTTTGAATGTTAAGTCATCAAGAAGTAGAACTCTTTGACAAGATGAGAAGGATTAGGAGGTGTGGCCTTGTTGAAGGAAGACCAGGCCCAATCTCTCTCTCTCTATCTATCTTTCTCTCTCTCTCTCTCTCTCTCTCTCTCTCTCTCTCTCTCTCTCTCTCTCCCTCCCTCCCTCCCTCCCTCCCTCCCTCCCTCCCTCCCTCCCTCCCTCCCTTCTTCCCTCTTCCTCTTTGCCTACAGATCAAGATGTAGAACTCTCAGCTACTTTCCAGAAGTAAAGATTCACCAAGATGAACACCTATACTCCAAATACAGGGGACACCAGGAAGAAGGGCAGACATTGGAAGAGCTGGAGAGTGGGGAGGGATGCTACAAAATACCCTCCTCTGGACCTGACAAGTGTTGTCCCATTGTGGGGGGAGGGGCATCTGAGGCCCCATTCTTCCCTGAAGCTCTGGAGAAATACCTGCTGGGAGACTGGGAATCACATTCCATAGTGGCATAACCTTTGCTAACTTGCCATTGTTCAAGTAAATAGTCCTCCATTCATGTTCGTGCAAACCCTAATTAAATTGAATGGGCACACACATATAAACACATACACGCATACACACAAATACTCACACATACATATACACAGACACACACCCCCAAACACACAGACACACAGATACCTCCTACATACATACAAACACACACATATTCACACACACACACACACTCATACATATACACACACACACACTAATAAACACACAGATACACAGATACCCCATACATACATACAGACACACATAAACAATATTCACACCCACACAAACACATACCCACACATATACACACACACAAACACAGAGAAACAGATACCCCTGACTTATACACACACACACACACACACACACACACACACACACACACACACGGAAGAGGATCTGTTGGGAAGGAAAGGTCCAGAGGGAATGGGAGGAGAAGCAAGAGATAATGAGAAATAGATGTGATTAAATACTTTTTAATATTATATGGAATTGTAGAATAATTAAACCTCAAAGTTGAAAAAAAATGAATTTCTTCTAAGAAAAGAAGATTGCACTGAAGCGTGGACACTTGTCAGTGCACTGGGGCCCGATGAGGAAGAACACAGTGGCACATACTTATGACAAAGCCGTGCCTCCCAAGCCTCCTTTTCCAAAACCCAGAGGAAAGCCAAGGGACCAACTGTTGATGGGCAAGAGGAGCCTCCAGTGTTCAGGCCACTGAGCCACCCAGCCTTGATACTCTCTAGGCTGTTGACATGAGAATCTTGTACAGTGACCCAGATGTACTCTCCCCATCAAATTGCTATCAATATCAATTTACCAATATCAATAATCATCTGTTTCCCAGTGGACTGCTGTTCTCAGACAGGATATGCACTCTCCATGTCTCCTGAAGTGCTTCGGTGTTGGTGTCAATAAAGCTGCTGGCTGCTCTCAAGCTATTGACAGTTATTAAAAATGACCTTGATGTAATTTTATACCCATAAAAAACAAAGAGAATATGCTACAGATGATGAGAACATTCAGACAGGCAACACTGACAGCAGGGTACCAAGGGAAGATGACCGTTCTGAACCTCTGACATTATTGGTTTTTTCTGTTTCTAGAATCCCATAGGCTCCTGGGTGCAGGCCTCTGCTCTCTGGAGAGCTTAATTGAAGCTATCTGGACCTTGTGTGTATTGTGAAGAGTTGACACAGGCCAGCAGCTCGGTGGTTATAGAATATCACAGGCACCACTGGGACCATAGAATCTACACAGCCATATTGATCAACAAGGCCTGGTGGATACCCTGGCTCCGGGTCTGATGGGGACAGTATGCTAAGAGCTCCCTCACGATTTCTACCCACTTTGTGTGTGCACAGATTGATCTGGCCCAGTGTTGAAAGTGCATTTTCCTCCCTAGATTCATGTGAGGGTTTCCTAGAGGCTGTGATAGTCTCCATATACACTGAAAAGTGCCAAAGGTGGACACAAAGTAGCTGAGCAAATTATTCAAAATCGTAGCTTGCACTGAAGCAACCCCTCCCCCCTCCCCTCCCTACATGCACAGAAGGGTCACACCAAGAAAAACTATAGAAACTAAGAACACCTCCTGTGTCAGGAACAACAGAATAGCACTTCACTGGGTCAGTGGCCAGCCCTGGATTCTGGGTGGTGTGGGCCTCTGCTAAATCATATTTAATCCCATCACCTTTGCCTTGATGGGCTCCTCAAAAGGAAGAGCACAGGCCACAATGCTTTCATTCTTAAAATAAATCACTATTAAACATAATACTGATGAGGTCCTTGGTCCCACTAAGGCCAGAGTAAATGAGTCACATTCCCTTCCTTCCTTTCTCCTTCCTCTAAGGACGACTCCCATTTCCTCCTTTGTTGCCTCCTGCTTTGTGCTTTGAACCTTCCTCCCATACACTGAACCTAATACTTACTGATTTGACTAGTCTGTGTTACCATGGAGCCCTCAGGATCCTCCCATCTCTGTTCCTATCCTCATGTGGGGACTGCAGGGAACAAGCAGCCCAGCTCACTTACACCTGGGTGCTTCCGATCTTAATTCTGGTTCTCATGAGTGTGGGGGAAGCACTTTATCCACTGGTCTATTTCACTGCTTTGGCATTCAACAGTATTTGTCTTTATTAAATTGGTCTTTTTAATCCTTGGCTTTTTATTTACTATTTCAAATTGTTGGCCAGTTTATAGACCTCCCAAACATTATAGGCTATTTGTCAATATTATTGCTTACCTCCCCAATTTAATGTCTGAAGGCAGTACATAACCAAGTCATAGAATATGGAACCAGTAAACTGGTACTGTCCTGAAAGCTTTGTCCCTACTAGGCATCTTTCATAGTTGTTGAGGGTATTATTCACACTGCTAGAAGGGAAATGTAATCACCAGTCTTATCAGGCTGTGAATCCTGTGTGCTACAATAACAGTCACTCTGGTAAGACATGCCCACTGGTGCAATAGTGGATTAAACATTATGGAAGTAACCAACCACCTTCTGATTGGATCTAAGTTCTAGTTTACTTATAAGACCCATGCCTGGCACCACTGTTAGTCCAAGAACTGTGGCTAATACCATAGGCCCTTGAGGAAAGCCTATTACTATTACTCTGCTAAATGTATGTAGTTATAATGGGAATTGTAATGACATATTGTAATAGCCAGGAAATCTCAACTCTCATCAGAGAAGCTTTTCTGTGTAGTAGATTGTGATTAACACAGAGGCATAGTCAAGGTGCAGCGAATCAAAGACTGTAAAGCATTCAGCACCAAATGGGGCATCTGTATCACTCACAGCCTTCCCAAGGTTCAGAGAGTATTGTGGAGGGAGGGATGGAAAGATATGAAGAGCCAGAGGTGGTGAATTTTATAAGGAGACTGTGTTATCAGAATGCCACAAGGCAGCTGCACGTATGAACTCTTGGGAGCTATGACAGCCGACAAAAGCCCCATGTAAGTTCAAGCAGGACCAAATCCCAGAATGGAGAGAGCAGGTAGGCATGAAATTCCACTTCTGAGCAAGGAGCTGGCAACTGATAACTGCCAGGAGAGATAGAATCAGTTTTATGTAAGAATACTGACTCTTACAGGTAGGTTGACCACGCTCCAGGAAAAGGCCACATAGCCATGATTTATGGGCAACACAGGGACTGGACTTGACAGGTAAACCATTACGACTATACAAATTCTTGGATGGCAAGAGAAGGGGAGTTGGATCTGGGAGGAGACAGGGAGGAAATGAATATGGTCAAAATACATTGTACAAAATTCCCCAAGAATGAAGTTAAAACTGGGTGACAAACTCCAGCTTACTTACTTCAAAGTCTATTTCATTTCTGCAAATCACATTTTTTAAAGAAAAATTCAGTGATAAATTTATAGATTAATAATAATGGTGGCTGAAATATATGGGTGAGTTAAAAGAAGGGCTGTGAAGCTGCCTTATTAGTTTGATATGTGTGTGTGCGTACGTGTGTGTGTGTGTGTGTGTGTGTGTGTGTGTGTGTGTGTATTAATAACTTCCAAAGTTTTTGAATGGCAAGATCTACTGACAAGTCCTACAGGAATGACCCAACGTGCTAACTATGGCAACATCATCATGTATAATATCAAAGCCAGAATCTAGAAACCATAAAAATATTTCTAAAGACCTGTTAAATTCTAGGTCTATTTCATATTATTATTCATCTTACTTGCCCTGTCCCTACACCACTGTAAAACAAAGTAACTACACATCACATACACTGGCCTGCAAGAACTAACCCTCCACACAGGATCGTCTTAAAATTGGTAAGGAACTAATACAGAAGATACAGTTCTCACAAAAAGCAGAGACTCTGGGTGCCAAGTTAGTTTCTACTTAATTCTGAAATAAGATAGATGAAAAATTATTTTCAGAGTAAAACTACACAATATGTACTAGTCAGGGTTTCTATTCCTGCACAAAAATCATGACCAAGAAGCAAGTTGGGAAGGAAAGAGTTAATTCAGCTTATACTTCCATGTTGCTGTTCATCACTAAAGGAAGTCAGGACTGGAACTCAAGCAGGTCAGGAAGTAGGAGCTGATGCAGAGGCCATGGAGGAATGCTACTTACTGGCTTGCTTCCCCTGGCTTGCTCAGCTTGCTTTCTTATAGAAGCCAAGATTACCAGTTCAGCGATGGCACCACCCACCCTTGATCACTAACTGAAGCTCCCTTCTCTGTGATAACTCCAGCTTCTGTCAAGTTGACACACAAAACCAGCCAGCACAATGTCTAAGTAATTATCCTAAATACCAAATGAAGATTACGGTTAATGAAACACAACCTTTTGATGTCCCCTTTTGCAGCTATAACATTAATTTTAAGTTAGCACACATGAAATACCAGAGTTTCTACAAGTTTCTAGAGTAAGTTTCTCTTATTCCCTGAATACCGCCTCTCCAGGATATTGCTAAGTCCTTCACAAGGACCCATGGACATCACTAGGGTTAACAAGTTCTTCTCCATGACTAGGGACTTCTCACCAAGACTAGTGACTTCTTAGTAAGATATAATCACAGGCCTAGCTCTGATGAATCTTGATTTCAGATTTAGTGTCAGACTTGAGTGCCCAAGCTTAAAATTTCAAGAGAGGAAAAAGTCAGGTATAGATTCAAAGTGAATAGCAAGACACTGCGGAGATGTTATCATAAATAGGACTTTGAGACATTGTCTTAAAGAGTCTCAGAGAACTAAAGAAAACATAGAAAACAGCAATAACATTGTGTACCAGCAAAGTAAAACTATCAACAACAGAAACAGATATCTAAAAATTAAAGCAAAAAAAAGTAGGTTTGTGAAAAAAACAGTAACTGGAATGAAAAATCATCCTCAGGAGTAAAATCAGAATTGAAGTAATAACTAAGCTTATGGTTGGAAGTCACAAGGTGCAAGAAGGTCTAACTTTGTTAAAGGTGTAGAAACAGAGGCATGACAGAGAGCATAGCTTCTGTGTGTGTGTGTGTGTGTGTGTGTGTGTGTGATTGAAGTTAAATTAATGTCAATTCAAATTAGATTGTTAAAATTTTAGGTTATTTGTATTTATTTTATTTTATTTTATTTTTAAATTTTAGGTTATTTGGTCTAATCTTCAGGATAATTATAAGGAACAAGATACTAAATATCCATAAAAAGGAACAAGAAAGACATTTAAATGTTTCACTACAAAAACATCCCAATGAAATACAAAGAAAGGACATGATACAAGAAAGGAGAAATAAAATGTTCTAAGGTAAAAAATAAAAATGTAAGCATCCTTCCTTGTCATCAGGTGCTTCTAATTATATACATCACACTTTACAGTAGAGGCAGAGTTGTCAGAATGAATTAGCAAAAAAGCAAAATGAAACACTAGAAAACTCACCCAAACCCAACTATATGCTGTCTGCAAGAAACTGAACTTGGGTCCAGAAATGCAAATGGATTAGAAGTAATACTCTTATGGAAGAGTTTGGGGAAGATTTCAGCCCCTAAAGAGGATAGGAACATCACAGGAAGACCAACAGAGTCAAGTAACCTTGATACTTATGGCTCTCAGTGTCTGAACCACCAAAGAGCATAAACTAGCTGAACCTAAGACTCAAGCACATATGTAGCAGATGTGCTGATCAGTCTTCATGTGGGTCCTGAACAATTGGATTGGGAACTAGCCCAAAAGCTGTTGCCTGTCTGTGGGATATGTTCTTCTAGCTGGGCTACCTTCTCTGGACTCAGTGGGAGAGGATACACCTAGCCTTGCAGAGACTTGAAATTCGAGGGTGAGAGGATACGTAAGGGAGCCTCCATTCTCTCAGAGGAGAAGAGGAGGGGGTTGGGGGAAGGATTGTGGGAGGTAGTGACCAGAAGTGGGGGCATTGATTGGGATGTAAAGCAAATAAATAAAAATAAATAAATAAATTACCAAAAAAAGAAGTTATAACAAAATAATGTCTTGGCATCTGGAATTAGACAAGTATATAATGAGGCACTCTATTACAGGAAGAAACCTGAAGATTGCTTGTGTACTCAGTGAAATGAACCAGTATCCAAGCCACAAATACAGTCTGATTGTACTTATCTGGAGGGCATCATCATAGATACAGAAAGTAGGATGACGACAGAAAGGGAACTGGGGAGTATATTTACTGCTGTTCCGTTGATGTTTAAAACATCTGTCTGTCTGTCTGTCTGTCTGTCTGTCTGTCTGTCTGTCTGTCTATCTACCTATCTAATTTTGGAGCTAATGGTTCTGAAGGTCTATGATTGTCTTCGTCAAGATTTCTATTCCTGCACAAAACATCACAATCAAGAAGCAAGTTGGGAAGGAAAGGGTTTATTCAGCTTACACTTCCATATCAATGTTCATCACCAAAGGAAGTCAGGACAGGAACTCAAAGAGGGTAGGAACCTGGAGGCAGGAGGAGAGAGAGAGAGAGATAGAGATAGAGATAGAGATAGAGATAGAGATAGAGATAGAGATAGAGATAGAGA
>JANHMN010000013.1:7725692-7755323 GCA_030674055.1 Rhabdomys pumilio
TCATTGCCATCTCCCTAATAGCATCCCTACCCCAGTTCTACCAGCATCACCTTCACCCCCTCAAGGCCATCAGTATCTATCATCAATCTCATCTCAGTACTGTCACAGTCTCCAAACCGTAACCATCACCACTCTGATATTACCATGACTTCCGTGTGACTACCAACTTTATTCTCAATATCATCAGCATCTTCCACAGCACTCTCAGCTCCATCCTCACCTCCATCTCCTGTGCCATCTCCAACACCATCACCTCGCTCACTTTCACATTTCCCTAAGCATCTTAGGTAGTACTGAGAGGGCTGGCGTGCCTCCAGAATGCCTAGGTCTCTTTTCTCATTTTCCCCAGGTTCTCTGTTCTTCTCTCACTAATTCCATCCCTACACGGTCTTGATTGTAGATGTACTGTGAACTTTTTCTATGCTGCTTTGGAATTCAACCTGTTGGATAAGGATTACTGCTCTGCAAACTACAAGAACCTAACTGGTCCCTTTTAGGTCTGAGGCTTGGATCTGGACTTCTGTGTTTTAACAATGTTGTGCTCACAGAGGCTATAAAGTAAAACAATCCAGTATATTATGGCTCCAGGCACATTCAAAAGACTTTTAAAAACACTTCAGAAATATTTTATTATACCAATACAATGGGGAATCTCATTAATAACTGTGAAATATGTTGACATTTCATAGTTATTAATTGTGCTATAAATATGTCAACTTCGTGGTATATTAAATTACGTGTTTATTTGGTGTTATTTCTTTTAAAGACAAGCAATATTTTCTTCTTTCCACAAGCAACTCTCAATGCTGGTTAGTGGACACACACAAACATTCCCATGTGCCCACATGCACACTGGTTCGCACAGAGGAACCATATAGTGACACTTTTTAAAGGTAGTTGGTGTTTGTCTCCATTCCTAGGTGTTTGAGAAGAGCAAGGGTATCTTTCTAACCTTTAACTTAGATGCTCACGTAACCCCATATGTAGCGTGTAAACACACTCATTTTGAAGCAGTACATTTCATGTTGCCTGAGATCCTGGGATTTAGTTCTTTCATCTGTGGGACTGAAGTGCCCACCGAGCACACAGGGATGGGTTAATAGAGATCTGCCACTCTCTCTAGTCCTCGGATACTGTGATTTAGATAGAAGCCTAATGCACAAGAGCAACTTGTCCCCAGAGCCTTTTCAGAATATAAATTAAGTGATATTATAGCAGAAACCCGCTCTTAGCTCTGAGTAATGAATCTGAGCTATCATGTACTCCTGGCCAAGGTCATGATATGAGGACGAATTACTCTATTAACATCTCTTTTAAGTAGCATTAGCGATAATAAATGAAGAGGTTTAATGTAATACTGATAATATTATTCATGCAAATACAGCATGCTTTATCTTGTTAGAACAATTAAAATGTGCTTTGGGGTTATTTTACATGCCGGAAATATGATGTCTGAGAGTGCTTACTGCATGTTACTGAACATGTCAGTGCAAGCCAGCAATGCTGATAATCTGATAAAAAATCGGAAAGCTGCTTTGCAGGCTATGCTAATTCAGGACTATTCCTTTGGCCCTGGGTACTAGCCAAATGCTACACACGACCACAGCAGGCTTTAGCAGTGATATTAGATTAGATTCAATCCTTTTGCTTATAATTTTTTTCAAGGAAATTACATCCACCGTTCTTTAGCATAAACCCTCTTTAGCTGCTAAGCGGCCTGTAATATTGCATTTTAAGCCTTGTATGTTTATATCTTCTTTCCAGACAAATTTAAGCTTCATTCTCAGTTATAGATCCTCTCGCTTGCGGTATGTAAATTCAAAAAAAAAGCAAAGATCACCCCTGGAGTGGATGGTGACCTCATTCTGGCTCAGCATTGAAGGGACTTTGAGCAGTTGCTAATGCACTGTTGAATGAAGAGACCCTGTAGAACTTCCGATGGCTGCTCACTGTCCCATGGCTTAGAGCACTGTGCGAGCCATACGAAAATCTCAGATTTGCTAAAGCTTATAAGGTTTTCTATTGGAATAGAGATTTTTTCTCTGGGACTCCCTGGAGCTCAGTATGAGGGTTGTATCACTAGCATGTACACACCGCTGTCAACTCTCTACATTTGCTTTATTTTATGATAGCTTTTTATAATAAGGAGGGAGACTGGTTGTGACACCACTGAAAGGCACAGGGACATGCCTCCTCTTGTTCCCACACCCTCACTTCGATGTCTACCACCCAGTCAGCAGCTTCCCACACAACAGTTACAAGTTATGATGCCTTCATTGAACTGAGGGTCGTAGGCACACTCCCTTCCAGGGGGCTGGGGGCTAGTATATGATCATTCTATATTTCAGGACAACTTTGTAAGACGGTTTTACCTCCTGCTTCTTAAGACCAGGCCCCATACACGGAGCCCCTGCAAATTATAAAATTTGATGCAAAAGCAACTACAGCTATTTGATAAAAAATATGCCAAAGCTGTTTATGGCTCTAAAGGATTTGTTTTTCTTACTTGGGGAAACTAATAATATGTTTTACAATTGTATATTAAATTATTTTATTGCTCTCCTAAAACAACTTCATGTAATATAGAAGAAATGATTTTCTTTAACGTCTTGCAAATTTATTACACTGGGGGAATTCTACTTTAATTAAAACCTCAGCAAAGCCTACACAATGTCTATCCTGTTTCCACCAGCTCTGTAATTATGCTTGGCATGGCTGGCTTTACTTGATCCCACATAAATTTTGCACATATGAGTGGAGATGAGGTTTCAAGAGGCAGGTAGGTTTTTGCATTAGGGACAAAACCAAAACACATATTTACATGAATGAGCCTCCTTGACTTCACTTAATTAGTCGGGGGACAGGAGACTACCGGTCTTCAAAGCAAGGACTTAAAGCATTAGTTTCTCATATTTATGAGTAATGCCTCTCTCATCAGCTTGAGGCTCGCAACAGGATCACGGAAAGCATGCTGGGTTAAATCTCTTTGTTAGTAAATACAGACATTACACTTCGGGGAAGCCCAGAGGACCGTCTTGACTTGTGAGTTATACTTCCATCAGGCATAAGCCAACTCAGAGCCTGAGTGCTATTTTTATTATTTATACTCTGAATTGACTTTCTGCATTTTTCACAGCCTTGGAGTTTTCCCTTCCCAGCCAGTGGCGACCAATTACCTTACACACATGGCCGCTGTTTTGTAAACAGCTTACAAGTTCATACCTTGCTCTGTCCCTGAACATTACTTGTTTGGTAAAGAGTCACTGACATAGAGTGTAACTGGATAGGAAGTGGAAGCATGAAAGACTCAGAGGCTTGCTGTGGGCAACTCCATCTCGAGGACCACAATGGATGGTGCATTTTCTATTTGGCTTCAGTGAACCCCAAAGATGACCCAGAGGTAAAGTCACCCCAGGAAAGAACTCCCGAATGTGTCACTGTTTTTCTAGAGCCATGCTGTCTCAGCAATTCTGTCGAAGCATCTGTAAGCCAAGAGGAACCCCCAGAGCTCAATGTGTGGGAGTCGGAACTACTCAGCTGCCTTGTGCTCACGTGCTCACGTGCTCACAGCTTAAAGCCATTGGAAGAGATGAACATAAACAGAAAGAAAAAAAAAGTTGGATTTCATTCTTAAATAACCACGTTTTTCTAATTATTAGTACTTTTAGATACAGGCTTCCATGCATCCCAATCTAGCCTTGAAACTACTCTTCAGCTGACAGTAATCTTAAACCTCCAAGCCTCTTGACGTCGTCTTAGGAGTGGTGGGATTACAAATGTGTACCTCTGGGCCAGGTTTATAGTACTAGGGATGGAACCCAGAGCTCCCTGCATGCTAGATACACACTCTACCTCGTGACCTACATCTTCAGCCCCCACTAGCCACAGATCTAGATGGTTGGAGTTTTTGTGCTTGCTGTGTACAGAGTAGTTTCTCAAACCTTTGCATAAACCACCATGTCTTCCTTTCTGCCTTTATAACCTTGACCCTTAGGTTTGGCTAGATTCCTAGCACAGCAACCACAACCAACTAAGCCTTGCTTCCTAGGCTGGAGGTGGAAGAGTGAAGCAGCAGCATCCAGTGTGGGAATCACACTTCCTCAAGCTCTCAGTAGATACAGTATATGGCCCGTGTCAAGTGTCTCCGTTTTCTTCAAACACAGAGCTTATCCCTGGACCAGCTGGCGCTCATCATGGGAACTTCAAATCTAAATGGCTTGCAAGGTGGGGTCCAGTTCTTACAACCTAGGATCTTCTGTGATGTCCAGAATTCCCGTAGCATTAACTGTATATCTACTCTGTGCTGGATGCTAGGAATGCAAACACATACTCCGTCTTCTGACAGATCTCTGTAGCTTTGTGGAACTAATGCCCTAGTAGTTTTAGTGTGCTCTTGGAACGCCAAGGTGTTGTGTGCTAAAATATCATTGCCTCACATTTGCAACGTGATATCATTATTTTAAAATGCACATATAGCTTCAAACACTATCCCTAGCCATTTTCAATGTCAGCTTGCCAATGGCATGCTCCTCACATGCATATATAATCTCACTGAGCATCACTTCATCTGTCTCCAGCCTATGCCAGAGAGTCAGTGGCCTTTCATGTTACAGACGTGACCAAGTGTCACCTCATGCCTTGAGCTATGCCTTTCAAGGAGCAGAATAGCTTTTCACCCTGAGCCGGTAAGAGGCCACCACAGTCTACAGATCAGCGGCAGGTCCCAGCCAGCGATGTCACAATGTGTTATGTGGTACTTCTCCCGGCTAGGTTGGGGTGGCATCTCCATCCAGGGCAGATCTGGGACAGCATCCAAGCTCTGGGCTGCAGAACTGCCTTGCCTGGTCCTCAGGTGTTTAACTTATCATCTGCTTTAGTTGGCTGTCATTGCTTCTGTTCTCCTGAGTGTTGGTTCTCTTAGACATAAAGGGAATGGAATCTCCTCTCATGCATCAGGAGCAGTACGGAAGCAGGGAGGTGTGGGGAGGTGGTTTGAGGTCATATGCTTTACTCTCACTGACAGTATTGCTTTCACCTCTCTGTCTACCTTGGCTTGGTTTTCAGATAGCACTGGATGCCTTTGCTCCAGGGCCAGCAATTATACCCTTTCCTCTGGGCCAACACCTGTACCCTTCCTTCTGCAGTAATCACTATTACATCTACTAAGGGAACTCTTCCATGGTTCAAAGAGGGATACAGACCATGACCCCATCTGCCTATTCACTCAGAGGCTGGAATGAGGGAGTAGATACCATGAGATCCCAGCTCACATGCATAGGGCTTCATTCACTACTGTCTTCCCTGCACACCTCAGGGGAACCATGGTTTCACACAGAGGGCATGTGCATTTCTTTCTAACCCTCCGAGTCAGTATCACATCAGTCATCTCATTCCAAGTTCAAGCCAAAGCTATGCCTAAGTGTTTAAATCTAAAGACTTGCTTCTTTGTCTAAGAACAGTGACGTGGCTATTTAGTTGCAAACTTAACCAAACCACCTACATTGCTTGTTGGTTTGTTGGGACAAACGCCCAACAGAAGTAACTTCAGAAGGAAGAGGGTTAGTTTGACTCACAGTTTGAGAGGACATAGTCCAAACTGTAGCTGGGAAGACATGGCAGCTGGGTGGCTAGATCCATAGTGGTGATAGCTTCTGGTGTAGCATGCGCCAATGCCAGTGCATCAGGAAACAGAGCACTAGGCTGCAGCTAGAGTGGACCCTGTAGCCCTCAGTGCCCATCCCCGGTATCCTTTGTCTACTGGCTAAACCTCACACCCCAGGTTGTACTACATCTTCCTAAAGCAGGAGTCCCAGCTGGAGACCAAGCACTGAAACACTCGAGCCTTGGATAGTAGTGTGTTTTATATCTGAACCACATTTCCCGCAGTAGTTCACGCATAGGAAGAAAGGCTATGCTGGCAAGTAATATCACAGAAAATGCCAGCTTACTGGAACCTTGGGGACGTATGGCACTGATTTGAGCTCTGAGACACATCACAGAGGAACAATGATGTGTGGAAATGTGGCAGTGTGAGGTGATAGACTACAGCATGCTTGACTGTTTGCCATTGGAAATTTCCATTCAGAATGCAAGAGCGCTCTGCATAGTAGCCGATGCAACCATAGTATCACCCCAGGTCTCCTGCCATGTCATTGCATTCACAAAACAAAAACTCCCAATGTCAGGAGCTCAAAAACTAAAATCTGCCAAATCATTAAAATAATGAAATGGCAGGCAGCTTGGTGCATGGCAAAGGAGAAGAGAGGAAGTCACTTGATGAAATGTATTTTTGTGTTCTCTGAAGGAAGTCTTATATTAAGACAGACACAGCCAGAAAGAAGCTTAGAATTTACTGTTAAAGAATTAGAGTAAAAGAACCCTGCTTAACACAGAAGAGCAGGCCCTGCATCTTGCCTGGGCATCAGGTTAGAGCTGGTCCTGGTAGCCGGACTTGCTGGTTGGCCATCACTGAGATGAGAGGGAGACACCTGGTGGACTAACCCACTCAGATATCTACCTCTCAGGCCCTGATCCAGGGCCTTCAACTAGTTCACACCAACATGTACTCCATCGAACGGCTGGAGTGCATGAAGGGACCGGTCCTACAGATCCAAAGCTACAGGATCTCCACAATGCAGAGCAACAACAGGATGTCTGAGAGCATTCCCAGTCGTCCCAGTATTGATAGAAACCAGGGGCGTCTTACTAGACCAATGAGCTAGTGCCGTGAACATTTGTAACCAAAGCAATGTGGAAAAAGGGGTATATTGTATGACATACTGTGACTCACTACTAAAGTGGAAACTTCTAGTTCTTTGGAAAGTTACATTAAATGATGTTTTTTCTGGGGCACACAGGCTAAAGGATGTCTTGCTAAAGCAGACCCATGAGACAATGTTCTCCTGAAGCAGACACAGGTGAAAGGATGTTGGATATTGTAAACACGTGAAAGAATGCTTGATGAAAGATGACCTACAGACAGTGGGAGACAAACACTGAGCATTGGTTTGGTTTGCTCTGCCATGTTACTCTTTGCTAATAACATGCATGTTCACCTTACATAGTGGTAACTTGTGATAATGCTGCCACTGAGAGAAACTCACCCAAGAAATGATCGTGAGGTTCCGAGGCAGCTTGCCACTTCAGTGTCCTAGTTGGCAAGCCTGGTGGTTTCTTCAGGATTGAACTACAATTGTTCCTTTATGCTTGGTGTCTGCCTGGCATCTGCCTGCTTAAAGGACTGGACGGTAACTACCAGTTCATGTGTAATGTCTGCCTGCCTAGAGGACTGGTCTGCAGCTCTGAGTCATATTTAATGTTTGCCACAGGACTGGAATGCTGCCAAAGAAGAGCTCACCTCCTATTGCTGAACAGGTCCATAGGTCCATTTTCCCCATATCCTAGTAACTTTTTTCTTCTACTACCTGTGCTGAGTGGTGGACTAGAGGGGAAGTTGAACCATTTATGCATACACACTGCAGTTTCCACAACAAGACTTTGTTTCTCTGTTGGGGAGAAGGTTACAATCGTGGAGGGTGAGTGTGAGGGGAGGAAGGAATGAGTGGTATTGGGGTGCATGATGTGAAGTTCACAAAAAACAAACGTTTAAAAAAATATATGTAGCCTGTTTATAAGATAGAGGGACATACATTGCCAAGCACAAAGAAGGATGAGTTGTCAATTCAAGTGAAGCACAGGGAACAGAAATCAAACCTGGTATCCGTCTAGCCCATTATGCCTTAGGGAAATCTTCATCCTTCTGTGTTTTTATGGGTACCTGCAGAAACAGGAAGTACAGAATGGGAAAATAGCCCATCACAGGAGCCGGATGATTTGTGATGTCAAGAGCTTATATTAACATCCTCTGATACTGCAAATGGGAAATATTCCTTCTTGTGATGACCATAATGATTGAAAAAAAATAATTCAGTTTTATAAACTTTAGTATAAAAATTGGCAAATAAGTAAAAACAGCTCATAACCAAATTAAGTAGGCTCAAAGTCTCTGTATTACAATGAGCTTCTATATAGTTAGCATAAGAACATAGGATGGAAGCCCTGGATTTTTATGTTGAATTTTACACTTTCAGTATCACACATACTTTAGTCACCACCAAAGTACAAAGCCCATGACAGAACTGGAACTAGACAGACAATTAGCTTTATATCTTCTTTCATAATTCATGTCTGCTATCTGTGTTTGGTCCTTCATTAGCCCCTTATGTTTAGCATTCCTTATTATTTTTTCCCATTTGAATTATATATATTCTTACATATAAATTCATTTGCATATATATGAATATTACTGGATGAATTCCATGTATGAGAGAGAACATGGATTCTTTTTTTTCTGAGATTGTATGGCCTCTCTTATTATACATCTTAATCCTATCAATTTTCTTACATTTTAAAACTTCATTTTTTTCACAGTTGAATGGTATATATATATATATATACATATATATATATACACACACACATATATATTATATATAATATGTATATTATAATAGATATTATAGTATATATTATAATATATTATCTATTATCTATTATAATATATGTTACATATTATAGATAATATATATTATATTATAATATGTATATTATAATACATATTTAAAAATTTTACTATCCATTCATCTGTTGATGGGCAAGTAGGTTTATTTCAGTTCTTTGTTATAGTGAATAATTCAGCAATACAGTCAAGAATCGGATAAAGATATCCACCTTCCCCTCTCTTATTCAATATAGTGTTCAAAGGTTTATCTACAGCAGTTGGATAAAAGGAAACATACAAGGAGTAGTGAAAAAATGAGAAGACATCACACTCTTGCTATTTGCAATTGACACAATCCTTTACTTAAAAGACTTGGGTACACAGAGTTAAGACTGAAAAATGTCTAAACTACCAAAATTAATTTGTAGAATTAATGTCATTGCTATCTAAATTCCCATGTCACATTTCACAGGTGTTCTAGGTGGTTTTATATCAACTTGACACAGACTGTAGGTATTTTGGAAAAGGGAATCTCAATTGAGAAAACACCCCACCAGGCTAGCTTGTGGGCAAGTTGTGTGGTGTGTTTTCATGGTTGATGATTGACATAGGAGGGCCCACCTCAATGTGGGCAGGGCTAGCACTGGGCTTGTGGCCCTGGGTGCTATAAGAAAGTAAGCTAAGTAAGCAAGCCACTAAGTAATATTTCTCCATTCTCTCTCTTACAGTTCCTGCCTCCAGATTCCTGCCCTGCTTGAGTTCTGCCCATGATTTCCCTCAGGGATGGAGTGTGACCTGACTGTAATCTGAAGTAACCCTTTTCTTCCCAAGTTGATTTTGCTCATGATGTTTTATCACAGCAATGAAAATCCCAGCTAAGACAATAGGCTCATAGAAAACACTACAAGATCTCATATTGAACCAGAAAAAGACATGAATGGACAAAGCAACTCTGAGGAATAAGAACAATGTTAGAAGTATTATAATACCCAACCTCAAATTACACTACAAGGCTATAGTGATAAACTCAGCCTTGTCCTAGCATTAAAGAAAAGACACATGGACTGATGGGATGGAGCAGAGGATTTAGAGATAGAATCACAACTATGCTCTTTTAACTTTTGAGAAAGAAGACAAAAACATATTTTGAAAAAAAAAAAAAAAAGATAGCCCATTCAACAAATGGTGCTGGCAAAACTGGATTTCTACCTACCTACGTAAGAATGAAATTGGATTCTTATATTTCATCTTATACAAAAATTGAATTCAAGGGAGGGATCAAAGACCTTAATTTAAAACCCAAAATACTGAAGCTTTTAGAAGAAAACACAAGGGATACCTGTCAAGATACTTGGGTAGGCAAGAACTTTTAAAATGCTAACAGCACAGGGGCTGAGCCCAGGTGTCAAGGACATGAAAACAAAAGGTTTCTGGGCAGCAAAGAAAACAAACAGCACTGTTGACAGGCAGCCTGCAGAACTGCAGAGGGTCCTTAGCAGCTACACTCTAGACAATGGCCTAATATCTAACATTTACAAAGAACTGAAGAAATAGAGTTGCGAGGAAGTAAAACTGACAATCAACAAAAAAGGCAAATGAACCCCAAAGACAGCTTTCAAAACCAAACACAGAACCCCTAAAAGCGAATAACTGTGTTTTAGTGCTTATTACTCCTAACCACCAGGGAAATGCACATTAAAACCCCTTTGAGATAGCACCTAAGCCTAGTCAGAGTGGCTATCATCGACAAACATGATAACTGACTTGCAGAGGACGTGGAGAGAAAAACCCCTCATTCAGTTAGTTCACTGCTTCCGCAAACACTGCTGCAAGGGATGCCAATTAATATAGCCATTGTGGCCATCAGTTTGGAGATGTCTCTAAAATTTGGAAGGAGAATTACCATGTGATCTCTCTACTTCATCCCAGGGCACACATTCCATACATAACTCATACCCTACCACAGAGGTATTTGCACTCCCTGTGAGTGGCTGTTTACTTTATTGTAGAGTGGGAATTTGTAGTCATATATTTGGAGCATACTCAAAAGTTAGGAAGAAAACATGCCATTACTGAAAAGGTAGTTTCATTGGAAATAAAGAATACCATAATCAAGCCTGATATAGCTGTCTCCCTAGAGGCTCTGCCAGAGCAGAGCATCAGAGGCGGATGCTCACAGCTAACCATTGGACTGATCATGGGATTCCCAATGGAGGAGTTAGAGAGAAAACTGAAGGAACTGGAGGGATTTGCAGCCTCATGGAGATAGCAACAATACCAACCAACCAGAGCTCCCAGGATCTAAACCACCAGCCTGGGAGCACATAGAAAGGGACGAATGGCTCCAGCTGTATATGTAGGGGAGGATGGCCTTGTCAGACATAGGTAGGAGAAGAGATCCTTGGTCCCGTGAAGACTGGATGCCCCAGAGTGGGGGAAATCAAGGGTGGAGAGGTCAGAGTGGGTGGGTAAGTAGGGGCACATCTTCATAGAAGCTGGAGGGGGGATGTGATAGGGGGTTCCTGGGAGGGGTAAATGGGGAAAGGAATAACATCTGAAATGTAAAACAATTTGAAAATTATGAATATTAAAAAAAGAAAACCATAATCGAGAAAGTCAGCTCTACCACCCAGCCTACCATCCCTTGTGTTTGACTGCTATCTCCATAGCTAGGGACATACACTTATTGGAAAGATGACAATGTCACTGATGATGATGTCATATGGGCATGTGTGTCACCGATGCTGCTCTCTTGGTGTGTTCTGTAAATTCTTCATGCAAAGGCCAGACAATCCCAAGGAGCAGTTCTGAATTTGTCTCATAGTCATGCACACTGCAGTTTAATTCTTTTTGTCTAATCACGTGAGGAAAATGTCCACTTCACAGAGACAAAACAAAGCAAACAAATTAAAAACAGGAACACTTTTATTTTGGTAAACGAGTCCCTGAATTCATGTTTGGTTTCAAGCGAGAGGTAATTTCTAGTTAACATGGCATGAAAACAAAGCAAAATAAATAAACATAAAGCTTCAGTAGTTTCAGAATGTTGTTTAGTTGAAATTTAAATAAAGATAGCTATTATAACTAATTCATGAGAGTGGATTGAGAGCAATTTGCAGTGTGGTGCACAGGGACATCAGAGTGTGATGGGATTAACTGGAATTGGAAAGAGCATGGAGTGGGCCATCATGTCCAGGAGTTCTTTGGGGACAGGACTCAGCTTGTTGAGAAGTTGCAAGCATAGCAGTCAGACTCGGAAGTCTATATGGTGTCTGTGTCTATAGAAGACTCTGATCTTGGCTCTCTTTCCAGAAGAGCTAAACAGGGACCCGAGGAAACCAGTTCAACCACCAGAGAGCCCTACTCAGCAGAGGTCAGAGTGTTTTGTACTTGAAAGAAAGTGGGATGTCCTTAAAACTAATGTTCAACCATTTCATGGATGATGATTCTTCTTATGAAAATTCATGCATAGTGGAACGTGCCAGCAAGGTTTCTCACTGTTAGAATGGGAAGGTAAAAAAAAAAATAGAGTAGGGGTGGGGGAAGAGGAGGGATGGAGGAAGAAGACAGAGGTAGTGCAGCAACAGGAGGAGAAGAGGAAGAAAAGAAAGAGGAGGAGCAGAAGAAGAGATAGATAAAGGTATAGATGATAGTTATGACTATGATAGATGGTTGGATAGATGATGGATAGATGATAGATAGATAGATAGATAGATAGATAGATAGATAGATAGATAGAGATAGGTTAGATAAACACACCAACAATCTGGATCTCTATGTGACCAAACGAGTTATATATAATTGAGCATGACCTTGCTGTGCCCAATTAAAGGGCCCTCAAGTACTGTCATCCTGCTAACAATAAGTGTATGGAATACTTATTATTACGTTCAAAATAAGCCTGGATTGTCTTACAGCAACAGGAAGAAAAAGTCCTTTAAAAAGTCCTCACTTGAATGGGATTGGCCAAAAGGATGGAGGAGCCAGTAAAGCATCCAGCAGCAAAATCTGGAAAAAGTTTTGAGCAACAACAATAATAGTTTGTTTTAGAACAAGACCTGAATTGTCACTTTCTCTTAGCACCTGGGGCACAAATCTCAGCATTCACAACTCCACACTGCACAGAAGCTTCTCAGGACAAGGCTGAGAGGAGCTTTTCTAAGGTTCTAAGCACTGATTTTGGAAGGGAACCTGATGCTAGATCAATTTAGTTAAACAACTGTAGTAAATTCTCAATTTGGGCATATTATGAACTCTGTGGGCATGGATTGTTGTCCAGGATTACAATATTAACATGAGTTTCTTCATGTGGAGCTGACCTCAAGTCCCATCAAGTAGTCATAGGCTCCTGTGATGTCAGCTTTAGTTGTCAAATTGACACTACATATATTCACCTGAGAAGTATCAATGAAAGATTATGCACATTGAGTTGGTCTGTGAACATGTCTGTGGAGGACAGTCTTGAAGAAGTAAATTGATGTGGGAGGATGAAGCCTATTGGGGCAGCATGGGTCCCTAGGCAGTGGGTCCTGAAGGGTATGAAAGTTGAGCAACAGAGCTGAGAATAACTAAGATAGTATATGGACACGCTTGCATTCACCTCTCTCTTCTCTGGACCATGGATGTGACACAATTCTCTTTGAAGTACCTATCTTCATTTCCCTTCTTTCTCTATGTGTTCTACTATTCCCCTCCCTTGAGCAATTCCTCCATGACCCCTCTTAGTTTTCTCATTCCTGTGGGTGCTCCAGATTAAACAAAGAAAGTTAAAAGAGTGGAAGCTAGGATCCATAAATGATGGATGTCACATGGCCTACATCTTTCTCGTCCTGGGTTTTGTCACTCAGTACAGTTTTTCTACTTCTATCCATTTACATAAAAATCTCATTATATCTTTTTATTTTCTTCACCCCTTCTATGGCTCATGGAACACTACAGAAGAGGTGACAGGAAGGTTGTAAGAGCTGGAAGATGGTAAGAAGAGCTGCAAAATGTCATCCCCTAGGCATGACACAATCACTGCTACCATGAGTTCACAACAGCTGTAGGTAGTCCATGGTACAAGACTGACTCTGTCAACAATCACTCATGAATGCGAGAAGGGCTCAAAAGAGCCTATCCCTTACTGTCCAACTGTAATTTCCTGGAGATGGTGAGTCACTTTCTTTAGTTATATATCCAGTGCTGAGATCACCAGCCTCCAATGGATAGCTCCAAATGCATGGTAACCCAGAAGGGTCTGGTTCAACTCAGTATGTCCCAAAATAAAATGAATATATATGACTGGGAGAAGAGATCTACAGGGGAAAAAAAAGGGTGGAAAGTTACTGGAGAGATGGGGGCGGGGAGATGAAGTGCTGATTCTGTATATATGTATGAATTCATCTAAGAACAAATGTAATTAATAATAAATAGATAAATATTATTGATATTGGACTACAAATGAAAGTATAAAATAATGGAGTCTATATTGAAAGAAATGGAGGAAATATGAAAGTACAAACTAATGAAATATTGAAATAAATGTAGTAAATGATTGGATGAGCTAGCACCCTGAGGGAAGTGTACATCCCAAGCCTCTTAGGGAGGAGGACATCAGTTAGAGGCTTCTCAAGTGTGACAAGGTTTAGTATTTGATCCCCCAAAAGGCTGAGCGTGAGTATAACGTCTAACAAATTCCAGTTAGCAACATTGCTAGGAACCCAAGCAGCCCCCCTTAACTGTCATAGTCATCAAAATCAGAAAGTCTGGGTGACAGTCACAATGAGAGCACACAAGAAGGCATAATGACCTGTGACACACTGGTTCCTGAGAAAAAGGAGGGGCTGTAGGCAAGGCCAAGTGAGATCTAAACGAAGGAATGGTGTCACTCCCACTAGCACATAAGCCTGTGTTGCTCTCGGGATGTGTGGCTGTTGGACACTAGCCACACAGTCTTACCGCAGAGGGGCACGGTGGCCAGAGGTGAGGTAGGAAGTCCTCTGTGTTATCTTTACCACTCCTCCACATACCATTCCTCTGCAAGTCACTGTTCATCAGATACAAGCGAGAGAGGCCTGAAGAACCACATGCTCCTGGGGCTAGGGCTGTTCCCTCTACACCCATGTGCTTTTCTTTTGGTCTTGGGTTCTGGTGTCTTTGCTTCTTCTCTTGTGTGGTAGAGGAGTCCATATGTCATGAGGTGTCCCCCTTTTCATAGTCCCTGAGATAGAGTGAAAGTGAGTGAATCAGTTACTTCTCTGGTTGCTATGACAAAATACTTGGGAGTTTAAGGCTTCTTCTACCTTGGTAGGGAGGGATGGTGACAGGAACGAGAGGTGTCTGGTCACATTGCGTTTGCTGTCAGCAAGCCGGGAGATGAATGCTGCCCCTCAGCCTGTTTTCGACTCTTATTCAGTTCAGGCCCACTGAGTCGTGCCGTCCACACTGAGGAAGGCTCTTGCCACCCCAAGAAACCCATTCCAGAAAGCCCCTCTCCAGCACGCCCAGAGTTGTGTCTACTAGGTGGCTCTAGATCCTGTCAAGTTGACAGTCAACTTTCATAATCACAGTTGGAGACTGGGGTTCAGCCTTACCTACTTCTCTAGGAGTTGGATACCTGGCTTGGGGGACCCCACAGTCATACAAAGGTCTCGTCACAGAGCCTTAGCCCATTCCACTGAGCCAGAGATGCCGGTGAGCCATCCCTCCATTCTGCACTCTTGATGCAGTCAGTGATCACTGGCTTGAGTCTGCCTTGAGTCTCTCAGGGCTACACTGGGCTTTCCACCCAGCTACATCCTGGTCAGTGCTCTTCTTCTTAATAACTTTCTGAAGGACTCCTGGATATAGCAGTGTGCTGTGGAAAGCAAACACCCCAAGCTTTCTGAACAGGAGGGAAAGGCTTCATTTCACGCTGGATGACAGCTGCTCCACGAACAATGGCGTCCAGGAGTTGACACACGGCCCCGATGAGGGAGGGAGGACAACTGAGTCACAGCTGCACAGAGCAATCACAGAAAACATCGACTCTCTTCCAGCCAAAATACCATTAATACACGTGTCAGCCAAGTGTGCATCTCACCGAGGTGCAGGCTGGCGCAGTGCAGGAGAGAAAATGAAGGCCCCCCTCGGGGACAGGCTTTCCTTTTCTCCACCGGAGTCTTCATTATTCAGGCATTGTGATGCTGCCCCTGTATTTGTGTAAAGATTAAATTGCGTGTGATTTCTAATGTTTCCGCTACTCTGACTGTCATAGGTCGATGACCTTCATCGGGGAGATAATAGATACATCGTCCCTGGCGCAGGCTTTTGCTGTCTTGCCACAGCTCAGTACTCCCCCATTGTTGGAAGTCAAAAGCAATTAAATAAAAAACCCAGGACCAGGCACCTTTGTGATGCTGACTGTTTCATACACCTCTTTGAGTGACCGTCCATGAGCGGGCATCTGCCAGACGGTTGAGAGGAATGTCTAGCCCTTTACGAAGCCTGAGTCCTGGGCAAAATGAGATGCAAGGGAGGCGTTCGTGTGCAGGAACCATAGACCTGCCAAGGGAGGAATACTCTGTGTTTCTGAAAGTTCTGGCCAGGGGCTGCTGTTGAGTGGCAGCTACTTGCATCAGGCCTAGTTTACACAGTTTTAAACTATGGGCTTTCTACACAGAAATATATATTAACATTTGGGAAGTCTACCCATTTTAAATTATCTTACCCTCCATCTTTTTGATATTTTCACAAGTGGTAGGAATCTCTTAAGTATTTGATGTTATTAACATAGTTACTGAGACCAGCTCTGATAAATCCCACATATCGATCTCCAGAGGATAATTCAAGATTTAAATTTCACCAGGGGTAACACAGAAAGAATGGCAGTGCCAGTGCTAACAATACCAACTTCTGCTCAACCGGGAGCTTCTTTTTAGGTAGGGCTTACCTCGCTTCATAATATAAGGTACAGTCCAGCGTGCAGGGAGCAGGATGAGGCAGTTGAGGTATCCAGTCACCTTGTGCCTGCCTTCAGTAAGTAGAAATACTCTCATATATTCTCAGTGTATATGTGTGTTCCTTATTTGATGTTGAGTCCAGCAAAGATAAAACTGAGATGTAACTGCCACAGGAAGCACCTTCATTTTGATCCATCACAAAAAGTAAGAGCTCTCCACCCGCAATGCCTCCTCCATGAGGGCCTGAAATCAAGCTGTCCTCTGCTTCCTCCTGTTAATTCTCTCTCTCTCTCTCTCTCTCTCTCTCTCTCTCTCTCTCTCTTATCTCCTTCATCTATCCTTTCTTAAGGAGATATTTCACAAATATCTGGAGCTCCCCACACTGTGCTCTGCTTCTGTCTCTCTCCCATTTGTCCCATTTATAGACAAACTTGTCATTAGTCTCCATGGTTGCAACTGTCAGAGTAGGCAGGGTGACCAGGAGCGCAGGTAGACAGAGGCAATTGTATCTTTGCTTCAGCCTGCTGCATACCCTATACATATAAAGTAGCCAAACTGTATCTGTGAATTTGGAACCCAACATTAGGAAAGGCCTACACTCGTGGGAGAATATAGTCAGTCTGCCTGTGTGTATTGTGTGGATATGTGTATCTGTGAGTATGTATCTCTCTCTCTCTCTCTCTCTCTCTGTGTGTGTGTGTGTGTGTGTATGTGAGTGAGTGTGTGTGTGATGAGCCTATGTATGAACATATTTGTGTGTGTGTGTGTATTCATGTGTGCAGATCCAAATGCACATGTGGACACTCAGTGTTCTTTCCTAGATAGTTCTCCATCCCATTTTCTGAGATAAGAGGCATCTGGAGTTCACTAATCCAGCTGGACAGGTTGTCAGTGAGCTCCAGGGATCCTGCTGTCTCCATATCTCCAGCTCTGTGGTTGCAGGCATGTTTCACTGCATCTGTTTCTCAGGTGGGTGTGAGGGATGAAATTCAGGACCCCATGCTTTTACAGTAAATACTGTCTGCAGAGTCAGTGCCCTATGCCTCCATAGCATCTGGACAGGAGAGTAAGCATTGCCATCTCCAAACCACATTTTCTCTTCCTCTCCAAGCACAGAGGTCTGGAAACACTGGGCAAATGCTTGGTTCATAATGGGTAAACAAGATGCTGGCTCTACATATACACATTTAGGTCTGTATACATGAACATGCACAAATATATACATACATGCACTCATCTCTCTCTCTCACACACACACAAACACAAACACACAGAGACACACAGAGAGAAACTCACACACAGACTCAGATATACACATACACACACCTCACATAGACATACACATACACACACACACACACACACACACACACACACACACTCATACACTCTATGTAGGAGATCATGTTAGATACTTTTCAGTTCTCAGAGCAGTTCCCCTACAAAGAACTATTTGACCCAAAATGTCAGTAGGTCAATACTGAGAAATCTTCACCTGTCCTGAAAACAGACAAAAGGACAACACAAAGAGGCAGTGTTTGCAACTAGTCTCCAACTGATTGTGGAGAGGATTTTGTCACCCTTCCCGTTGAAAATGCAAGAGTTTCTGGGAACACAGTGTGGGCCAAGGTCTGTGTGCAGGGACCTCTCCTGGCACAGGCATTCAGGAAGCAAGTTTGAGATGTGGATGGGCCACTCAGGGAATTTCGAACAACAGAGAGGCTGGATGCATGAGGGAGGTTGTTCAGCAGTGAAAAATTACATGAAGCCTCATACTGTGTGGAGGCTTCATTCCCAGCCCTCTCCTCAGTGCTACCTGAGGCCTACCTGAATTTCCCAAGAGGCACCCATGCTAGCCAGGTAGGCTCAGCCCGTGTCCAGGCATGCTCACTAAGAGCCCATCAGTCCCAAGCAAATGAAATCCAGAAAAATCCTGGCTGAACCCTAGCTCCGAATGCTTGAAAAAAAATGTTCAAAAAGACCTAAAGGAGAGTCACCAAGGTAGCACATCATGCCTGCTGGAGAGGCTGCTCCTATGAGACAGGAAATAGTGGTGTTTGCAAAGCTACAGAGATACAGGAAGTCCTGTGTGTAGCTGATGGGATGTGGGACAAAGTAGCTGCTGTAGAAAACAGCATGAAGCTCCAAAAAACATACATACATATGTACATACGTACATCATACATACATATGTACATAGATACATACATATGTATGTACATACATACACACATCATACATATGTACATACATACATACATACATACATACATATATACATATGACAGACACAGAACTTCTGTGTAACTAGCCATCACTCTTCTAGGGACAGCTCCAGAAAAGTTGAAGTTAGCAGCCAAGAGGCACTTAGGTACCAGGTACTATTCATCCAGAAGGGAGGCTAGACCCAAATACCCAATCACAGGTGGGTAGGTAATGGAGAGGACCATATACATCTGGTGGACTATATTGCTTAAAATAAAGACAGTTTTGATACAAGCTACGACATAGGTGAACTCCAAGGACATTCTGTGTGAATTAAGTAGGTCCAGAACAGACACTGTCTGCTGGCCTTTCTGTGAGGTTCCTAGAGAAGCAATTCTTAGAGACAGAGAGAAGACTGGTTGCTGAGGGCTCAAGGGAAGAGAGGAGGGAGAAAAAAAAGTTCTGAGGCTCTATCTTGCAGCAGTATAACTAAGCCTCAAGCCACTAACTGGATTCTACAAAATGATGGGATGTTGCTTTTGTGGCCTGCCATCTCATGATGATAAACAAGGATGCCAAGGTACCCCAGTGTGAGCATTATCTGGCCAAAATGGCAGGCTGCTGTTGAGGAATTCTCTTCGCCATTCATGTGTTATCTGTTCATCCTCCCAAGGATGGTGTTAACCGAGGGAAATACTTCCTAGGGGAACTGGCCATCCAGCAAGGTGGCACAAGTTGATCTATCACCCAAGCACCTAATTAGAATTGTGGCGTGTGCTCTTAATGAGAAGGATACGAGAGATCTTGCTATGGGAAAGGTGGCCTCGGGGTGTTAGGTCAGGCTAGAGGGAACTATGGCAGAGATTTGGAGAGTTGCTAAGCAGAAAGTCAAAAAGAGCAAGAATGTGTGTACCAGGCCCCAGAGTGCAACAGTGCTTTCTTCCAAACATTATCCGAGGAGCTGAAGAGATAGCTCAGTGGTTAAGAGCACCTACCGCTCTTGCAAAAGGACCTGAGTTCCAGACCCAGCATCCGTATCAAGTAGCTCAGAGCTGCCTCTACCTCCATCTCCAGGGATTACCCTATTCATGCTCACAAACCCACACTCACACACGCAAAATCTCCACAAAGCAAGTGAACTGTGAATGTAAGGTTGGGCTTGCCCATCAATTAAGAAGCGTAATCCAACAAAGCTGGAGATGCGAGGAAGGCGCAGGCGTGATGCTGTGACAGATTGCTAGTAAGTTTGGTCTTCTTCACATGAGGGAAGCAGTGAAGTTGTTAAGGCCGATAACGTGAAGAAGCTGTACCTTCAGAGTATGATATCCTGGAGGCTTGAAGCCCAGACCAAGTGCAGCATGCGATCTGGGGGGAGGTGGTCAGACAGTGTGGAGAACTGTGCTATGAGGCACTAGAAACCATGAATGTCCTATAGGCTCCTTGTCGCCCATAAGAGCTTTGTGTGCACAAACTTGGGCAGTACTACTAAATTGGTGAGCAAGTCTTGACTTAGAGGAATGCCTTTGAATGTCTGTATCTCAAGACAGCATGACAGTTTAGAAATGGAGCCTGAGAGAATTTTAAGAAATGTTTTATGACTTTCCTACAAATCCCAACTTTCAGATTAGTTAGAGAACTTCTTCCTGTTAAGTCTCACAGTTCTCTTACACAGAGTTTCTATAAATAGTGTTGAGTGCACTCAAATCATGTTTAGATGTTAGTTATGAATAGCAGATTTAAGTCTTGTGACCATCTCAGGGAGGATTCTGACTCCAGAGGGAATCATTCTTGACTCACCCTCTATGGCTATTCTGTCTATGGGACTCCTCCAAGGATGGAGCAGCTGGCCATCTGCTCATCCCATGAACTCCCGGGTTGCCTCTTGGCTCCAGAAGAGTGATCCTGCACTCATCCTGGGGAAGCATGTATGGGCTTTAAAGAAAACCCATAACCACAGGGGGCTACGGACTCCTTCTTGGGTGCTGTCCTTGTCTGTCGTGGGACCCTTGTGTCTATTGCTGCCAGCTCCAGGTTTGAATGCAAGCTTCCATGCATCCCTCTTCTCTGTGGTCTTAGCTCTGTGGGTGCTCCCCATTGCTCATCCCTCAGTCTCTGTAGTTAGTTAGCACACAGGCCAGGAAAACAGCATTTTCACACGTACATACAATACATTGTTATTTGTTTCACTGTTCTCTCTCCCACTGCTGGCTCCCTTGTGGGGTCTGCCACTTAGTTAAGAGTTTTGATTTATGTCCAAGGAAACTGGGACACTTTGAAGCAAAGCAAAAATATGAGCATGCTGTGCTCATGGACACATGAACACACACATCTGTGGAGTGTGTGTGTGTGTGTGTGTGTGTGTGCCCATGTGTGTGTGCCCATGTGTACCCAGGAGAGCAAAGGGCTGGAGTAGCATTTCACAGAGAAAGCCATGGCTCCTTTTTCTTTTCCTTTTTTTCTCTCTCCTTTAGAGAGAAAGACAAGCTATAGATAGACTAAGGCAGAACTTAAAATATCTTAACTGGAAAACCATGCCCAGCACCCAGCACCCTGTACTCAACACCCAGCACTCACTACCCAACACTCAGTACCCAAAACCCAACACCTAGCATCCAGTACCCAGCCCCCAGCACTTAGTACCCAACACCCAGCACCTAGAATCCAGTATCCAGCACCCTGAATCCAGCACCCAGCACCCAGTAACCTGTAGTGCATGTATACATGTCAGTTGGTAGATGAAAAAAGACATCAGTAGGAAAGTCAAAGTACTTCAGGCATTGTGGTTGGTTTAAGCAAGGTTGGTTCTGAGGTACTTTGTGGAGATGGAATGAGAGACTTGGCCATGTCTTCCTAACAGTGCAGACACCCAGTGAGGGACTGACAGGACGTGGCCATGTCTTCCTAAAAGTGTAGACAGGAGGTGAGAGACTGACACGACTCCTACAGTATTCATCAGAATAATCAGAAAAGGGTTTTTCCCTATCCATACATATATTTGTGTTTCTCTCTGTGTGTATGTGGATCCATATGTATTTATGCATATATGCTCATACAAGTATATACCAGGGCATGTGTGTATACTTATGTGTATAAATATGTGTGCACAGGCACACCTGTGCTTGTGAACACTTCTGCATGCTTGCATCTATTGCTGTTAGATCTGTGTGAAAGCAGACAACACAAACCCCACCTCCATGTGACTGACTGGGGCTTCTTGTCCTCAGCCCCAGGTTCCCCTTCTCTCCTCAGATATAGGTCTCCACCATGATCTCTCCAGACTTACACAATCATCATACATCATACAGTGTAACGTCAAATCAGAACAATTAGGGACCAAGGAAAGAGGCAGGAAAGAGGTTAGGGACGCTCTTTACTGGCTAGTGACAATTAGCAAACAGACAAGCCTTCATTGTTCAATCATTAAAAAACTGAGTAGATGAGTGCAGCGTCTGATGTGAGTCTCTGCTGATCAGGGGTAGCCATCCGCAGCCTTTGTTCTGCACTCCGGATGGCTCTCTTCTCCCTCCATGCATGTGTTTATCATGGTCTCCCAAAAGCCCAGAAGCCCATAGGTCAGAGAACAGCATTTTGATGGATTATGGGATTGTAACTGTCCCTGCCAGGTGACAGCTTTTATTGGCTGGGTGGGTGAGCCTGCAAACCTTTATATAATTATTGTATTAAAGGCGCTGTGCCTCTGTGTCACTGGCGCTTGTTCAGGGATCAATGTGAAGATAATTTCAAAAATGAATAGTAAGTATTGATCGTCCCATGGTGGGGCCTTATCAGCAGCCTTGGCCAAGGGCTGCAGATGATACCTTCAATGTCATTTATGGCGATATGATGCCGGTTGCGTGGCAGCCATTTAAACAAAGGGCTGATTTAATTCGCAGCGGATTTTTGTAGTGTGATGGGTAATAAATCACAATCTATGTAATTTTTCGAAATGAACACATGTTGGCAGTAGTTCAGGGCAGCTCCTGAGAGATCTGAAAATGACCAGGGAGGGGAGACATCAGGCCGGACCTCTGAATGATTGGGCTCCGCTTGGTTCTGGCATTCACATGACCTTGGGGTCCCTGCTGGCAGCTGCTGGTTAATTTTCTTCACTGAGGACACAGTTTAACTTTCTATCTGTCTGCCAATTACCTGACATTTTCAACTTATCACCTTCTATTTTTTAAGTGATTGGAACCACATCCACATTTTGACAGATTTTTAAAGCTGGGGTTTGTTGTGTCGGCCTCCAGGCATCCCTGTTACTCTGCTGTGGCATCCTTTTTCCGTTTCAACAAAAATTAACTCCGGTTTACATAAGCACATAAAGAAGAAAGCTAGGCATTTTTATGGCTGTTTCCAACACTCCCTAGATTGAAATCAGTCTCCTTTCAGATCTCACCCACAGCGCTGGGTGTGTGAGTACAGACCCACCCGTTTTTCAGCAAAATGATCTGCAGTGATGTCTGTTTGCAGGAGGCTTTATCCTTAGAAACAAGTCACCACAATGTAAATTATTAAGGATGATTACTACAGAACAATCAGAATGACCAAGCTCTGGAAACAGAAAAATGAAGGCCCCTGTGATGAATCACAACTTGTTGATTTCAGCTGTGCACACAGTAACAGCACAGTGTGCACACCTTCAGTTCAGAGGAAGGGAGTTGCCATGTTTCAAGGTGTTGGACTCAGATTTTTCAGCAAAGAATATTAAAGGATTAAAATTAAAAAATATAACCCATGCAGAATCTGCAAGGGGTCTGATTCCCCAGAGCCAGAGGGCATGCGTGTGAAGCCTCATCAGCTCCCCGTTGCTTTGGGGTTTCTATCTGGTCTTCACTGTTACTTCTGAAGGGCACTCCTCCTGCAGGTGAATTTCACAGGTGTTGGGATAAATGACTAAGACTAAACAAGCTAGGACCTCTTATTGGAGTGTGGCTTTCCTACCTCTGCTATAGCTTCCTGACTCTGTAATGCAAAATAACGTAAGGTCCATGCACTAGTGTAGCTCTCTAGAACCAGAATCAGAAGAGATCTTGTACAGATGGGTTCTTTGATTTCTTAGCCCCACCCCTTCTTCCTTTATCTATGTTGGTGACATTAGAGATTGAACTCTGGACTTGCATGGGGAAAACATGCACTTCTCATGACTCATACACACCAATTTAGTGTTTATTTTACACGTGATCTTTTCCCTCTATTTTCTAAAAATAATGATGTTTGACCCTTTCCTTTGCTCTTCCTTGAGTTAATGGTAAACAAGCTTCCATTTTAAAATGCCTTACTGACATGATTTATTTGTAAAGAGGTTGGGCCCCTCCAGTCTACCTGAGTTAGCATAAGCACTCTGTCCATGCCCCCAGTACTTATTTCATTCACACAATGTACTCGTGGGTACCAGCCACCTGTAGACCCACACATACTTCCTTCTGTGCTAGACTATATCCAGTTGTCAGCCCCCTGTCTTAGCTTTCTGAACCTGTCTCTGATCTCCTGCACTGTGCATCCTGCAACCTGACCCTGTGAACCTTAGTTCTTGTATATTAGGCCCTAGCCCAGAACTCTGTCCCCTGGAACCTGCTAAATAGGTTAAGTTAGCCTGCCAACAAGCCCAGGGCATTCATTGACTCTCTGTTTTTCTGCTGCTGGGATTACTGGCATGTGCCATCTCGCTCAACTTTTCTGCGTTTGTTGTTTGTGGTTTCTGAAGAGCAAACTCACGCTCTCCTATTTATAAGGCAAACATTTTGCTAAGACATCTCCTCAACCCTTGGTCTTAAGCAATTCATCATAAAAAACTGGAAAAAAAGTAGCTACAGTAAACATTAAGTAAGCCTACGAATGTCTGAATGATGCTAAATCTCCAAATGTGAGACTGAGGCTGTATCCTAGAGGAACCTCTGGTAGGGCATAGCAGCAGCAGGTAGGTGTACGGAGTATGCTCTGTCCTTGCCTTATCCGGGTGAGAGTGGGAATCTCCTTGTGCTGGACAGATAGTAGGCTCAGGGCTGACAGTCATTTAGACTTTCTGAGAGGCCAGGCTGGATCCCGGAAAAGAGTTGCACTGATGTGACTAATGAAGCTTTTGGAAGGGAAGGGATTTATTTAGTCAAGGGAACAGGGTGGAGATGGGAAGCTCCAAGGCTGTACCTGAAAGGGAGAGGAATCCTTGAATCCAGGCACAGGAAGATGAGCCCAGTCTGCCACGCATGGAGATGGTGGTAATCGTAGGACGGGGTTATTTTTAACTCCTCTTGTTTCTATATACTCTGGTCCTGACGAGCTATCCGTCTAATAGCTTCCTAAGCCATCATTTTGGAAAGTTATACCAATAAAATACTATCGTCTTTAAAATTTCCCCAATTTAAGGCCTCATTACCTCCTGTAATAAGTAGACAACTACATCCACAACACTGCTGTACTTAAGAGCCAGACACATCGCGCAAGGATGACGCCTTTCAGATGGGAGTGCTCTGTGCTGCCGCCGTGTGCTCTGTCTCACTTCGGTATAGACAGGAGGGGAGGTGAAGCTAGCTCACCTTTCAGCTTCAGTGAATCATGTTCTTTCGGGCAATTAAAGATCTTGAAAAAAAAATTGAGTTTGGAATAGTAGTGGGATTGCTCAGTGGGTAGTGCTGCTTGCATCACAAGCCCAGAGACCTGACTTTAATCCCTGGAACCATGTAAAGGTGGAAGGAGAGAAATAACTCCACAAAGTCATCCTTGGATTTCTACACGAGTGCCCTGGAAAACACACACACACACACACACACACACACACACACACACACACACTAAATAGAACTATTTACAGGATTTATTTTGATTTTATGTATGTGTACGGTGTCTATGTGTATGTACTATGTAAGTGACTGGTACCTGTAGAGGCCATTCAATTCCTGAAACTGGAGTTATGGGTGGTTGTGACCTTATAGACATGAGTGCTGAGAATAGGGCCCAGGCCCTCTACAAGATCAATAAGTGCTATTAAATATTGAGCCGTCTCGTCTCTCCAGCCTCCAGGTTGTATCTGTGTCGTTTCTTGTGTCTGGCTTTAATATATACTCTTGTTGATATTATCTCAGAAAAAACTGCATCAGGAGGATGCCTGCCCTTCATGGTGTATCTACCTTTACTAAATACAGTAAGTAGAGTGCATGATGATCCATAAAAAAGAAAGAATTTAAAATCATATACCTGTCCTGTGCTAATAATATTAATAAAGCATTAACAGGAATCCTTGTTTAAATGATCCGGAAGGCCTGTATTAGTAATGTGAATATATCATTTTATTACTTAAATGAGAATTTTCATATTGTAAATGAAAGTGGAAAGGGGCATAGTCCCTGTTTTGTTATCATGGTCATTAACAATGGAAATAGTGTTTACTTATGAGTCAGGTGGTGTTTGTACACATGGCCTCGGTGGCTTTTCTGTTACTCTCCCTCATTCATAGATGAGGGACTAGAACACATACTTCCTAGGGTGACATGAGACATCAGGAGGAATAGGGTCCCAGCTCAGTCTTTCTAACTCCAAAGCTCAGGTCTCCAACTAATAAGCTTCCAAACGACAAGATTTAAGCTGGGCAGATTTCACCCTGTGCCACACTGGAGAATCGGGGTTTGATCACTGTTTGTGGAGGGAGGGAATGTCATCTCTGTTCTCCACTGTCTACCCTAAAGATATTAACTCATATCTGAGGAGCAAATAATGGCACCACTTTGCTTTCTAGTTAAATGAGGCCAAATTTAACTTATTGCATATCCATGGACCAGCTACTGGCCTCTGACAATCTTAAACTCCATTCTGAAGTTTTACAAAAAGCAAGGAGTCAGGAAACTCCCTGAGATCCACTCTTCTGCAGTATGGAAATGGGCTCGTGCTGTACAGGCACAAACCCCTGTGAATTTTGTAAAGCTCACTGTCAACCCAGTACAGGCCTAGACATCTGTTCCCCTAAATGCTGTCTCACAGGTGGTGGAAGGCCACACTTGACAGTGGCTTCCCAAGGCACAGCTCTTAGCCTGAGCAGCAAACAACCCTCCGACAGATGACCTGTGCATAGTCCAAGCCCATAGGAAATGCTTCTGGATCTCTCTCCTTCTTCAGCTCTGCTCACCCACCCAGGAAAGGAAACCCTCACCCACCCAGGAAAGGTGTGTACCTCATACTCAGAGTCCTCCCATTGTTTCTGTAGATTCCCCCTCTAAGACAGCCCTTCCCCAGTCCTTTCCACACCCATTTTTTCTTCCCAGTGCAGCCCCTGCCTATAAGGCTGGGCTTGCTTTATACTGGACATATGTTCTTGTCAGTCCCTCTTCAGCGTTCCAGGGGATTACAGGTACCATGAGTGCAAATTCACAGGTTACCAAGGCTCTCCAGAGGGGCTCAGCTGTAAATGGAACAGGCATATCATCCCAGCTATGAGAGAGCTCCAGCATGTGTGTAAACACTTACAAACATGAGAAAAAGAATAACCTACACATGAGTAAACATATGCATGCCATTTCTGCCATGAGACTGCCTTGCCTATGGAGAAATACATATATAATTCTAGCCATGAGAATCCTTCCTCTGCATGTGTCTGAACATACATGTGTGATAAATTTCCAAGACCACCAAGCATGAATACACTGCTATTAGAATATCAACATGTGTGTAAATACACATGACCACACCACATATTTGTAGATACACATGCATATATTCTTTGCCTCTCAAAACTCCCTGTCAGAGGCCAGCATCCCACACATGTATCGCTTGCTTATTGTGTTGGTGGACAGGGTCAGAGATGTGGATAAATCAATATATCTGACTATTCTAAGATAATTACTATTGATCTATGGAAGACTGGCACTCTTGCCTTTATATTTGAATATTGATATATATGACACCCTGGAAATCCAGCCTTTGAAGTAAAACGATGATGACACTTTTTAGAAATATCCATCTCCAGTGTGCACACGGGGGCTCTGGGGTCTGAATCCCTACCTCCACTCCTGGCTCTTCTTCCCCAGCCCCCCCAAAAAGTCCTCACTTAGAACATACTAAATGCTACGAGTTAAGCTTCCTTGTAAATGACTTATTCAAACAGGATAGCTGAAGGTAAGGTATCAAGAGACTAATCATACCAGTGGAGAGAGTTCTGGAGAAACCTCTCAGAAACCTCTTTGGGCAGATATAAGTCTCCTTCGAGGTCCTCAAAGGCTTCCAAGGGAAAGCTGCTGGTAAGGTATGTGCTCAGAGTGGGGGACTTGGAAAGTTGCCTTTCAGGGCTGTCTCAGCATCGGGTTCAGCTGCTTTGCAACCTGTAAGTATTATATCCTTGCTGTAGATCTCCAAGGTCCAATTCCTGCCAGATACTGCTTTACCTAGCACGGATCCCACCGACTCCTTCTCAGAGCACTTGTCTCATGGACACCGTCAAGAGAATCTGAATAGAGATGTGGGAGAAGTCGGTGCCTGATGACTCAAGATGGAGTTTAGGATTTTTCCAAAAGGAAGGAATGGAAGGCCCCCCAAGAAAGAGGAGCCCAGAACAAAAGGAAGAAGCTGTGGGTAAAACACCATGGTGGAGTGGTATGCCCCCACTGTGGGACTGAGAACAGTTTGGATGGGTCTCATGTACTGATGACAGCTAGCCCCAGGACATAGATGAAGTGGGGCAGGAGACAGATGCCAGCAGAGGTACCACAAGCAATGGTGGACTGAAACATAGAGAAGCCTCAGAGGCCTTGGACATGCATGTTATAAGGAAGGACATGCATGTTCATAGGAAGCACACAGTTGAAGCAAGGGTAAGCGCTCTGTGGGAGGGGCCACCGTGCTGAAGGAAGGGTGTGCAGTGAAGATGGTACTGAGCTGAGCACAGACAGTGGATGAGAAAATCCCACCAGGGAAGGGGAGCCTAGGGCAGATCCAGGAAAGGAGAGAGAAAAGCAGGACAGAGACGCTTCAGCAAAATCACTGACGGATCTCAGCAACTAGCTAGAGATAGATTCTAGCAAGCAGAGAAGGGACAGAGATGACAGTGTCTCTGTTGTGAACTGTGGATCAGTCATTAGGATGAGATAAAGATTGACGAGGAACATTTTTGTGTAGGATATGTGTCAGATATTGTTTAAATGATCTTTGATTACATAGGAAACATGTATTTAAACACACACACACACACACACACACACACACACACACACACACACACAACAAAGCAAAACCAAGAAACCAAAATGACCATAAGTGGCTTTGACCCTAGCTGAAACAATCTCCGTCACATTTTTTTCTTTTGCCGTCATAGTTACATTCATCCAGGATTCCAGGATTAAATACTTTGTGTTCATTTGTTACAATGACAATCTTCCATACTGAAGCTAAGTAACACAATGTCTGACACACAGATGGGCCAAAGAAATCTTTACCTTATAGATAACTTTTCTTTGTAGAAATATATACAGCTATTATCTAAATTAAGTATAAACACAATAACCCATTTGCATTAAAAGGGTGCCTGTTCATGCTACTTAAACTTCTCATAGTATTTTTAAAATATTTTATGATAATTTATTTTGTCATCAAGTGTTTCATTTATAATTTTCACTTCTGTAAACATGACAAACACCATATAGAGCAAAAATGTTGGTTCATGTGTACTGATTTGTCCAATATGAAATGGAGCTTGTTTGTGCCTGTTGAGTTTTATCTTAAAACAATATCCAGAAGGAGCTGTGTAGCAGGAAGTAAGAACACATGTCCACATCACCAAACCATGATTTAATGTGTATTTTTAAAAGATGCACATGTGAGTGTGCATGCATGTGTGAGTACACATGCGGGAGTGCCAGTGGTGGGCAGATGTGACATGGGATACCCTGGAGTTGGAGGTATAGGCCTTAGGTTGTGGGTCTGTGAAATAACTGGTCCTCTAAATATCATGGCCCTTGAAAACTGGTCCTCTAAATATCATGGCCCTTGAAAACTGGTCCTCTAAATATCATGGCCCTTGAA